>CM044439.1:10690725-10703925 GCA_024363595.1 Xenopus borealis | reverse complement strand
GTTTCTTTATTTAAGAAAAAGTGAATAGGTGGGAAATGGTCATACAGAACGGAGGTGGGGGGTGCTGATTGTACCCCTTGCCTAGGGTACCAAACTACCTTGGCCCAACCCTGGGGCCACCGCTAGCAAATCACAGCCCATATTTGTACCTCTATGAACTTTTTCCATGCTTATGTTGCTCTCCAATTTTTTTTTTTATATTTGAATGTGGCTCATGGATAAAAAAGGTTGAGGGACCCTGACTTAAGGTATGAAGTTGCAAAACATGCAAACATCCGTTATCCCGAAAACCCCAGATCCTGAGCATTCTGGGTTACAGGTCCCATACTTGTACAAGGTGCAGAACAATGCCAGAACCAGGGGCACAAGTGTTCTGTGCATGAGATAAATGGAAACTTCTTCCTTGGGTTGACTTAATGACCCCTGTAGAGTTACTTTTGGAAATGGACACCTTTATACCCCAACTGATACATCCAATCAAAATCATCTGAAACAAGAGGTCAAATGGTAAAAGCCAAGGTCTGAAAAAGTCCCAATAAACATATTCATATTTATCCTAAAGTTCAGATCATATGTTTTACCCAAAGTCTCCTTACAATGCTAAGGTAGAGTCTCTTCAGCCTGATCCCAAATTCAGCACTTTCAGCCTTTAAAAGAAGGGAATAAATCCTTTTCTTTTTATTACACTTCTAATTCATAATGCATAAACCAAATGTTTTCCATGGAGGCTCATTGAGAGCTTTGCCCATTTAAACAAATGTGGGTCTGAAATGTATGCAAGAAAAAGAATGTTACCTGCCAAAAATAAATTGTGAGATTAGTGAATTGCTAACGTCTATTTTCACCAGTGGATCATTTTTCAATGGCAAAGCTCCAGTCTGTGTGTGTGTTCTGTTGAATTTCTAACAGAGCTGGAGACGAGTGTTGTTTTCGAAGAAGTGAAGGATAATGGTGGAAAATATAAGTGTGGTTATATAATCAGTTATGGGATTCTATTCGCTCTTGGTGATACACCACTGGTTAAATGAACTTTAAGCCGAGAGTCTCTGTAATAAAATTCAATATAACATAATGGGTGGAGAGTAATCAATGGTCAATAGAGCAGTTGGTGCCAACCTGGGATTCTGTGGGTACCCAATTATAAAATGCTAGAGGAGCATCAGTTTGTACCAAGCAGACGTTACTGAAGACCAATATTTTGTTCCACTCTGGACACTTTCATCTTATATAGAAGTAAATTATGTCTTTACTGTATGTGATTCCATCTCAGCTTTCTGTATTCTTAAATAATATGCATTACTTGGTTTGCTTGTTAATTAGCTACTGAATTAAGGTGACATAAGGAGAGATAGATGTATGGTATCAGTTATCCACAATGTTTGGGACTTGGGGTTACTAAAAAACACTCAAAAAAGTGTAAAATCAATAATGTTTGCTTAATCTGAGACTAGGATTTTGTGAGAATAAACCCCAACAGAAGTAATATATATCTGAACTGCTTACCAAAGGAGAATGAAAGCCCCCCTTTAAAACATTTTTATATCACCCTGGGCCCCCTAAACTGGCACTCAATTTGCAAGGTGATGACGGCCTTTGGCTGGAGCAGATACAGTTTTTGACTCCTTCAATCACCAATCACTCAGGGTCAGACTGGGCTAATGGGACACCAGGTAATAACCTGGTGGGTCCCACCGACCCAGACCCGTTCTCCACCTGAGACCCTGGGCCCTGCTCCCTGACCTCCCTCACTGGCAATGATTGCAGGCACAAGAAAAAAAACACAAGTACACATGGGTGGGGGCTGGTGAAGGAGTGTTGCGGCTGAGATGAGGCCCAGTTGCAGCAATGCTAGTGGGCATGTAATATGAACAAAGATGGTGACCACCAACCCCGCTGTGCAACTCTGCAGATTCATATGGGGCCCTGGGCCATTTTCAGGGAAAGCAACTATGTCCTTCAGGTGAAGCAGGCATGGTGGTGGTGGGTATTAGTTTGCAAGAGTCCAGGGGGACTTCTCACAAAATGTTGTTTACTGTAAATTACACTGTATATATTCCATGGGATTTGGATGCTTTCAATTGGGGTAATCAGCTGCCATTAAAGACGATCTTTAGAAATAAACAGTAGCTACTAAAGTTAAATGGATGGACCTTTGTTTAAATGGATTATTTTTAACATTCAAGAGTTATTTATTGGTTCTGTTTAAAAAAAAAATTGAGCCTCACACACATTTAATTTGAATTGTTAATCTTTTCTACATGCAGCTAGGTGCTGACAGCCAGCCATGGCTTATTTGGCTGTATAAGCACCAGGCAGTGGAACGTGTATGTTTTGAAAAGGCCGGAGTATTGACATATTGATACAGAGTGAAACTGTCATAAATGTTAACAATGAAAGGCAAATCCCAGGACTTTCTGCAATCCTAACTGTAAGGAATTCGCACATCACTAAGTGGAGAACATTTACTATAACAGGAAATTTGAATGGAACATAAGATGGTGATACTGAAGCCTGGAAGGGGCTCAGCTTGTGGTGATACAGCCATATAATATTAGGAAGGGCTTGTATCCTTTAGCTCTAAGGAGTGCTCTCTATCAATTTCAATTCAAAGGAAAAAATAGGTTTATTTAGATTTTTGCCAGCCTTTTAAAGGATGTATTTGGTTGTCGGACCTGCAGACAGAATGTCTCCTTGGCTGTGATGGTGCTGAAGAAAAAGAGAGAGATTATATAAAAGTATATTTTTATTACTTACATTTCATAGATCGTTGTTAACCATGTTTATGGAGTGGCTAACATGCCCCAAGGGCTGCTAGACTTGATTCGTGTTAGGTTAATGTTGGCATCATTTCATGCCAAGGAAGTCGACTAATCATGGATTTCCCAAGCCTTGATGAGCCATCTGGCATGTTGCCTAGCTTGCCCTGTGCTTAATGCACCTTTAGAATAATAACTAGAGCAAGAATGTAACTAATAAGACTGCATTTCATGGAGTTACCTGATTCTGAGCTGACCGGTATTTCGAGATTATATAAAAAGGGGTAATTTTATGGGACTGCACTACATGCCTACTTGCTATAACTAGAATTTCTGTGAATGTTTTCCATATAAATTTGGCTTCTTTATTGGCTAGCTGAACTTACATTTATGCTTTAAATTACTAACATGAATGAGAAACAGGTTTGAAAGAATATGCCTCTAATGCTAACAAAAATAGTCCTTCATTCGCTTTTTCATGGGAGAATTTTGTTTCAAGGAGGACAGAAAACACAGATTAGTTTGTAAAGTGGACACACACCAGTAGGTACCATGTTCTGTGCAGCTGTGTGCTTATTTCACAAGGAATTCAGTATATCAAGAATATTTATTCTTAAAATACGCATCTTGTCCAAGTTACATTGTTATATGTTCATCTTCCTCAGATCATAAAGAACATGTCTCAAAGAAGCCCCAAAATGCTATGCACATTCATTTTTGAAGCTGATAATCAAGCAGTAAGATTGGTCTCCTGGGATGTTAGAGTGTGAATAATAGGCTTCATGCCAAATGCAAGGCTCATTAGTAATTAATTCAGAGTCACTTTATAACCAAACTTGATATCTACTATGACAGAATTGATCACACTTTCTTATAGCATTCTTCACGGTCCAACTGTCTGGATCAAAAGTAGGAAAGGACCCACAAGCAGGCTTGAAGTATTACCAAACTTGAAAGAGTTTGAAACTGGATGATAAACACCGAAGAACAGGCCAATGTCCAGTAGTGAGTTGTCCAAAGGGTTAAGCAAGCTTGCTGTCAGGTTTCAAGTTCCTGGTCAAGGTTGTCAGCCAACTGACTAGCCAGGAATATGTAGAATGTCAAAAACCAGTATATGGAGAATTATAGCACACACAAAAACTTAGACCAGTGAGATCTACAATTGGGCATTGAAACCTGTCCAAGTCCAGCATTACTGGTGTCATGATACAACTTTAAGGCAATGATGTCATTGTGTAAACAGTGGGATGAAATCAGAGGTGTGTGCAAAGTCTTCACATTCTTTTTATTTACCAACTCCTGAAATTAGTTTCTTAACAGCAGTCCAGAGCAAACTGAGCACTTGCAGTGTCACTGACATTCAAAACATGACTTAAGATCAGGAGCTGTTGTGAGACAACTTTGAAGACCTTTATCATCACTGTTACAAGGTGTCTGTACCTCTGGGTTTGTATAGTAGGTTCAATATATAATTTCTAGCTATATTATTTTTAAAGCTTTAGTTTTACATTCATTTTCACCATTGATGGTCTAAACCAGTGGCTCATGAGTAACATATTACTCACCAACTCTTTGGATGTTGCTCCCAGTGGCCTCAACGCAGGTGCTTATTTTTGAATGCCTGGCTTGGAGGCAAGTTTTGGTTTCATAGAAATCCAGAACCTTATGTAGGCTGCCAGTCCAAATAAAGGCTACCAAATAGTGAATCACAACTCTTTTGTGGCACCCCCGCTGTCTTTTTCTTTATGCTTGTGTCACTCCCCAACTCTTTTTCCATTTAAATGTGGCTCACATGATCTGTTTGACAAAATTCCGACATTTGTCTAAATATCCCCCTCAGTATTAAAAGTAAATTGCAGAAAAACCTGGAGCAGATACAACTTTTATTATTATTTTGTTACAAATCTCAAATGGCTCCAAGGCTTTCTCAGATGCATTTGCAATGTTCAGCAGTTTCTGCTCCTGAGTAACTACATATGTCAAATATTCCTTGTCTCATGGCCTAATATGTTTCCCTTCTGTTTTTATTGACCTGTATTGCTAAGCATGCTGTTTTACACCAGAGAAATCAGAGGACAGAGAATACATTTTTCCTACTAACACTAAACCTGACTTGTCTGATTTCCTCTTGGAATATTATACACCCAAGATATGACAAAGGAGAGATATGTTTTACATTTCTCACAGCAAAGGCAAAGTGCTCCCCATAGATTACACAGACATTACCTTTGGTTCAGCATAGACCTCCCATCATCTCACACAAGGCCCTCATAACACATACATATGCTAAGTAACTTCTCTGTCAAGATCAACAGATGGCTGTGCAAGTGATAAACCCCATCTTCACTACTTCCATCATTATATATGGAAATTCCATTACAGTTTCAATCTTTCTATGTGGATTTATGATACATTTCATTTCCTCATTTTGCATGGTCATATCAAACAATATTATGCACTAAGTCTTTAGTACAGAATTAGATTATTGCATTTAATATCCCTTTAAATAATTCTTGTCCTGATTTGTAACTACATATGAAACAAAAAAAGGCAAAATGCTACTTAATGAATATTTTAAAGGGTCTCCTATGGCGTTATTGCTCTGTATAGGCAATGAACAAACTTATGGGGGTGCTACTCTTGTATTGTTTCATTTTCAGCCCAGAAATGGATGTCATACAACAACCAAAAAGGCTATACAACCTTCTGGCCTGATCTGGTTCAGTGCGAAAATGGACCAGCGCCTATGGCTATGGAAACATCAGAATAGGTATATGGTGCAGTATGTTCTACTTATGTTCAAATGGGATCCCTGTGTTTGCACACAACACTATGCTGCGTGTTCACTTGAGAAGGGTTCCTCTCCCATGGACAGTGCATACTAAGCAATATTTACGGCCTTCACCAGTCTGGCTAAAATGCCTACTTACAGGACCCCGGGCTGGGGTGTTGCATATAATATTCCACAGATCAAGATTATCCTCACAGTTGACCTTTGGTTCAAATAGGGGAAAACAAAAATCCCATTGCGTAATATCTTTTCTTAAAAAATATTTCTTTAAAAAGTTTGCACTCACATTCAATTAGTAGGAAGTCAGTCATGTATAGGTAAGTCTATTTTTTCCAAAAGTTCACAAGAAGGAATAGTTTGCCGCAAGTATTTCCTACTCCTCATGGTGGTCCCCGCAGCTCACCACCTGTGGTGGTTCGCCACTCTCATTGGCTTCCTCAGAGGCATCTGAGGAACTTTTTGGAAAACTTTTGGAAAAACCTGCTAAGAGACTTGCCTATAATGTGATTGACTTCCTACTAACTGAATGTGAGTGCAAACTTTTAAAAAAATATATTTTTTAATAAACAATATTACGCAATGGGATTTCTGTTTTCCCCTATTTGAACCAAAGGTCAACTGTAAGGATAATCTTCATCTTGTTTTGCTTTTTGTCAAGCATGCATATAGCGCACTAAGTGGGCTACAATGTTGCTGAATAATGAGAAACTACACATGTCAGCTTTCCATAACACACGGAACCATGTATTGCCATTGTTTTATAAAACTTTGGTCTCTCAGGTTACTGGTAGTATCACTTACAGCTTACTGTTACTTACCTATTAGTAAAGGCTAATATGATATCTTTTGTCAAAATATGTAATAATTTGTCAAAATATGTAACATATACAGTACCTACATGAACTGCAAAACAACCAATATCTTAAAAAATATGCATAAAAGTTTACCAAAATGTTTTAAATTATCATCCCTACTAACAGAAGTCACCCCAATAAACTGGACATGTCATGTCCCAAATATAAATAATAATGAAATCAATTCTAAATCAAATAGTTGTCAACACATCCAACAACAATACAGAGTTTTGTGCAGAATGATGAAAAATGGAGAGGGTTTTTCCCATTGTTGGAACGTTGCTTCATCTGTAAAGTATTAGGAAAGTGTGACTGCAACCAGAAGAAAAGAAGGATCTCAGAGCTGGAGTCCTGCCATGCTGTAAAAAACAAAAACATGCATAACATGCTTGACAGAAGTGTGGGATACAGAACTGTAGAAACCCCTAAAAATGTGCACATTTTCATTTTATTTTCTGTAAATTATTTATCTATTCTCATAGCATAGGGGGTTAATTTACAACTGCCCCTGGTGCACCCTATACACATTATTAAGGCTTGACTCATGCCTGCCATACAGCATAGGGCAAGTACTGAGCCATTCGGAATGATGCTTACATAAGGGGATGGTTGGTGGTGAGAAAAAAGTGTCTACACAATCATCATAAATCACCCCCTATGGTTGAATTTTAAACAAAGAACAAAACACATAATACTAAACATTCTTGGAGGTCCTAATATCTGGGTACTTTGTAAGGTTTGACAGCTTTAGACTACAACAATTCTCAACATTTTAAGGTCTACTAAACCCATTTGCAAATGTGCAGTTGAAAACATTTTGCAAAATCTTCCACAAAAAGTTGGGAAAGGTGAAAATTATTTGTGAGCTTTAATTATATGTGGTCACCCTTCCCCTCTGTTCCACTTGAATGAGAGACAAGGGATGGGCCTGTCTGGGTCAAACTTACAAATGGGTATAGGGTGAAACAAGGGATCAAGGGACACCTGTAAGTGTTTGAAAGGTTATTCCTTGTCCTTTGTTTCAATTGAACCAAAACACTTCTCAACAGACACACAGGACAGCGAGCAAGGGCAAATTGTGTTACCCAAAGGCATCCGAAAGCCCCACTAGAATTTGCTTGAAAGCTAGTTAAGGTAAGATTTTCTTTAGAATGCTAATTTTTTCCAAATACACTTGAAAGCACAGCTTGAAGGTTTATTACAGTGAGATTTAGAGTAAAAACATATTTGCTACCAATATTCATGGAACTATGGCTAAATGACCGATACTTCTGCATTTTCCTGTATCTGTAACCTTTGTTATAAGGTAAGAGAGACCATGACCAAAGCTTTGGTCTCCAAGATTGGCTTGAACTAAGTTGGACAACCACTGCCTCTTTGGAACTTTGAATATCATCAATATAAATGATCAGTACACAGAATATGTTATGACGAGTCATGAAAAGGAGGTTTCATATAACGAACAGCTTCCATATTGATAAAATATTGACTCAGTCTCAACAGAAGATGCAAACATTGATAAACAGTGGAAGCAACATGATGTATGTCATATCAGGTGTATATTATGAGACTTTATACAGTAAGTAGAAAACCCATAAAATGACCTTTAAAATTCTGTGCTATTTTCTATAAGTCAGTGTTATGCAAAGAATGCCCAATATACTGCTATAGCCATGGGTCCCTGGAATGTAATTGTTGAAAGTGCTTCTAATTAACAGAAGAGTTTGGCATTCAGTTAATGAAATACAGTTAGATTAAACATTCATTAAATTCCTTTCATACTTTTATTCCCCTGGTGAAACTCATCATACCATATATTTTTGGCTTTTCCATCATTATTTATTGCAAATTGTTATTGTTACATTTCATTATAGTCTGTGCTGCATGTAAGCTTTGCAAACATTTGCAAACCCGACATAAGATGTTGGATGACATAATTATTTGACATAGTTAAATAGACTCTGAGGTGGAACATAAACACATATCAATTACAATCTTTTGTTTAACTGATTTCTACCTACATTTCAGAGATTCAGAAAGAGTCAGCGTTCTCAGACCCACCTCATAGCTGCACTGTTGGCTAAGCTCAGTCTAGTCAGTAGCTGACTCAGTATGAGGTTCATAAAGCTTTGCTAAAAATTAATGTAAACAAGGCACCAGGGCCAGATGGCTTTTACCCCAGGTTCTAAGAAAGGTTTGTTCAGTTTTAGACCAGCCTCTATTTCTTAACTTCTCAGATTCACTTTCATCTTGTATGGTACTTATGGATTGGAGGAAAGCTGATGTAATTCCTATATTTAAAAAGGAATTACGAATTCAGTCTTGCAGTTATAGGCCACTAAGTTTGACATCTGTAGCGGGCAAATTATTTGAAGGCTTGCTAAGGGATCACATTCAAAATATTTCTTAGTGAATGGTATTATGAGCAATAAGCATGGTTTTATGAAGGACAGGTCATGTTAGACAAATTAGGTTTTTATGATGAGGTTAGTAAGATGTTGGACAGTGGGGGATAGATGTGAACTATTTAAATTGTGCCAAAGCATTTGATACCATGCCCCACAAACTACTGCTTTCTAAACTAAGATCTTTTAGGCTTGAAGTTTTTTGCACATGGATAGGAAACTGGCTACAGGATCAGGTACAGAGGGTGGTTAATGGAACATTCTCTACTTGGAGTAAGGTTCTTAGTGGTGTCCCTCAGGGCTCAGCATTGGGTTCAGTTTTATTTAACCTGTTCATTAATGACTATAGGGAGGGTATTGTAAGTGTCAGTGTTTGCAGATGACACAAAACGATCCAGCCCAATTAATTCCATCCAGGATGCAACATCATTGCAGCAGGTTCTTGACAATCTGGGCAGCTAAGTGGAAAATGCACCTGGTATGTAAAACTATGCAAGCTATTTATACCCTTAATGGAACTGCACTAGGCAAATCCATAATGGAAAAGGACCTTGGACCTTGTAGATAATAAACTTGACTGTAGCAAGCAATGTCAAGTCAGCATCATCAAGGGGAAACAAGGTATTGAGCTGTAATAAAAGGGACAATTTCATTGTAGTAGGAGGGGGTTATTCTTCCACTGTACAGAGTGCTGTACAGTCCCATCTAGGGCTTTGCACTCCAAGGTGGATGATTTTTGAATGAGCACTAAAGGGTGCACTTTTGTACCTGCTCTATAACTTGCAAACAGGTACATGATACATGACTACTATGTGGTTTAATCAGGAACAAGGAATCCCAAATTCAATGAGGTGTGCCAATATGTTTGGTATCATCCAGTGAATTCTAGTACTAAATGTGTTCCCCATTCTGGTGCTCCCTTTAGGAAAGAAATTAACCAACCCTTGGATCTTGCCAACTTCTTAAATTGCTTTGCCCATTGTTAATGCCATTTAGGTGTAGACTTGCGGAAAAAATAATAATCAACTGCACCTGTGCAATTCTAAGTCTAACCTAGAGGCAACAGGGAAAGCAAGGTAGAAAGTTGGTTAAGTTCCCAGTTGTCCTTAACTAGATGCTGTTCTCTTAATGTGTCAGTCAACATGAACACATTGCATTCATCAATTGCTTCTGAATCATTATCTAACAAATGTATCAAATGTGGCCCCAATACAATCTCTGGGGGTTTATTTATTAAAGTCCAAATGCCAAAAACACTAGGTTTTTTTTACTATAAAATCTGAATTTTTAGTGGAAAAAAACCCTTGAATTTGTTGAGATTTATTATACCACAAGGATGTATCTGAAACTGAAAATCTGGCATCTCAGACCTGCTGAGGTTGTATCTAAGTTAATGGCAGAGGTCCTTATCCTATTAGGAAGTTTGTGCAGTCTGCACTGGAGTTAGCAAGAGAATCCAACTATTTTGGACATTTTAGGCAAAAATCTGAAAAATTCAGGCTGTTCAGGAAAAAAATCAGAAAAAAAGTTCAATTTGGACTTAAAGAAGCTCCAATGGAGAATTCTAGTTTGGTCGGACTTTTTTAATATAAAAATTGTCATGAAAATTCAGATTTTGATAAATAAGGGCCCCCTAAGTCAAAGTTCATGCATACCTCTGTAATAAAAGGGAAAGCTTAGCTTCTTGTAATGAGATGATTAATCAATGGAAGGTCAGTGGGTGGTGGTGATGAAGAAGAAAGTTTTGGCAGTGAAGTTGCAGTTAGTGAAGCTTGAGAAAATACACACACAAATATATACACTATATAAAACAATATTTAGCTCTTTCTGTAGAAAAATCAAGAAAAAATGCACAAATGAGCCTATATAACTAGCCAGCTATGAAAGCAAGCTAATTTCAAGCCCAGTTCTTGCTGCTGAATGTACTATCATAATGCAGAACAGTCTGTGGGCAGGAAAGCTTCATTTTGTTCCCTTTGCTAGTTCCAAAACAGAATCTGTATCAGAGATCCACATCATGAACTATTGCTCTGCTACCTCATACAAACAAATTAAACCTAACCACAACATCATATCCAGCACAATCCTAATAAACAGAAACACAGATTACGCTTACACTGGAATATCGACTCAAAGCTGCATTTAATTATCAATGGCGGCTCTTCTGCAGAGGAACAAAATATATATATATATATATATATATATATATATATATATATATACACACATCCATACATATATATATAATGTTCATACATGGGTGTATATATACTGTATATATTTGTTGCTGTCCCAGGAAAACTACAGTACAATAGGCTGTGTACAATAGACTAGTGTTTGCACCATCACTTGGATATATTGAGTATAACTGAGAAGCATTTATGGAGACTTTGTGAACAGTAGTCTGCATCTTGAGAGTATAAAGGCAGCCACAAATGCAGTTGCAATAAATAGACACAACAGAGTATATACTATATGTAGTTCAGTATTGAGTCCATGTAGCACATTTGCACATGAGGCTGCATTTAAACATTCATACATGCCTTAAAGGAGAAGGAAATGTCCAGCCCATGGGGGGTGCCAAATGTTAGGGCACCCCCCAAGGATTGTAATGACTTACCTGGTACCCTGGGCCGGTGCTCCTGTTATTAGAAAATTGTACTGGCCTTAAGTACTTGCAAGTGAGTGATCCTCTTCCTCCATTCTTCTTTCTTCTAAATCCAGCATATGTCTTACAGTTAAAAAGTCAGCTTTTTTGTTAAAGTCTGGCTGCACATGTGCACACCCATGAAGAAATAAGGAAGGAAGAAGATTGATTGCTTGCAAGTTCACCTGGGCAAGTGCATATTCTGCTAACAAAGAGCACTTGCGTGGGTTATCAGGTGAGTCATTATAAACCTCGGGGCCCCCATGTATTGGACATTTCCTTCTCCTTTTAGTCTTTAGGGGTGATCTACCATCATTTCTGACATAAGTAGTAGAGCACTAAAGGCCACAAATGCATACATTTCATACTAATTACAAAGCAGCTCTCTGGAGATTGGCAATTTGGTGTTAGGTTCAAAGCGCAGTTCCAGTGGGGGCAAAGGTTACCATGTCCTTGTTGCAAAGTGCAGGTGATATTGGACTTGCTTCCATTACACTCCTTAAAGTGCTCATCTGAATGACATGCTAGTTAGGACACAAGTAGGAGATACACCTACATGCCTTCTAGAAATGTGCAACCTGGCCAGAAAAGCCATGGACCTGTGGGTTTACCCACGGGTTGAGTGGGTTTGGGCCAACTGCTGTATCAAGTCTACGGGTTCATAGGCAGGTTCGGGTTGAATGATTCCTTCCACTCTCCCTGCCCGCAAACTTAACAATTCCGGCTTCTGGCTCCTCCATTTATAGCTTTGCACCTTCCCCACCCCTTTCATCAAGTCACTGCAGGGTGGGGCGGGCACGGGTATTTAAACAGAGCAGCCAGTTGTATGTCCAGAAAATCACTAATCTCTTCCCCCACTTGACCATTGAACACAGGCAGCTCTGTGTCCATTGAACACATTGATGGGCCCAAAGACGCGTGGCTATTCTTCTTGATGCAGCATGGTGTGTAACATAAAATTATAGTGGATTGCACCAGTTCTTTGCACTTTGCAGCCTGCCCTTCATGTAGTAAATAACCCCATTGTGTTTATTATAAAAAAAATATTGCTCTATGCACTTTGGTCAGAATTGTAGATGTAAGAAACGCTAATGGGGTTATGTAATAACACAAACTAGTTTGCCCAGGGGCAGTAACCCATAGCAACCAATCAGCAGGTAGCATTTACACCTGTTTAAATGCAAGAATCTTTTTGGTTGTCATGCGTTACTGTTCCTGGGCAAACTTAGTGCCTTATATTACATATGGGGATAAGATTGTTAATTTAAGCATTTCAGGGTACATTCTTTAACTTATTGCTGCTTGCTCAAAATATCAATTAAGGCCTACTGCACCTTCTCTAGACAAACATCCTCTAAGGGGCATGTTTACTAAGATTCGAGATAAATATTCTCGAGAAATTTCTGGAGATGTTGCCCATAGCAACCAATCAGATCTTTGCTAACTTATAGGTGGCTGTTTAAATCTAATTGCTATGGGCAACATCTCCAGAAATCTCTCCAGATATTTATCTCCAATCTTAGTAAACATAAGTTTCTAAGTGTTTGATACAACAGACAAATGATTCATCTTTCCATGGGTACTCATCTATAATTTTTTCAGTATCAGAAGTATATCATTGCATTTTGAGGGGAATGTTGCAATGTGGGAAAAAACATGCCCATTGTGCTTGAAATTGCTCTTAGAACACTGTACAGTGGTGTGAAAAACTATTTGCCCCCTTCCTGATTTCTTATTCTTTTGCATG
>CM044439.1:10546154-10678414 GCA_024363595.1 Xenopus borealis | reverse complement strand
CAGGGGAGTGGGGAGGGATTTTAACAAAGCCATGCTCTTCACCACTTGTGTTGTCTGAGCAAGTAGCAGCCGGGCTGGGTGGAGTACCTGCTACCACTACCAGGCAGGGGAAGTGAGCCAGAGCTTTACCTAGTAACGCGGTTTGTTAATCAGAAGCCTCGGAACAACTTGGGGCACCGGGACTATTACGCAGCAGAAAGCAGGCTGCTCTATAAGAATCTTTCCCTGACAGTGTGGCACTATAAGCTTCCTGCTCGCACTCAAGACACATTGATCTGCCAGCAGCGTGCGTATTCCTGGAGTTTACATTTCCTACATGATGTCCGATGCGGATTGGCTGTATGGGCAGCTCCTTATTAGCCCCTGTTCTGCCAAAACGCTCCACTGCAGCCCTAGGGTTGCCACCATTTCTGGAAAAATATTTCGGCCTGCCTATATTCTTGCCATTTTTTCCTATTAATAATATTGGCATGAAGCATAATTTTTACCGGCCATGCCAGTTAAATACTGGCCAGCTGGAAACCCTATGCATCCCTAACACCCAGTCACGTCCGAGGTGTGCAGCCTGCCTCATCTTCCGGGGACACGGTCGGACACAGTGCCGGTATGCAAGATCTATGCATCCAGCCTGACGGGGTGCAATTTAGTCAAATAAAAGAAGTAGCGGGATTGGACTATCTATCTACCCTTATTCATAAGGGGTAAGGGAGTTAAATATATTACACAGATGTGTTCAGTGTGAGCTCTAGTTATATACTCTTAATATTGCCTTATGTCAGTACCATGATTCTCTTTTCCCCCTAATGTTTTAGTCCCAAAAGCCCTGCTTTAAAGCTTATCCCTTTCTCTAAAAAACTGATTGTGCTCTTTCCAGGTTCAGTCTGCTTCTCCCGAATATCTTCCTTTTCTTGGAAACCACTTCCCTCCTGAAACTTTTTCATTCTGGTTGTCTAGTTGCCAGGTCTGAGCACCAATGGGCAGACTTAAAAGTGATTTTCTCCCATTCCGTGCATGCACTGAAATTATCCCTTGTACAGAAAACATGAAACTTCCCTGCAGACCTGAAGATTTTGAGAAGTGTTTTGATAATATTTAAGAGGATACATATATTTTAAGAATCATCTAAAAATGTGTTACGATTACACCATATGGTGTAGCAAACATAATACAACTCTTTGTGTTTCAGTCACGGATAAGATCTGTTTCCCAGTGTTGATTCATTCAATATATGTATTCTCCTGATTCATTTAAAGTCAATGAAACCTTCTTTGTAATCTGTACAGATTCTCAAAAAAAATGCTCAGTGACTTTTTTTTATTGCCTTTTTGTTAAGAGAATCTTATCTTAAGGCAACAATAATTTTGCGTAGGATCAAGAAACTGTCAATGATCTAAATAATTTATTGGTAGTAAGTGTGAATGAAGCAGAAAGAGCATCCTCGTGCAATAAATGCAAATGCAAAAGTTTTTAACTTTTAGTATGATGTAGAGAGTGGTATTCTGAGACAATTTATTATTGTTTTCATTTTTTATTATTTGTGGTTTTTTAGTTATTTAGCTGAAATATGAATAATAGAGGCCTGAATAGAAAGATGAGCAATAAAAGTAGTGACAACAATACATTCGTAGTGGCCCCACATTTGAGCAGGAAAGAATTAGGAAAAGGCAAATAATTCAAAAACCTAAAAAAAAAAAGATAAATGTCTATAAAAAATAAATAATGAAGCACAGTTAAAACGTTGCTTAGAAGTAGCCATTAAATAACATACTAAAGGGGTGAAACACCCCTTTAATGACAAAATGATATATTGAATAAATAATGTTTTTCTTTAGCCAGATATTCAGACTAGCTTTTCTTGGTCTCAAAATATTAGAAAAAAAAAGAATTAATGGAAGCCTTTGATTGGTGGTTATGGGTGAAATATTGTCCTTGACCCACCAGCCAGAAGACCTGTAGGAACAAAGTATGCTAGAAAGTCTAGGGAGCTAGACTGGAGATTAGATAAATAATTATTCTTTCTACAGGAAAACTGCTACAGGAATAAGCTAATTCTGTAATAATGTTTGGTAGGTTGCATAATTAGCAGGTAGACAAATATACAGGTCACAGTAAAAGATTAAGTAGACCTCACTTCTACCTCTATTCAACACAGATCTGTGACCTATGAACCATTACAGTGGTTTATTCTGCCATGCCAACAGATCTCCACAAAACATAAAGTTTGTTTTCATTAATGAGCTTAACATCTCCAAGTTTCTTAAACAAAGCTGCCAGCAAAACCTTCAGGCATAGCAGAGGCATTACTTATGTGACAGCTGTTACAAAATGTGAGCCATAGGAGAAGGTCATATTACTTAATGCTTACCTGGCATGCTGCTCCCCTAGTTGATCCATGCCAGAGCTAGTGAAGGAGTCACTATATCATTGGGTTCAGGTAGGGTGTTTAAAAACGTAATGTTTATGTTAATGATATAGTCTGAGGACAATGACACTTGTAGACAATTAAGAGCAGAGACATTACTTGTCAACAACACAATGCACTTAAAGTGGTACACAGAACCCATAGGGACACCCTATCTTTATCCATGATATGTACACATGATGATTGCTATTCCAATAGTCTGTTTGCCCAAACAGTAGAAAGACAGCCGTTCCATGTTTGACTGCTCATACGTTCTTCATTGGTTGGTCAATGTATGGTAACCTTTATTATCTGACAGCCAACCTTACTACCATGGAGCTATTGCAATGCTGTGGCATTCTTATACTTTCTGCCTTAACTTGTGTTTGACTCTATACCTCTCTATCTGATGTTTTTTCTACTGAAGAACTGGAGCAGCACTTTGAAAAGTGTTTGGTGCCACTCATTTTTAGATACCTCTCAGCAGATATGGAATCCATTATGCAGAAACCTGTTATCTAGAAAGATCTGAATTACAGTGAAGGCTATCTTCCATAGATAGTTTTCATCAAATAATTCAAATTTGAAAGAATGATTACCTGTAATAATACAGCTAAATCTTGTACTTCATACGAACTGCGTTATAATTCATCCTTATTGTACAAAAAACAATCCTTATGGAATTATTTATATATATATATATATATATATATATATATATTTATTCATAGACTTTAGTATACTTTTAGCATGGAGAACAACATTATTGAAACATCCCTTATCAGAAAAACCCCAGGTACTGAGCAATCTGCATAACAGGTTCCATATCTGTATTTCACTTGGCTACTCTATTTTCCAGAATCTTGACCTTTTCTAAATGCTACCAGTCCTGACCTTGCCTTTGACTTTGTCTCCAAAACTAAGGCACATTTAATGTGATATGTTAATGAACTATTGAGTCTGACTGATCATGGTTTCTTCTTCTCTAGCTCTATTTTTCTTGTCTTCGATACTCTCATTTGGTCTTCTTGTAGCACTAGGCTTCTTGTATATATAAAATTCTAGGCCGATTCTGGGGCTGCTGCTGCCTGAGGCAGCAGCCCCGATGCCGCTCCCACCTTTCCGCTCCGCGCTTAAAAATCAGTGTCGAAATTGCGCTCTCTGCACTAGCGGAGCTGAATTTCCGGGTTAAAACCAGGAAATGTGGCTCTTAAAGTTACAAGAGGCAGCTTTTTGCCACCCCTTGTAACTGGCTTCTCCGTGCCGCCTGAGGCAAAGTTCTCACCTTGCCTCATGGCCGGAGCAGCCCTGATTCTAGTGCTTCCACAGTGCACAAGTCCAAAGGTTGCAGTTAAAGGCAGAAGAACATACCAAGCTTGATATCTCAATGGCACCCCAGGGATCAGCTTGCAGTAAATTTAAATTAATTGAATTGCCTCTTTTATACATAGATAATTTCTTTTTCTCAAAAATAGCACCTTTCTATAGAGCTCAGCCAGCTGATAAAAACCATTAGATAGACCACTTGGTCCACCACTGGGTATTTTTACTACAGTTCCCAAAAGTGCTTCAGATAAAGCCTTTACTCTTGGATTGGATCAATAGTGATCAACCAGAATCTCAACAACATATCTAAGAACCTGTATGAGAATAAGAACCTGGGCATGAGGATCCAGAGTGCTTTTCTGAGATTCTATAATTTTTTTATTTAAAATTACTCAACTCAGAAAACTGCTAAATTATCTCAAATAGCCCCAGCAGTGGACCCAACCAGTGGCTCTGGAGCAACATGTTGCTCATCAACCCTTAGATGTTACTCCAGGTGGTCTCAAAGAAGGTGCTTATTTTTGAATTCCTGGCTTAGAGGCAAGCTTTGGTAGCATAAAAACCATGTGTACTACCAAACAAAACTACCTATAGGCTACAGTCCACACAGAGGCTACCAATAGCCAATCATAACCCATATTTTGCACCCCCAGAAACTCTTTTGCATGCTTGTGTTGCTCCCCAACTTTTATTTACATTGGAATGTGACAGTACTGCCTGCCTGACTACTCCTGACTTCTGTGATCCTGGTCTTTGCTTGTTACCTGACTATTCTGCCTTCTGTAATCCGACCCCGCCTGCCTGACCATTCTGATCTGATCTCCTGGTTTGACCCTTGCCTGTTATCCGACTCCAATCCTGCCTGATTTCTCTGCTGTGTTCCTCCTGTCCTGTGACCTTCTGCCCAAAGACTTTGCTTAACCGTTATGCCCCTTGCTAGCCAGAACTTTTCGCCTTGCACCTCTCGTTAAGTCCAGGTGGCATCTGAGTAAGCTGAGGGCTCCTCCCGAGGCCAAAGGCAGTCACCCTACTGGTGAAGCACGAGCCGAGACCAGGGTGCTTGGCATCTGTTCTTGTTTGGGTGCCGACCGTGACAAAACCATAACCTGTAGGTCTTAGCATGAGCATTAGCACAGGGGCAGTAGCAGAACAAACTGCAGAACCTATTACTTAGGTTTGAGATAGAATTTCTCCAATGCAACAGTTTTGTAGGGACAAGTGGAAGGGAGACCATAGTAGACTGCTGAATACATTACTACATAATTTATGTTTACATGTTTCTCCCAAAGATTGAACTCTGGAACTGGGATCACTCATTCTAAAATGACTCTTTATAGTAGCATGAATAGGTGTTACTGGGCCCCACAGTAAATTTAATTTAGGGCCCCGAAATATTGATAAATTGGGCTATTCTACCAAGATATTAAAATTGCACACTGTGACTCACTGTGCCCTCTACACTGCAGGAGGGAATGTGTTATCACACATAACATAAATGATATAAACAACCTATTTAAACTACCTACTGTATGTAATAGCCCTTTAGCCAAGAATTTAACATTTTTAAGTAAAATAAATCAGTTCAATCAACAAAGCTTCCATTCTCATTCTTAATTTCTTTTATTAACTATGTTATTCTATATTGATTTTTATTCCATTTAAATCCATATTTTTCTGTGAACAAAAAAACGTATTTTACCCAAGGACGAAATTGCTTTTTATTCTTGTTTCTTGCGATGAATATTTTGTTTCTAAGCAGATGTATCCTAATTAATCCAAACGTGCCTTGTACTGAAGTGATCTCATGTGCAAACACCTTCTGCATTCAAAGATGTCTACATCTGTAATGGAAAAAAAGAAATAAAACTTTTTTCTTTTTTTTTTTTAGTTTTATGTTCTGTGACATATCTCACTGTTATAGAAATATGCATTTTGCCAAAGCCAACAGAATGATTACAACGGAGCAATGATGTATGCGAATTAATATGTTCAGCCTCCCTTAGCACGTTGGTTCTGCTGCGGGACTGGCAGTAATAGTTCTTAGACTAAGCTGAAAGGCAGACGGAGTTTGCAGGCACAGTTATTAAGAGTCTCCAGGCAGCTGCATGCTATTTGAATTACAGCACAGCTCCACAATGGAACCGTTTTGTGTGGTTCTCTGAGTTTTTTTGGCTTACAAAAATTGACAGATGTAACTGAAGCTAATTGAACAATGAAACCTCAACCTAATTGAACCAGAGGAGTCGAAAAACCACAATGTATAACTACTCTTGACATTAATCATGGAGGAGTTGATGTGTGACTGGAACAAAGCTGAATAATCTATTCTGTGTGATAATCACGGCAATAATAAGGAAGATGTATTCTTAATTACAAAACCGGCACGGCTGTTTTTGTTGGGTGGCTTTGGGTGTGTCATGTTTCATGTGAGGGCCTCACTTGACGGAGGAACTCAAAGATGGACCAGGTCCAGAGAAATAATTGCAGATTTACCAGATAACACATTTATTCTTAAGGACAGTGCCAAATTGTGTAATTAAATTTTATTGCTAGCTGTAATCAACATCGGAAATTTGTAATCAGTCAAAATATGAGTCACAGGCAGCCAAAGCTGTAAAAAGAGCATAGCACAGATTTTCTAAACGCTTTTGAAAAAATAGCATATTCATTATTGGGTTCCTCTCACTCTGCCTATTAGTTTGTATGCTTTTGTGTGTTTGCACAAAGACAGAAAGAATGAAAGCTCTCAAAAGCTACTTCTCTGACCATTTGTACTGGGGTGTTACTAACGTTTTCATGTAGTCTTGTGACTCTACAATTGATTGGTTATGAATAACTGCAACAATACTTCTTTGTTTTATATTTCAGTTTGTCACTGGCATGGTGAGTACTGTGCCACAGGTAAGTAGTTGTGGACAAAAAAAGGGGCAAAAGGACTGCACCACCTTTGAAGTTCCATTGCTGTGGAATTATAAAAAAAATCTGCTTATTTGTTCATCTAGTATATTGTTTGTAAAACGTACATTTTATTTTTAACTACATAAAAATAAATATGCGACACACAATTTATATTTAAAATCAATTAAAATCCGACTTTATTCTGCCCACAGTTAGAGAGAATGTTGTGGTAATGAGCTTAGAAACTTGAAACACCCCTTAGAAGAGCGTAGGCCACACTATATTATTATATCTCCCATAGACTACATTTTTTATCAAATAAATCATATTTTTTTATAAAGTATTTGCCTTTTCTCTGTAAGTCTGTAGTCTTCTACAGCAAACACAGGGCACTAATATGCTGGCAGTCAGGCAAATCTGGAATCTTCTGTGATATTGGCTGGATAGACTGGAAAACTGGTAGAACATTGCCTGTCAACATGAGTTTGCCAGTGCTGATGTCCCATTGTATAGAAATTTTATGAAGGTACAGGGTACCACCATATTGGGAGCTGCACCAAAAGGACTGGATCTGCTGACTGCAAAGGAATATACATATGAAAGTCAAGTTCCTAGTGTAAAATCCCTTTCAAATAGCAAACAGGTAGCTTTGCATTTCCTAAAGTACCTCTCCTTGTATATAAACCGACCAGATTTTGACTGCACTGTAGTTATCTGAATTTTTCTGTTGATCTTTAATAATCACATGCCTTGATGAGTAGATAGATGATAAATCATTTTTATTTCCATCAGGCATTTACACTGCCAATGGATATATTGAGGTAAGTAAGGGAAGGTCCAGATCCAGATCACAGATTTAGTCACACACCTTACGTTTATACTTGGATGTTGAGCTCATGGGGTTGGGAAGGAATAAATAATTGAGATTTTAGTCCTCAAAAGCACAAAAAAGCAAGTCCAGGATGTTACTAATCCACCATTATCATGTCACCAAGATACAACTGGAAGCTCCTACACAAAGACCAACATGAACCTAGCATGAGAGCATAAGCACATTCAAATATTGAAAGTTGACAATAGAAAGCACTAGATGCACCATTATGTTGACTGTAATATATAGTTTATAGTTTAACTGTCATTAGAATAGGCAAACACCAGAAGATTAAAAAAAAGAACTTCCATATCCAAGCCGTATTCTTATGTAATTTATCAAGTATGGCCAAGCATATATTGCTGAATGCTAAAACATGATGGAATGTATACAGGAATAAATATTCAGTTTTGACATAGTAGAAGATATGCATAAGGTACAGTATTACATGACAAGTTTACATCAGAGTTAGATTATTTTTAACACATAAACTGGATTTTTAGGTTGAATTGAGTTTTTTAATTGGTGTAACGGCTATGACATGTAGGAGATGGAATGTTTAGTTACCCTTTATTCAGGCACTCCCTTAAATTTTACACAGTTAGGAGGGGTAGCTGTTTCCTTATCCTGAGTGAAAGTATTCTCATGGCCAGGTAGGCCTAGTAGGTATAGGTATTTTGAGGTTAGTTCTATAGCTCACTCCAGGGGTCAGACCTACTAAAGAGCAAAGCAATTTTTTTGTGAAATTCACCAAAATGACATTTGCAAGTTCATTGCCAATTTACTTAGAATAATAATTTGCTGGTGAAAAAGCTCAGCGCTAGAGAAATTTTGCGCCGTTACATCAGGTGAATTTCTGCAACTTTATCAGTTTATATTTGTTACCCTTTTGACAGTCTATTTTTTCCAGGTTCTGCCTAGTGAAGTAATAAGCTGAAGCTACATCCTCAACATTATTATGTCAGTGACATCATATCCTGTATTCCAAAAAAGTCATAAAAAATACAAAATGCTGGCATTTTTCATATTTATAAAGTGGAATTATGTTTACAAGTTGTAAATTTTTAACATATGTTACTTACACTTTTTTTTTTAACAATTTGAAGCTCATGCCAGATTTTTTTGGGGAAGGCTCATGGCCTAGAAGAATAGAGGATCTCTACTGACCATCACTAATAGACACATACATATAAACTTTATATACAGTATATATAACAAAGTTTCCCTAGGAAGACAGTAACTCGAGAGAAAATTTGCTAAGAAGTATTTTCACTAATTAATTATCTCTGAGGAAAGTATGCCAGCTTCTTTTGCTGAGGTTAAAATTGTACATTTTGATGAATATGTGTTTTGATGTAGTTGTGGAAATTGAAAATTTGAGTGAGTAAATCTGCCCCAGGAGTCAGAGAGTGGATCAGGGTAGCTAGTGAGCAGCCTTAAGCTATTCCAATTTAGAAGGATTAGCAGACCTGGGTTTACCACCCATATGGGAGGGATTCAAGTTTACAGATTTAGGGACTACTATAGCTTGCCTAGGGCCTGATACTTGCAGATTGACTCATTATTGTTGTGGATATAATGAGGAGTGTATCTTTTGACTTTGCAATAAAATAAGGCAAACTAAGCAGATGAATAATAAAAACAAGAAGAAACATGTGTATGTGAACATATTCAAGAATATTTTTTGAAAACTTAGTCACAATTTATTATAAAAAAAAACAAAACCTCCCCAGTTTTATAAAATTCAGTGGAAATGGTCTCCAAAGATTTCAAGCACCTTTATTTAATTTATTCCTTTCTAAAACAGTCAAGTCAGCCTCATTGAAAATGAATGGAACAAACTGATATTTGTATGTGTGAGACTTTTTTCCAACAAATTTCTACTGATAATCTGTTCAAGTTTTTTCTTAAATATGCTGTGAAAAAGTTGTGTGAGTATTGTCACTGTTTTGGAAAATTAATTAATCTGCCTCATTGGTGCTGATTTATTAAAATTCACCAAAAATTTTATTCAGAAATTGTGATTGAAAATGTATTGAAAATCGAGTTTTACAAACTTGAATTGTTTACATTCATCCATCTCAAAAATATGAATGAAAAAATTCAGCAAAGTCTGAGAAGCTTCTGTAGAAGTCAGTGGGGTGTATTTTCAATATTGAAGCTGCGTTAAAAATTATTTTGAAAAATTAATAGAATTATGTGATTTTCACGGCAATCACAATTTTTGTCCTTCAAATAAACTCTGTATTTATTTGTATCCTATAAGCTGGGAGATCAGGCAGTAGGGGTCCCCTTGTTGTGTGTAGAAAGTTTGTTATTGATTGGTTTTAGATATTTTAACCATAAAATAATCCCAAGAGGATTGTTTGCCACCAATACAGATTCATGCAGTTAGTTACCATCAATTACAAGGAAATAGCTTTTAAAAATTAGAATTATTTGCTTAAATTTGACTCTACGGCAGATGACCTTCCTGTAATGCTGAGAATTTTGGATAAAGAGCTCCTAGATACGTTATCCCATATGTTTAGTGCCACAGTGCCCTGCATGAGGGAAATCTAATCCCAATGTCAAGTTAGAAACAACTCCCTCTCCCCAAATAAAGGAATATATGTACAATTAAATCAACTATTTGTGAAAAGTTTAATCCAGAGAATTTTTTTTGTTTTGTTTTAACTATTAAATATTTCATTGATCCAGAGCACCCTTCTGCATCAATAGAAACAGGAAAGCCAAAATAATTCCCCATAAAAAATACAGGTATCGATCATGAGTTGTAAAGGCAAAATACTCTAATTATTCTGTGCCTCAGGCAGTTGATCAATTAGAGAGGGCTACCCAAAGACCATTCTATAACATACTAAAAGTTAACATAAATTTAACCCCTTTAATGATTGCTACTTCACCACACATTAGCAGTTTTTTTCAATAAAGCTTTGTAGCATTGGAGGGACATGAGTTTTAATGGAAGCACTAAAAATATGACTGAAATCCCATTGTTCATCAGCATTTTTTATGGTCTTGGATTGGATTATTGCAGGGTAGTATAGCATTAATGGTTTCTTCTTTTATTCTCTCACTTTCCCATATAGAAGCCCTTGATCCTCCTCCAGTACGAAATAGTTTTTTAGGATTTTGCAAAGTTTGAGACAGAGAAATAATTTCAATGCCAGTTTAGTGAATTATGCCAAATATTTGCAAACTTTGAAGATGTATAGAAAGGCCTGGGATTTTAGTTAAATAAGGGGCAGATTCTATTTATGTATTGGGGTAGGAATGATCTGACCATAACTGGTTATATGTTGAGTTGGAGAACAGTGCTGTCATTATTTAAGGATCCAGGTTCATCTTACACCAACCAAAAAGACACCAAGGTGAGTTGTAAGCATCTGGGCACAACAACATTATTTTATTCAAGCAGTCCAAACCTTGAACTTATTTCTGGACAATGAATGTTGGCCCCTCTCTTCATGGCAACCCTCACAAACAAAGTCCACAGTACACCAGTTACCGTCCTAAGTGGAAAATGTGACCCTGGTTCTTCTCCAAGTTTCCAGTGCAAATGTTTTCATTTTATCACGTATCAAGAATGTGTTATAATCCCTACTACATTTCAAACAAAAATCCATTCTATTATTCCACCGCAGAAAATCCTCTCACTGCTGGACAACCATAGCTTAAGTCTTCGGGAAATTCTGACTCATTCCTCGAACTTGCTACTCCTTGTGCTCCAAACTGCTCCCACGTGACACTAAAGTGGGCCAAAACCATAGATATGGTTCATGAGTAGCAAGCAGACTCTATTGAAGTTGCATAATTGACTCGATAGCTATGCAGTAGAGATGATATAAACGTTGAATATGATTGAATATGTAGCTCAATGGATTTTATTGGACCGACATAAAGCATAAATCATTGAAGCCTTTGAAGCTCACATGGATCTTCATCATGCAGAAATGGTTGGTATGTAAAAGACAGCTGAAAGCAAAGAAGAGGAAATTCAATGAGCAGAGAGGGTGGTTGGCATGTGCAGCTGGAAAACAGAAGACATTTATATCAATTGTAATGGAAATCCCACCCATACAGCGACTGGCTTTACTCCAGCTACAAGACTTCGGTAATATTCTAAATTAAGCCTGTAACTTTGTGTTTCCACTTGGCAGGTAGAACTACTAATGACATTCATGGTTCAGTAGAAATGAAAATTGCGCTTGGGGCTGAGCTGAAGTGCTTTACTAGTGTAGGCCTCAATCTCCTAACTTAAAATGAAACACTCCCTATACAAAGAGCATTTTGTAGCTTTTGTCTTGTAGAAGACTAAAATGGTGATCCCAGTTGAAGAAACAAAATTTTTGGACTCATTGGTCATACACACAAACACAACAAAAATTAAGATACACTATTTAAAAGTCTGTGATATTTCCCAGAGCTGAGCAAGGATCTTATAGCGAGCAGATTAAAGGACCACAGTGCTGACGCTGGTGAATATACAAATGAAATGCAAACATTCAATATCACATAACCATAACTCTTTTTAATGAAATGATACTCTTTACTTTGTTTGTGTTAATATATGCCAAGAGAAAGTTCCACTTCAAATTCTTATTAGATTCTAACCCCAATATGTAATGAAAGGCATTAAGTTTACCATCGAGTTAACCAGTAAATGCTGCTGATTTCTGGTTACTGGATGCCT
This sequence comes from Xenopus borealis, assembly GCA_024363595.1. Lineage (NCBI taxonomy): Eukaryota > Metazoa > Chordata > Amphibia > Anura > Pipidae > Xenopus > Xenopus borealis. Next base: position 10,666,222 of record CM044439.1, on the reverse strand, counting down.
TTACACTAATGAATTAAGTAAAGAATATTTTTTTTTTTGTATTTCTGGGATATTCAATCAATGTATGTGTTTTAATCCATATAAATAATAGGGGTGTGTAGTAGACAGCCTAGAGACTGTACATTTATGACACCAATATAAATTGCTCTGGCTGTATTAGCTGAATGTCAGTGAAGAACAGCCAATAGTTTGCCTTCAGTTGTGTTCAAGGCTTCATATAAATAGATCACATGAGTAATTACCAGTGGCATCACTAGATATTACTGGGTCCTACAGTAAATTATTTTTCAGGCCCCCAAAGTGTGTATAGTTTGACTATTTTTACCAATATTTATTGTAATTGTAATAAAGGCCACACATGGCCCCTATACCTCCCAGGCCCTCCTGCAACCACAGGTTCTGCTTCCTCTGTAGTTACAACCAGGATAATTACTAGCTAGTGATGGGCGAATCTATCCCGTTTCGCCAAAAAATTCAAGAATTTCCAGCGAATTTGATGCCAGTGAATTTTTGGCAGGCGAATTTTCGCGAATTTATTTGCTGGCAGCAAATCGCCCATCACTATTACTAGCACCTTATATATGTGCTCAAGGCTCATTACATCTAAGATAATCTTATTGTTACACCTTGTGCATTGTACAATGTACACTATTAATAAATGCAATTTGCCTTCCCAATACAGGGCCTGAATCCCCTTTGCTATGTGAAAGATACTGGGAATTTTTAATACACAGTGCCTTCACCTAGTGGGATCTGAATGTCAAACACAATTACAATATTAATATCAATAACAGCCCTTCCCTGGGAAACCTGTGTGGTAAGTTCAACCCTGGCACAGTCTTTACCAGACACAACCCACTCTCCAGTTGGACAAAGGTAGTTGCTCCCACGTAGCAGGTACACAGATAGCACATGTAAGCACCTGTCTCACACAGGGGACACACTCTCCAATACCCTTCCTCAGACAGAGGACTCACACAGTGCTGATATGGACATCCATATCATCTCAAATATGCAGGCTGGGATCCCAAACTTTCCAAGCCGAGAATGTTAAATCCTCTTTTAAGCAAGGAATCCCAATACCGAGCCCAACCCCTTTTTCACTGGAATCCACCCACAGACTACTTTACTGTTCCGCTGCTGCCTCAAGTTGTAGACCTTCCATGGTCAGGCCCCATACCCCAAGCCCCCCAAGGGCTTGCCCACCCTTGGGCTCTCTCCATTATTGGGGCATATCCTGCAGAAACCCCAGGCAACACAAATCTCCTTCCTGGGGTGAAAAGGGAAAGACATTGAGCACATGGCAATACCTTCTGGCCAATTCTTGAATTTGCCAGAGCACACTGCACTGGGGAAAAAAGACACTCATATGCAATTTAGACCCAACACTTAGCTGGCCACACCAGGGGGATTCCAACCATGTGGGATTTTCAGAACATAGGGGAAAGTAACCCTATGAACATCTACATAACCTTGAATGCATACACACTGACAGGCCTATTCTTTATAAGGGTGATGTGTTCAGTTCATGTGCAATAACTGAATGTGAAACATAATCCATATGCCAGCCATATAAAAAAAATTAGTCCTAGAATTTTTTAATTTGTGCATATATTTGCTGAGATAGGAAATAGCACATAAGTAAATATTAATTTACTATGGTATTTTCCCATTTGTTTTGGCCACAGTACCGTTTTTGAAGGTCTACCGGAGCTGTTTTCAGAACAGTATTATGAATTAGTGTGATATGTCTAAATACATATTAGCACATAATTACCCAAACTGACAACCCATGATGTTCTTTTTTCACTTACCTATTCTCACCTGAAGGGTTTACTTTGTAGTTTTGCTCCTCCTATCCTGTGGGAAATGTACTTTGTTCCTTTGTTTACATGGAAATGTAAACTAAAATTACTCTTCTGAGCATGTTTGCAATTTTCCTGAAAATCGTTTTTTGAGACTTTAGCCTTTTTAACACTGCTAATAAAGAGAAATTGACACATATCTGCTGGCCAGTTCTGCTGACTTGTAGGAGACAATATTATAAGAAGAAAAGTCACATATACTTTTGCTAGAGCAGTGAGTACAGATGGAAAATCTGACCCGTTTTGCTTTGCCAAAAATTGTCAGTGGCAAAAAATTTGTCAAACACATTAAAGTCAATAGTATTTTTTTTGCACAAATTTTTTCAAACTGCACAACACATTGCATCCTTTTCGTCGCGTTGTGTTGTTTTCAAAAAAAGACGCGCAACTCTTTTTTTTTGGCAAATTTTCCCAAGGCGAATTTTCGCTGGCGTTTCGCGAATCTTGGGAATTAGCCGTGAATTCGCCCCTGGCGAATAAATTCGCCCATCACTGGTCCCTAGTTTTGGGATCCAGTTGCATGGTCCTTCCAGTGCCAGGGCTACAAGTTGGGGATCCCAAAGATAATCCTCACCCCAATCTGCATGCCCTGGCAACTCTCCATATTTTCTTTTTTATTTGCAGCATTACAATTCAAAACATCTTCAATGAATGCAAGAGCCAATATCCTTTTTGGACCACATCAGGAATTCTTGTGGGTTTATTATGTTTCCAAAAGCTTTTCTTTTTTTTTAAAGTGATGTTCAATAAAGACCATTGTTATTGGGCAGCTTTTAATGATTTGTACTCATTGAATATTAAGGGCTATAGTAGGCTTTTTACCATGTATACAACACTTTATAAAATTTGGAGGCATTACAACAAGTCCATAAAAATACAAGATACCTTCTAATAATTTGTCGCTTAGGACATTTTTACCATTTGACAACTTTAAATTGTTGCCACATTGTCAACACTTTTGTGAATTCCCTTTAGTCTTTTCCTTTTCATAAAATAATTGCATACACTGAGCAAAGGGGGCTAAGTGAAAAGTCTAAAAAATCATTGTGCAATACAACATGTAATATACAAAATATAAAATTTCCCCAGAAATCTTGTGTCTTAGCATATGATGAAAATCCTCAAAAAGTTTTGCCCTTGGTGCTAATAGCAAAGTTTGCACCTCTATATAAATGTCAAACAAGTTGCGTTATAGATATAAAAAGGGTGGTGCATTTTACTTACATCCCCTCCAATTGTAAAGGATTTTGCAGGTACAGGTATGGGACCTGTTATCCTGGGGTTTTCTGGATAATGGATATTTCTGTAATTTAGAGCTTCATAGTCTTCAAGTCTACTAGACTTAGCTAGGATCATGTACAAGCTACTGTTTTATTATTACAGAATTTTTTTTTAAAAATATTTGGGTTATTTGGATAAAACAAAGTCTACGGGAGGCAGCCTTTCCATTATTCAGAGCTTTCTGGATAAAGGGTTTCCAGGCAGCCACAGGTATGGGACCTGTTCTCCAGATTGCTCGGGACCTTGGGATTTCCTTTAGGATTAATTATATCTTAGTTGGGATCAAGTTCAAGCTACTGTTTTATTATTACACAGAAAAACGAAATATTTTTTAAATCTTTCAATTATTTGTGTAAAATGGAGCATGCGGGAGATGGTGGCCCCCCATGTTTTGAAGTTACATAGTTACATAGTTACATAGTTACATAGTTAAGTTGGGTTGAAAAAAGACAAAGTCCATCAAGTTCAACCCCTCCAAATTAAAACCCAGCATATACACACACATCTCCACTCTTTCACACAAACCATATATGCCCATAACTATACTAACTGTAGAGTTTAGTATCAAAATAGCCTTTGATTTTATGTCTGTCCAAAAAATCATCCAGACCCCTCTTAAAAGCATCAACAGAATGAGCCATCACAACATCACCCGGCAGTGCATTCCACACCCTCACTGTCCTCACTGTGAAGAACCACCTACGCTGCTTTAAATGAAAGTCCTTTTCTTCTAGTCTGAAGGGGTGGCCTCTGGTGATCCTCTTTATGGGTAGAAAGGTCCCCTGATATTTGTCTATAATGTCCTCTAATGTATTTGTAAACAACCCCAACCTGGACAGTCTACCCTTGTAATTTAAGTCTTCCATTCCTCTAACCAGTTTAGTTGCACTTAGTCTCTGCACTCTCTCCAGCTTTATGCAAGACAGAACTTTATTTGCTTTAGTAGCTACAGAATTACACTGCCCAGAATTAGACAACTTGTTATCTATAAAAACCCCAAGATCCTTCTCACTTAAGGAAACCCCCAACAAACTGCCATTTAGTGTATAACTTGCATTTATATTATTTTTGCCAAAGTGCATAACCTGCATTTATCAACATTGAATCTCATTTTCCAGTTTGCGGCCCAGTTTCCCAACTCAGACAAATCACTCTGCAAAGTGGCAGCATCCTGCAAGGAACCTATAGCTCTGCACAATTTAGTATCATCAGCAAAAATAGAAACTGTACTCTCAATGCCCACATCCAGGTCATTAATAAACAAGTTGAAAAGCAAGGGACCCAGTACAGAGCCCTTCGGTACCCCACTAACAACACTGGCCCAATTAGAAAATGTTCCATTTGCCACCACTCTTTGTAGTCTATCTTTTAGCCAGTTCTCTATCCAGGTACAAATACTATGTTCCAGGCCAACATTCCTTAATTTAACCAGTAACCTTCTGTGTGGCACTGTATCAAATGCTTTAGCAAAGTCTAAGTAAATCACATCCACAGCCATCCCAGAATCGAGGTCCCTGCTTACCTTCTCATAAAAAGAAATTAAGTTGGTGGAGCAATGCTTGATTCACCTCTATTCCACCAGAGAACTGGAAACGGCCTGTAATGTTTCCAATGCCAATAGATGGGCAATATAAGCTCGAGGCTGATGAGCATTATACATTACAAACAGAAGGTGTGTTGTCTTTGCTAGAGACAATTCAACTTCTGTTTAAATCATCACTCACCCCCTGTGGTTTTTATTTCCTTTCTGTCTGCAACATATTCAAGTAAAGATTGTTACATCTTCCCCTTACTCTAACCTTTGTTATACAGTTGTATATTGTGGATATAAATGTGGAGAAAACAAAGGCATAATTCTAGCACAAGGGCACTTTATGATCTTAAACTGTTGTCTGCCTGTTCACTTGATAAATGTCCAGGTTTCATATTGTTTCCTGGAGTGCCACGGAAAGGGCAACATATTCCAGATATAACTAATTTTACTGTAGCATATAAAAGACATATTCCAGAAGTCAGACCTAACGATTCCTCCCAAGAGTCCAGCAAATCAAATAAAAAAAAAAGGCCCCATTTCTTTTTTTTCTTTTTTATAAAACACTGTGGTATGACTCTCTAATTGCCTCCATGATTTATGATGGAGATGAACGCAGAATAACCAATCATGTTGCATTCAATTCAGGGGGAGCTGTTTAGTGTTGGTAGGAACAATTATTCTTTATTAAGTGCAATAATACAGCAATATTTTGATCATATAACATGAGCTGGCGTCAACCTTTTTTAATTTAAGTTTAAACAAGAAAGCTGTGTCTGCTAATATTATAATAGATGGTGCTTAGGTTGAGACTTAACAGCTTGTATGTTTAAAGGCATTTCAGAAGAAGGAAAGTAGGAAAGAGGTTTTGACATTCATTGCACAAGGCTCATATGTGTATTTACTTGTATAAATGGGTGTACTAATAAATATCATTTAGAACTCTTTATGGTTTCTAAGTAGCGTTAAACAGCTCATTATGAACCCTCAACAAAGGGTTCACTTTTATTGGTTAGATAATGAGCTGTTATTCATAAAAATGGTACAGGACTTTTTTTTATTTTATTTCCAAAACCATGTGCTTTTTTGCACTTCCATATAAAGAGAAAAGTAGAAACTATTAAGTTTGTTAAGAAGAAATAAAAAAGAATGATTTAATAAAAAGAATTGTAAACTAAAATTGCTCTACTGAGCATGTTTACAATTTTCCTGAAAATTGTTTTTGAGATTTTATCCTTTTTTTACACTGCTAATAAAGAGAAAATTGACACAACAGCATCATCTGCTGGCCAGTTCTGCTGTCTTTATAATTTTTTCGTGAAATCCAACGATCGGTATTCGATCGTACGATTTCATTGAGAAATTGAATATCGAGGAAAAAATAACCTAAAACTATTCAATAAGCATTCGACAAATTCGGGGATTTTTTTGTGATTAATAGTAAAATTGCCCCATAAAATCAATAGGATTGTTTTACACAACTTTTTTCAAACTGCACAACATTTATTTTACTATACATTGAAGCTTATGGGCATTTTTGGCAGGGAACGTGGTGAATATCTTCTCATCCACAGCAATGAGAAAACTGCAATTTTGAGTTGCCATGAATTCTTGCAGTATTTTCCTCCAGAATTGAAGCATCATCAGTTAGAAGGTGGTGCCAGTTCATTATCTACCACAATTGTATCAGGTTCTCCAAAACTAATGAACTGTTTGTCTTTGTTGCAAACTAGGTGCAATTGTGCAGAATATTTCTGAATGTCTGGCATAATTTCCAGTGGCATTTATCCTGTGAATACCTTTAATGAAAGTGTTTTTATGCACAAATGATATGCATAATGTAATAATTTCCCATATCACTCATTCCAGCATGTAGGACACTAGGGGACCTAGTCCCTAGTTTTGCGATCCAGTTGCATGGTCCTTCCAGTGCCAGGGCTACAAGTTGGAGATCCCATGGATAATTGTCACCCCAATCTGCATGCCCTGGCAACTCTCTATACTTTCTTTTTAATTTGCAGCATTACAATTCAAAACATCTTCAATGAATGCAGGAGCCAATATCCTGTTTGGACCACATCAGGAATTCTTGTGGGTTTATTATGTTTCCAAAAGCTATTTTTAGTCAATATGTTTTTGAAAGTGATGTTCAATAAAGACCATTGTTAATGTGCAGCTTTTAATGATTTGTACTCATTGAATATAGGCTGGGTCTTGATGACTGCTCAACATCTTGAAGATGGCCACAGAAGTATGATGGCTCTTTGATCCTGACGTTAAGCATTTTGCATGAATATCAATTAGTTTGTTAATCAGGCAACTTGGAAAATATAATCGGGCAATGCACCATATCTGCCAGTGTCAGCAGAAAAGGAAGTAAAGAAGTGCCGCTGCTCCTCTTCACTTTCTTCTGTTCCGGTTGTTCAGGTTGTTGGCCAAAATGAGCATTACACCTTAAATAATATCGTCATGAGGAATCGTGCCACCTTTACACATTAATGGACAACTAGAGAAACTGAATATCATAGTCAATGACTTTTGACTAAAGGTATTATATATACATAATATCATGGGTAAAGCCAACCAACCACTGACAGCCAATCAATAGTTAGTTTTTAACTGGTCTTCTGCATTTAGTATAATCAAACTGAATTTTTTGCCATGTGTTGATTGATTGGTGCAAACTTACTACATTCAGTTGAAGCTAAAAATATACCTCCTTTCTCTTCTTTTACCTTTTCTCTTAATAATCACTGTGAGCAATGTTATGGATGATTGTAACTCAAGGAAACCGTGACACATGACAGTGGTAGATTCAACATGAAAACTCCATAAAACAAACTACCCGGAGGTTTATGTAATATACGCACCCATATTCTGGCAAATCCATTGTTAAAATCCAAGATTCAGAGCTCATACCTTTAATCTTCACAAACAGTAAATTTTAACTGGTGCAACACCCGATGGGAACATAAATAACCTTTAGCATTTATAGTATCAATATTTTATTTTTCTTGAGAAGAGCAGATATACCAAATCTGTTTTCCATCTCAAGTTGTAAAACTGTCCAACTCAGACAGCAGAATATTGCTGTGATAATAAGTAAGCAATAGCTCAATATATTTGGTGGAAATCAAGTTCAGAGCAATAGTACCAAACAGTGATCCTGTTGGTAGTTTTATGATCTTGTAAGATATTTATCAAACGGCATCCATGGATAAGGTTTCTTATAGTATGTTTTCAAGTTGTTTTATTTACTGTTGATAGGTTTATGACCCAGAATGCTATTAGTGGCTGGAGTGGATCTGGAGAATCCATGAAAACTTGGAATGGAAACGTTCTTTATGTAGTAATATTGATTTAGTGGATTTTAATTTATACTCTGTTAGATAATGGATTTGCAAGGCAATCAAAATGTTTGGTTGGGGTTAAGGCAACTTCACCACCAGTATGAAGGCAATATGAAGAATTCCTTTCTGACCAAAAAAGACCAACCTGGCCAATGGCTGTGCTGATTTACAGGGTGTTTCAGTGGTATGTAAAAAAAATGAAGCACCACATATAAAACCCCTAGCAGCAAAGCCTGTGGTGTGTTTAGAAAATTATATCTTACTAAAAGCAGATTCAATAATGTTTCATGGCCATTAAAGTAGAGGATCTAATCAGTTTACTCGTAGATTATGGGTGCACATGCCCCAGACCTAAAACTCAAGGTGGAGGTGGAGGTATTTGACTTTTTAGTAGATTTTTTACAGTAAGCTTGATGCGTTTCTTGAACCTAGGCACTAAATTGTAGGCTCAATAATTTTGCAATATCCCTTCAAGGTATGTAAGCTTTTTATAATGCTTGTCCAAAGAACCAGCATCTATGTGGTTAATTATGCAGGGAAAATAAAGCTTTTCTATTATTTGTAACAAATAGCACATCCAGTAGCAACTGAATACATGAAAAAAATCACTTTATTGCTTAGTTATATAAAGGTGTAAGATGATCGCCTGTTACGACCCCCCATTGCTAAAACGTCATGACATTTCTAAGTAAAAATATTGCTCTGAGATGGTTTAGCCACATTTTGAAGAGAAATTTATTTGGAAAGGTCATATGACTGAATCTGCTCCCATCATTGGTTTGACTGGTAGTTTTTTTAAATTTTGTCTATAAGTATTTTAGCAGTTTGAAAGCTGTTATTGATGATAATTGAGCAGCTACATCAAGACCAAACCCAGGCAGAAGTAAATGATGACCAATCAAACTGCTAGTATTCATAACTATGCAACATATGAGTTGTACCTGGAATACCATTTGGAAGCCCATGAACCCAATGGGTTCCCTTAATTTGGAAACAGTCCTCCTTTCCTAGAATGATTCCTAATCAGTTAACCTGCCCAGTGCTATCATTCTCTTGTCAATGATTGACCAGACACTTCAAGACCTACTTCAGGAAGAAGATATCCATTGGGAAGAAGATGTTATTGGGAAGTCTGATAGTTTCAGCAACTGAAATATGCTTAGCTAGACAATTAGCGCTTTCACATACTGTATTATTTTGTTCCTATATTTATACAAAGCTGGCATGTAATCTTTTAAAAGAGATTACACACCATACCCATCTGCCCTTTTCCTAGTTGAGCTTGCAATTTAAGGGTCCTATCATTCACAGGCTACTGTAATTTTTATCAGGATTAATGTACCTGTATATTTTGGAGTTTGGCAGAAACCCATGCAGAAAATGGAAGAACACAGAAACTGCTTGCACAGTGCACCTTGCCAGGAATCAAACCCAAGTGCTGCAAGACAGTAATTCTAACCACTATGCCACCTTGTTTAAAGGTTTAAATGATCACTAGAAACAGCTCGATCTGTTGTGGCTTCCATTATATTGTTCAAAGCTAATTATTGATTATTAACTTGTATTTCTATAGCGCCAACATATTTCGTAGAGCTGTGATTGATCATCAGTTGTCATCAGATACTGCCCTGGTGGTAATTTGCCAACATGGCAAACAAAAAATGTATCTCATCAACCAGGAACAGACTTGTTCAGTACAAACAGAATAGTACTGTACAGTATGTCTCCTATGCTTGAGTGGCACATTGATGTCTAAATGCAAATGCCTGTAGTTATCTTCAGCAAGTGTGGTATGAGGTTCTTTTTCACAATATTCTACTTGTGTGTGGCCAGACTTAAGCAGAAATTGCAGTCCTAAAGAGAAACTGAAGTGTAGGTTTTAAAAATATTCGTATTTGCCAATGGACAGCATCCAAGTCCCAAATGAGCCAATAGATGAGGAGTCTTGGTGAAGACTAAGGCAGAAATCAGCAGGGAAGATCACGCAGCCAACTGAGTTAATCATGGACATCATAGACAAGTAGCCTGCAATTATGAATATTTTAAGCTGGATTCAGTAAAGCAAACTATAGCGTGCCTCGCTTGAGGGAAGCATTCCATACTGATCCCAAATATGTAATCAGACCAGCATTCTAGAATAAAAATGTCAATAACTACTTTTCTTGAAAAGGATTTTGAGTTTTCCATTTACAGGTTTGGCAGTCCAGTGCTGAATCATGAGAGCTGCAAATATTTCTATGGACAGTTCCAATAAGACACGTAAATAGTGTTTCATATTTACCGTTAGGGATGCTACACTCTTTCTATACTAAATATATCTTCTTGGCATTTGCTTGTGGGGTCCCTCTCCTGTAACATTAGTGAAAGCAGGCAGCTGTTGTTATGAGTTATTAGATCTGGTGCAAACTATGTGACTTTAATTTTATTAACCCAGGGATCCCAAACTTTTTTGTACCCCTGAACCAAATTCAAATGTAAGTTGGAAAGCTACATAAGTATGAATAAAGTTCCTGGGGTGCCAATTGTGGGGTGTGATTGACACTTGGAGTGACTGGAAGCTCACAAGAGGCTCGGTTTGGCAGTACATCAGGTTATTATGCAATCGAAACTGCCTCCAAGCAGGAATTCAAAAATAAGTATCTGCATTGAGGACACTGGGACACCCGAGGGGTTGGTGAGCAATATGTTGCTCATGAGCTACTGGTTAGGGATCACTATATTAACCCATTTATTCTATAACAGGAATGGAACTCATACTAGCGATAAGCCCCATTTTGCTTTGTCCAAAAATATTTTTTACATTTTCAATTTCTATTGAGTATGGGGACTCTGAGGCTGCTTTAGTGGATTGCTTTAGTGGATAGTTTAGAACATGGTATTGATTATTATCTAATAAAAGGAATAAAAGGAAGTACAGACTTCTGTTTCTAATTAGAAATATATTGGGAGTCTGGTCTTTTTTTTTTGAAAGTCATCTATTCACCAAATTATATAAGGCGTTTACATCAGTAAAGCTCTGATGGTAAAAATATTTGAGAGTTTTTGTGGGTGGGTGGGTGGGTGGGTGGAATGTAGGGTGTGTCCATAAATGCTCTTGCTCAATGCAAATGTTGCCCTGTATCTGAATATGCCAGATGGCTTCTAAAGATGAGTTATTTATAAAAAGTAAGTAAATAAAAGTCTACTGTTGAAATTGATAAATGTATTGATGCATCATTACTAATTATAATAAGTCCTACATAAATTAACATCGCCCTTTTCAACTCTACATATTCAATGGTCATTACACTCAATATAGTTCACATAGATAAAGGGGGTCCAACACACACCAAGATTAACTTCTGATTTAGCTTTATTGTACCATTCCAAATGGAAACAATTTTTCAGGGTAAACATCTTACTTCTCCGTTAACATTGTAAGTTCCCATATGGCAACGCACAATATTTTGGCACTATATAAACAAAGGATAATCATAACAATTAGGTTATTTGTAAACCAACTTTATTACATATACACTACTGTTCAGGGGTTGTTTTATAACAGTGATAGTTCCCCTATGTTTTGGCAATATAATAGTTTTTTAAAAGTATAAGCTACTTGTGAGAGATGATATGAAAAAAATATAATGAATTGTTCAATATTTATTTAAAATAATAATTATAATACTATAGTTATAACATTAATTGTATAAAATCATATCTATTATAAACAAAAGCACTATATGCATATTACCCCACTATCTATAAAAAGTGTCAATAGCTTTCTATTGTTATTATTATTATTATTATTAATAATAATAATTGTTAGTTAGTTACTGTATTTCTCAAGGTCTAAATTTATCTCAGAATTTTTTTTTACAAACTCCAAGCAAATTTCCTGGGTTTTGTAGGCTTATTTATTATTACATTTTCCCGAAAAAAAAGCTCAGATTTCCACTATTTTTCTCCAAAAACAACAAATTTTTTGGAGTTTTCACCTGAAAGCTCCAAAAGCATTGTGGAATTGCCGAAACCCTGCACACAACCAAAAATCAATGGGACTCATTGACTTTTATGTAACCTCGGCAGATTTGAAATGCCATATTTTCATATTCTGACTTTTTCTCCCTTGGGGTTTAATAAATTCCGAAAAAATTGTGTTTTTTAAAAAAAAAGCCTATTTTAGCAAAAAAAAACCCACAAATTTCGGAGTTTGATAAATAACCCCCTCAATGATTAGTTTAATCCTTATTTCTACTTTCTGAGATTCCAATAAACTGCCTTTACTTAGTTTAGTCTGTCCTTAATGCTGTTTTTTAGTTAAACCCTTCCTATATTGCGTTCCACATCTGCTTTGCCCCTGGACATCCTTTCTCTTAATCCTAGTTCTTAAATAAATCTAAACTTTAAACTATTTCAAAATCATGTGCAAAACATCCCCTTGCCACATGTCTGAGCTCATCTCCAAATACACTCATTCACACCTATTAGGCTCAGACTCTGACATCTCCTCCTCCATCTCATACCATTCTTGTCTGCAAAATGTATCCAGAACTTCTGCCTAACCTGTCATGTCCTATCACACTCTTCCATTCCCTTCAGCAATTAAAGACTCACCTTCAGTGGATGTCTGTCTAACACACCTGCCTGAAGTCACCTCACCTTAGTTTATTGTTTCCCAAAAGACCAGAGTGCAAGCCACATGTCTGAGTTCATCTCCAAATACACTCCTTAGTACCTAATAGTCTCAGACTATGGCACCTCTTCCAAAACACCTTAACTCCTTCCTTGCTATCTTTAACAATGGAAAATGTCTTTATAATGAGCTTCCCCTGGTCATGTGACTTGTGCCAGCACTTCTGGCAGGTTGTTGCTTTTCCTTATCAATGTAACTGAACGGAATGCAGTGGGGACATGGGCTTTTATTATTGAGTGTTGATCTACTAGGCAGCTGTCATCTTGTGTTAGGGAGCACTCTGGTTACCTTCCCATTATTCTGTTGTTAGGCTGCTGGGGGGGAGGGAGGGGGTGATATAATTCCAACTTGCAGCACAGCAGTAAAGAGCAATTGAAGTTTATCAGAGCACAAGTCACATGACTTGCGGCAGCTTGGAAATTGACAATATGTCTAGCCCCATGTCAGATTTCAAAATTAAATATAAAAATATCTGTTTGCTTTTTTGAGAAATGGATTTTGCTGGAGCAGCACTATTAACTGATGCATTTTGGGGAAAAAAAATTTTTTTTTCCCATGACAGTATGCCTTTAATGGCATCATCATATTGACTGGCATATGCTGTGACCAATCATAGTAATTAACATATAATGTTCTCAACTCCAAAGGATACATAGAAACTTAGTAATATCTAAGTAATCTAAGTTTTACAAAATAAGGCATAACACATTCTAATTCAATAGTAGAAACAGGAATAGCTCAATTCCTCTTTCAAACTTATTGGGGCTAATTTGTTAAATATTTCAGTCCATAGGATCTTCTTTTGCAATAATATTCTATCATGATCACCACCCCTCACAGGGGATTCAACCACCTGAAGCACAAGCCATTTTAAATGTTTACTGTTATACTCATGGGTTGTGACGTGTCTGCTTACCAGGGTGACATACTTAATTTTATCCAAATCCCAGTTATCGATTGACCTCTTATGCTCACCAGTGCATACACTGACCTGTCTCTTTGTTTCCCAATGTAGGCTTTACCACAAGGGCACTTGAGCATGAATATACATTCTCAGTTTAGCATCTCTTTGAATATGGATTCCTGTAAAGGGGCTGTGTATGTGCCAAGAGGAAAGTGATCAGTTCCAAGGGAGTTGGGTCAGTTTGCCTTCAGCCAGACAGTTTACTAGAACTTGCCATACATGTACCAATAACATAATACAATCAATTTTTGGTATGTGTATGGACACCCTCCAATCCCAACCAATATCCACACGCTATACTTATTGGTAAATTCTATGTCAGGAATGTTGAATAGCTAATCTGAAGATAAACCAATGTACGATGCATCAAATGAAGAGGAGAAACAGACCAAATTAATTTCACAATATGGAGGTGACCAAACCCTTTGTTTGGTACTTATCAGTGAGCTGATCAGCCAGATACCATCCCTGTTATGTGTGTTTATGGTTGCCTTTACCCATGTAAGTGCCAGTAAGCCACCAAGGGTTATAAATAATGGAAATAATGCTAACTCTCAGTGCTTACACGATCAAGTCTGTTATTCCTTGACAAGAAGCTTCTTTCAGGAAATACAAAATCTCCTGATTTAAATATGTTTAGATATCTCCAGGTGTTATTGAGGCACCCACATCCATAAACATGGACAAAATAAATGCATGCACAAGTGTATATTTATTTAAAAAAATGTTTTATTATTAAATATTGATATGGTAAAAGGTTATCGATCATAGATCCCTTTTTATAAGGAGAAGACTATAACCATAGAGACATCTATGACCCTCAGATAATATGTCACAATTAAAATTGACCCAGTATGGCTATCCAAAGTGTCAGGTATATAAAGTTGAAGAGATGAAACCCACTACTGACTTTCAGCACACCCCCATATAATGTGATACTATTCAACACCTGTACAACTATTACTAACTTGGAAGTTTCACATTTGCATATATTTCTTTTTATGTGCTGACATTGACTGTCCTTTTTTTGGTCATATAAAACCAGTTGTATACTATTGCATTAACTAGTTATGCTTTTTCTGAATTTGAACCACTTGCGGGGAGCACCAGTTATTCAACCTTTTGGTCTAGAGCCGGCTTCCATATCTGTGGTCAGTCCCATAACCAACATCCTAAACTGTACTCATGGCCTGGCTTTGACTAATAAGGGTTAACCAACACATTGGGGTTTTTTTTTTTTTTTAAAGGTTGATCTAAAAAAAAGGGAAAAATTAATTACAGACCACAGAAGATAAATTTAAACAAGACAATTTTCTCCATTGCTTATGCATATAATTTAAGGCTGATCTTAGTCTGCGGTTTTCCTGTTATTTGTGGAAAATCAGATAAAATGATTCAGAATGCACGGTGCATACTGTAAATTATACATTCCAAGAAAAATGTGAGCAAAACAGCCTACTTAATTTTGGGATTCTGTCAAATGCTCCAGTGATTAAAATAAGACCAGGAACTTCTCATGTTCTTGCAAATTCACTGTACCGTAGAAAGTGGTGCATTTGCAGTGATTTGTAGCGGTTAAGCCCTTTCTGCAGCAACAGCTGATAAGTAATCTGCAAGCACATGCTAATTATTAGATTTTTAAGCCTCTAATGATGAATTAGGAGGGGTCTGTTGAATTCTGCTCAATAGCTTGCAGAAGTAGGGGCTGGTATCTCTAGTGATATATTGATAGTATTTTTAGAAAAGAGTTTATGTTAGTCAAACAAGGAATTTGTGCCTATAGATAGATTTGGAATTGGCTCTTTTTTGTAGTGAGTATTTTTTTAGCCATTGATAAAACTTTGCTAAAGTTTAAGGGCCACTGTTAGCACGGAGCCATTTAGTCTTAAAAAAAATTGTGGAACCATGGAAAATTTTATGATATGAATTGGAACCAATGGACTTATTTTTTTTTACAGTGTTTTCTCACACCAAATGCTTTGGGGTGATTGAATTGCTATTTTTTTTAAATTAGAATTTTCTTGTGCCAAATGCATTGTAATTGTAGCACTATAGTAAGTTAGAGTGTCACAGTCTCTACTATGAGCTTACTTCTAATATATTTGTGCCATGGATGAAACCTTTCTCACAGGTGTTAGCACTGGCAATGGTCTGGAGGCAGGGTGTAGTGCAACTGTAACAACTGTGCTGTGCACAAGAACTGGGCACCAGTGGTTCTTTTATGCTTAGCTGATAACCAAGTTTATTTACAGAACAATCCACAATGGAGTACAGAGAACATATAGCATATAGTACAAGTGTATACACAAAGCACAAGAAATTAGCTGGAACCCTGCATACAAGGGAATGTCAGCAGTGGCTAAACAGCAATTTAGAAGGTATCCACAGATTTCAGCCTGTACCCTAAGTGGAACCTAGGCTAAATTCTACTATCCCTAGGTCTATTCGCTTAGTCCATACATCTGGGTTATTATTACATGGGCTCAACTATATAACCTATCACTCCTAGAGTATAGCTATCCACTTTACTAGAGTCAAAGCTCCTAGGTTCCACTACCCATTCCCTTCTGATCTGTTCAGTTGGACTAAAGTTATGGACCCAGACCACAAGGTTAAGTAGACCTTTTACTATAGCACAGTACAGTACACTGTATGAACAACAAGGGCTTACATAAGCAGTGCATGGACACAAGTTCCCCTTAGGACCCATTTAGGCATATAGAACCTTGAGGATGTGCCTCCCAATGTTATGTGAGGGTGTCTAAATTTTCACTTCCCTACAAGGTCTATTTAAAAGGATCCAGGAATCCCCACAAATGTGCCTTATTTGGAACAGGAGGCAGGAAAAACCAAGTGGTGCCTGGCGCAACTATATTGCAAAGAGTGCATTTTGATGAATGTGGTTTTATGTGCATCTGATGCAGGGAAATTTGCAGGAACCCACCTGCACTTGTAGTCATACATGACCCCTATATTCATATCAGTCCCTGCCCCAGAGAAGCTTACATCCTAATGTTCCTATTACATTTACACATACAGAATGGCCACTTTTATCAGGAGCAAATTATCCTGTCTGCATGCATTTGGAGTGTGGGGGGAAACCCACAAAGTCATTAAGAGAACATATAAACCCCTTGAAGACAGTGCCCTGGCTGGAATCAAACTCAGAACCTCTGCACTGCAAGACAAAAGTGTTGCTGTGGCCCAACACCTACTGGACCTATGCGTTAACCTGTGGGTCAGACAGGTTCAGGTTGACTTCAGATGATCTGCAGATGATCCCCATGTCACAGGTGGACTCGGCTCCTCCTTTGGCTCTCCTCCTCCCGCAACCTTAGACTGTCAGCTTCTGAAGGTGACATCCTCTATTTATGGCTATGCACTTGCCCTGTCCCAATCTGAGACATCAGACATGGGTGGGCCAGGATCAGGTCTATAAAATAGCTGCAGCACCTGATCAAGTAGAGTTTGGGTTGGGCAGGATTGGGTTTAGGTTAGTGCATGTCCTATTTTTGTGGACATGCACATTTCTAGCACCTTCTGGTAATTTATTAACAAAATGGTACATTACAATATACTTAACTATTTATTATATAATCAAAGCCACCATTAGAAATCACGGGGCCCCGTACAACAAAATTTTCTGGGCCCCCCAGGCCCCGCACCAGCCCCCAAGCCCCATCCCAAATCCTGTAAAAAAGCTTTGATGGTCAGGTCCCCTTATAATTAAAAAAAACTTTGGCACTAGGGCTCCCCTTAAAATTTTTTTAACAAAAATATTGGTGCCAGTGACCCCATAAAAGTTTTTTTAAAAATCATTGGTGGTCAGGGCCCTCCAATAAGTTAAAAAACACATTGGCGCCAAGACCCCCCATAAAAGGTTTTAAAAAAACATTGGTGGCCATGACAAGTAAAAAAGAAACAATGGGACCCCAGAGAATATTTAAAAAAAACATTGGTGGCAGGGGCCTATAGAGTATTAAAATAA
Source organism: Xenopus borealis (assembly GCA_024363595.1). Lineage (NCBI taxonomy): Eukaryota > Metazoa > Chordata > Amphibia > Anura > Pipidae > Xenopus > Xenopus borealis. Next base: position 10,648,568 of record CM044439.1, on the reverse strand, counting down.
TACATTGCTGGCCAGGGTTTTTACAAAATAAAAAAACACATTGGTGTTCAGTAGTAGAACCTTAGCCTTGGCTCCTTTCATGGCTTTGTGTCCTTTCACTGCTTCAGGGCTTTATCTTCAGCTCCCTTCATGGATTTGGGTCTTTTTGCAGCTTCTGGATTTCAACTTGGGGTCTTTCAGTGGCTTCAGGTCTTTTCACAGGCCTTGTCTGTTTGCGCTTTTGGGTCTTCAGTGATTCTGGACTTTGGCTCTTCAGGACTTCACCTTTGTCAAGGGGCCCTTTAGGCCTGGGCCAGGTACAACAGTACCCCCTGGCCCCCATGATGGCGGCCCTGTATATAATATAATTATTAATGATAATTATTATTATTATTAATAATTATTGTGCTGAATTCAGGTGGATATTTCCCTAGGAAATGAGAAGAATAAATTACCAGGGTATAGTATTCTACCTCACATAAATAACCTTGAATTCAAATTAGAAGCTTCTAGCAACAATTTAAAAAATACTTTTAAAGCAGAAACCTACACTCTGACACCTATATAGGCTATAAATTTCCAAAAATTAAGTTGTTTTTAGTCACTAAACAGCACATTATTCAGCACTCAGTTGATAGTTTGCAAGAGAACCTATGAACTGAGCAACTTTACACATGATAAAATTTCAGATACATTAAAGGCAAAATATATCCCCTAATTGTTTTCTCTTACGCTTAAAAAAAGGCAATTAGAGACAGTGTTGGAACTGTATTTCAAGATACGCAATTACTTTTCGTTGGCCATATTTCAACACGTTTGGTCACTGCCAGACTAGTAAAATACACCAAATTAATTGCAAACAAAAAAAAAACAGTGTAAGTGAGATATATGATTCCCAGCAGGACCAAATGATGAACTGTTCCACAGAGCCCAAATGCTCCCTGGGTTTATAAATACAATAAAAGGCTGAATGTAAATCAATTACTAGGAATTACTAGATTAACTAGATTTGTAGTCTTAGATTTGGTCTTTGTAAGGTTTACCCTAAAACTAACACTGAATTATGGGCACTAAGATTGTTATGGATTTACAGATAATAGATGCAACTCTTCCCTATGAATCTTTTCTTGTAAATTGCTCTGTGCTGAATAAAAGATAAGAAGGGGTAATTTACTGCAAAGTTTAATAAATGGCACATTTAGCCTTTTTCTTGCACTTTGCACCCTCCCCTGCAGGTGGAAGAATTGCTTCAGGTGTCTGATGTCAAAAATGGTGTGGAGAGTCCTGAGCTCACTCCATGAATACAGCACTTCCTGTATTTGACAACATTGTATTCATGAGGGAGCAGAGGGAGGCACATAGGCATCTCCATTCCCCTCTCAACCCATCCCATAACTTACAGGATGGTTAGGTGTAGGAGTGTGTTTGGATGCAAGCACCTTAATTACTTGAGTTCAGTGATGTAACTACCAGGAGTACATTGGTAGTGCAATTGCACCCAGACCCGCACCCCTTTGGAGCTGTTATAAGTTATATCACTGACAACAGGAAATCTATTGGTGTGGGGCCTGGGTGCATTTCCTTTGGGGGGAGGGCACATCCTGCACCCAGGCCCAACAGTGATTAGTTATGCCCCTGATTTTATTTTTTAGGCTAGACCAAGCGCAGACCACGATAACGGTGTTTGTAAAATAACCCCCTATAGGCTGGTTTTGCCTCCAATAAGGATTAACTATATCCTAGTTGGGATCAAGTACAAGCTACTGTTTTATTATTTCAGAGTAAAAAGGCAATAGTTTATAAAAATCTGGATTATTTGGATAAAATGGAGCCTATAGGAGACAGCCCTTTCTATAATTTGGAACCTAACACTCAGATGAACTGAAGAAGCAGCTTTACTGAGCAGTGAAACATTGTCCAGTTGCCTTAGACTTATCTCTACTAGATAAGTATATATACGTATAGTGAATAAAGTACCCCCTCTTGTAAATTATAAGGATATTATAAGCTACTGAGGAGTTTCATGACCAAAGGTAACTTTTAATATCCTCATATTTTGCAACTTGGGGGTACTTTATTTGTTATAATGCACAAATTTCAGTGAGCCGTTTGACAGAAATGACATCAGAACTCACAGTTTATAACTGATGACATCAGAACTCACCATTTATAAGGATATCATTTACAAGATATTCACGGCTTTTGTGTATTAAAAGAGTATAATTTACAAGATATTCACAGCTTTTGTATTATATATATATATATATATATATATATATATATGTATAGACAAACACAAGAGGTCCCCTGCACTCAACCCATTATCAATATATTTAAGACTTTTTGTGGTCACAGCCTCATTGCACCCCCGCCTAATGGTTTTTAAAAATCAGTGGTGAGCACAACTTTTCCTTGGTTGTTTATATATATATATATATATATATATATATATATATATATATATTCCTTAATCCTGTAATCAGTACCTGGTAAAAATTAGTTTGTTTATTGATGCTTCATTTTGTTTTCCAAGGGTAAACAATTATTTACATTCCTTGTTGGACATGTATTTTCAGCTTAAACAACCAAGTTACTATATCACAGTGAAGTAGATGTTTTCTTCTTTCAAAATCACTAAAACCTAAAACCTTCATATAAAGGAACAGACATCCAGTGTGGCAAAAATGTTCTGACTTCTCCCTAAAAAAATACCAAGGTCTTTTGGCCCAGACGTCTGGGAAAAACCTGTCTGTGGTGGGTGAACCACATCAAATAGTGGAGAATGGCAACATATTAAGGAAAAACACATCATTACATGGCTTTACGTAAACCACAGTGTATATAAAATTATATTCATATTAGGCGGTGAATTGTGAAACGGACATTCTTCAAAATCGCACTGTGCCTCTTTGAAAGTCCATTTAAATATGTTAAGTTTAAAATAACTGACTTAATGCCCATAAATACATTGATTTTCATTGTGTTCTGTGCATATTATTCTGGATAATAAATGGAGAAGAAATGGTGCTCTTTATTTGGGGGTGCCAAAGGTTAGGCACCACCAAGTGATTGTATTTACTTAACTCACACACTAAGAGATTATATATACTTACCTGACACTGCTCATGCACCTGCCCCGGGAAATTTGAAGAGAGAAGATAGAGGAAGCCGATCAAACTGGCCCAGGGTGTCAGTTAAGTATATACAATTACTGGGGGTGTGAGGTAAGTAGATACAATCACATGGGAGTGCCTAACTTTTGGCAATCCCAAGTAAAGAGCGTTTTTCCTTCTCCTTTAATGATCCAGAATACTATGCACAGACAGGGTCGAACTGGACATTGGGGGGGGGGGGCTCACCATGCTACTAACCTCCAGAGGCCCCCCCGAGCGCACGAGTGAGCATTGGCACCGACGCACAGCATGCATGTTTAAGCGCCAATGCTCACGGTGCATGTGCAAACAGCGCCGTGATTAGTTTTATTTGGGGGGCCCTGAGATCAGGGGAGTAGGGCCCATTGGGTCTTTAAAAATCCTCTATCTCTCAGTTACTTTCTACTGATGGGATTCAGTCCATCCAGTGGATGTGAAATGCAGCTTTGGATCTGAGTGTATGTCTTATCGTATTTGCTTAGTGCCTGAAGATCCCACTTGCTTCCCATTGAAATATAATCTCCCTTCTCTGTAAGCTTAAAACTCAAGCATCATTTAGGAGAAGAGTAGTTATTATAATAAAGAGCTTTTTCTCCCTGTTTATGCATGATTCCATGGGAGCTATATGAAGATATCATGGTTACAGTCAGAACTATTAGGGGGTTTACTACTCAAGCTTTTTTTGGCAAAAACTCACATTTTTCATGGAAAAAAATACAAATTTTTCAAGATTTATTATACCCTGATGCTGCAAAAAAAATGAAATATGAAAATCCACCATCTCACACCTGTTGCGGTCCTGTATAAGTCATTGGGAGAAGTTTTCATGGTCTGAAATGGTTTTAGCCCAAAAAACAGTACAATTATGGTTTTGGCTTGATTTTATTGAGTTTTTTCACAATCCAATTAAATTTTTTTTCAATTAATAAATAAGCTAAAATCAGGCATGGGAGTTTAGTGTAGTTTTTTTAATTAATATTATGAGATAATTCGGAATTTAGTAAATTACCCCCTGTGTAATCTAAAAATGTATCTCATAGGGAATTTATCAAGGGTTAAATTTCGAGTTTATGGGAGTTTCTAATAGTCGAATTTGGATTCTTAAATAGACAGTGCACGATAATTTTTTAAAATTCTAATTTAGATTTTTTATTTTTTAACTCAAATCGAATTTGGACTATTCCCTAGTCGAATTACACTGAAATAAACTCGAAATTATCAATTCAACCCTTGATAAATCTGTCCCATAATATTAACAAAAAATATCGACCAAACTCCCATACCCAATTTGAGCTTATTTATTAATAAAAAAAAAACTCAATAACTTGATTGGATCATGAAAAAACTTGATAAAATCAAGCAAAAACCCAAACTGGAGAAATTATTTCAGGCTTCTTTCCCAAATTGCTTGATTATTTTATTTTTTTTGCTTAAAAAAATAGGATTTTATAGTTAAACACAGCACAGACCAGTATAACTTCAAATTGGGATAGGCATCACTCCCATTTACTTAAATGGTCTGAGATGGCAGATTTTCGAATTCAGGCTTTTTGCAGCAGTATAATACATCTCAAAAATTTGAGGGTTTCCACAAAAATTTTTTGCCAAAACAAAACTTGATCAGAAAAATTTGATAAAAGTTAATAATACCCTAAATAAACCTAATAGACTGCTTTTGCTTCCAGTAAGAATTAATTATATCTTAGCTGGGATCATGTATAAGCTATTGTTTTAAAAACTTTGGGTCATTGGAAAAATTGAGTCTATGGGAGAAGGCCTTTCTGCAATTTGGAGCTTTCTGGATAACGTATCCCATACCTGTTTGTGGATGTAATCTACAAGATGGACATCCTACAATGCACCCTCCAACAAATAGCCAATATATTCTAAGACCAGAAAGCACTATTTATGACCAAACATATAGCAGAATGGCTATGGGTGTGCTGTGAGACCAACATCCATTTCTGTACCATTGACATTACTGAAAACTGCAGGCGTTTAAGATGCTGTATGTTTACATAGGTGTGAAGGTTAATAAACTCTCACTTACTACATTATTGCATGGGAAATATACTGTGTTAATAAAGTATATATATATATAGGATACATGAGCACCTGCATGATGCGGGTTAGAGCATCACTTCAAAACTAGAATGCAATAATGTCTGTATTTGTGGTTTTCCATAAAAATGTAGGCTATGTTGAAAGGTTACTCCTCTGCTTTCTCTGTCTTTACAGGTTTTTCCAAATGGGAAGCAAACTGAAGAACATTTAGTTTATCAAAACTCTAGAACTCTAAGGGATCTATGTGTTACCAATGCAATAAGTTAGAATATAAAAGGAACTTTTAAAATAAAAAAACTGTCAATTTAATAGTCTAAGAGCTGGAAACAGATGTTGTATATCTACATAACACAAAGTGCTGTATCATTTCCAAGCTTTCGTCTTGTCAAGGGGTTGCTAGAGAGAAAGAAATGAATGAGCTGTTGGATATTATTGTGTGATCCTCACATGTGGAAAATCTCCCCATACAGAACCACATGTTCGATAAAGCATGGCACTGAAGGAAGTGTTAGAGGTATGGCAGTTTAGCAAGTTTTAGTTGTGGTCACTGGGTGACATACTTCAAGTACTTTACTTTGTATATACTTTTCTTACAAGTTGTGTTTTATACAATGGAATAAATAGGTGATGATAATGAATGTATAATGTATAAATGCAATTTCAAGGTGTCTAAGGCCCAAGAATAGGGAGGGATTGTAAATCTGAAGACCCCCCAGGGGGTTGAATAACAGCACTACTGCAACATTATACAACATGTTATGAACAATTCTACTGTGTTTACTGACTTTTCATCAGTTCCAGTTTTTAGCCTGTTAGCTCATAATGAGTATGTCCATGCAAGGTGGTCATATTCCCATCTGCAGATTGTATGGTCCTACCTAATAAAAACTACTACTGGGTAATATCTGCCTCAAAGTTGACCCACCCATCTTCTGTCTGTCTAAGCCTGTTCTACCATTAGGGCACCAGACCTGGCCTATTTTAAGATTCTGTCTACTAGAGTCACATCTTGGTTTCACCAGCATTACCACTGCTTATTGTGTGCAGTAGACTTTTAGACTTTCTGCTGGAGAAGGTTTGTCCTTGGCATTTATACACTTTAGGTCCCTTTTGACAAGTACTAGTTGTTTCTCCAACACCATTATTATTTTGTGGTTGCCTTTTGTGCCCCATAGCTTTACAGTGAGGCACAATACCTTTTGCAAAAGCATATATATATATCTATTGTCAGACACAAAAGGTAAAAGTTGATTGGTTTTTTAATATAACTACAGTCTGTTAACATATATTTTCTCTAGGATAGCAAATAAAAAGTATTTTGTAATCATGAATATAATTATGGCTAAAACAGTGCACTACCAGGTGCTAGGGAATCTATTTGGAATACAAATGGTATTGCATTTTTTCATAATTCAGCAAACCCTGAATTTTTTTTAAAATTTCAGTTTTTCAAAGTCAAATTTTTCAGATTTAACTACTTCACATGAAAAACAAATGGTAGCTAAAACCTGGTGAACTTCTAGTTAAGCGACTTGGAGGTGTATTTTCAGCATTTTTCAATGTTTTTTTTTTTAAAGAACAGGAAAATAATGTCCATAAATATACTAACAATTTATGACAAATTGACAAATTTTAGTGCTGGTCTAGGGAACTTTCTGCCCATTAGTGTGATATGAATGCCTCTGATAAAATGGAATAGACAACAAGCCTTTGCGTTTTAAAATTATTTAATGGGCACTGTAAATTTAAGTTGGGTGTGCTGATAAGAAAACACAATCATTAACAAAAAGGTGAACGACATTCTCTTTCTACAATACTTTAACACCTAAGCAAATCGGGAGTTTTCAGTGTAAGTATTTTAATTTCTATTATTTTCTTCACTTATAAGAAGTACGCACTATTTTAAAACAGATCTGTCACATATGTTGTGATTAGCTTGAACTAACATATATCTCATAATAGTTAGGACTCATCATTTTCTGAATTCTGTTGGGTCTATAATTTTCCACATTATTTGGCCACTAGGTATGGTGTCACCTACAGTCTTCGACATTGGGTTTTTAAATCCACTACAACTGAGCATTCCTGCACCAGATATGGGGAAGCTGTGAACATAGTAGTAACATCTCCATCTGGTCCAATTTGCACAGTAACAGCTCTATTTTACTAATAAAATGCAGATTTCCACAGAAGCTCTCTGGTGTAGCAAATAACATACAGGTCATGAGAACTTTAGCTCATTATCAGAAGTTCACAATTCTATTGTTCCTTGGTAATGCTGCTATTGACCTCTAATATTAAGCATCACTTATCTTCTCAAATATATGCTTCTTTCCATAGCTTCCTTTCTAATACTATAAAAAATGCACAAATTAAGAATAATTATTAGTCACAGGCACAGCCCTGAAGCAAGATATTCTGCTCACAAAGATTCCCATGGTCATGGAGATGAGATTGTAGCTCTAAAAGCTTCTGTGATGTAATTCCTTCCTTCATCTCTAGGTTTGTTCCATTGATAGGTATCACAATCTTCCCTCCAAATCTGTTATACGAAACTCAGGAAGAAAAGTCATTCATGGGTCCTGAGATAGCCTTTCAGGGCTATGACCTAGAGAAAGGGATACGACCGTTGCAGATGCATGTACAGTTGGCTTATTGTGCATTAGAGAGAGACCAATGAAAGTACACTTTTCTTTTCTATGCATTGAAATCAATGTTTATTACCAAAAGCTTAGAAAGGATGTTCTAATGATAGATTATTTGGAAATTCGGTGATGTTCAAGCCAATTCATTTTATTTATCAAGGCTTCCCTGGTCAACATTGCTTGATTTGAGTTTCTCTCATTTTAATACAACAAACTTGAAACATTCAGAAGTTTCTTCCCATCAGCTCTGTTCTACCAAGATGCCCCCAAATCTTTAATATCCAGCTTCAGTTATGTTTTTAACAAGGATATTCTCTCTACAGAGTTAGGTTTGTTGACATCATAAGGACAACATTTTTATTGAGTAATCTGAATAGTGGTACAAATCTGAAAACTTGCCAGCAGGGGTGCTCTGCCAATGAGGCAAGTTGAGGCACTCGCATCAGGCTGCAGCGCCCCCCTGGCTGCTCCTGGTAACTAACGGTCAAATCTCCGGTTTTCAACCCGGAAATTCGGCTCTTCTAGTGCAGAGCATGCACTTGGACCCTGGCGCTGAAAAAGAGAATGCTGTGGGGAAGGGGGGGATGGGATCGCCCCTGCTTGCCAGGTCATGTCTAGCTAGCTGTCCTAGACAATATGTAAACTATTTATTCAATAGAGCTTGTTTAACTTGTCATTCCATTTAAAATGGTGCATAAAATCCAAATTCAAGGTATTTGTATTTTTTTCACGGTTTTATTCTCTCTGTTTTTATTTGGATTTCTTGATAAATAAGGTAACATTTGCTGTTTTAAAATTTTGAGGTTATCCGAAGTAGAAATAAAAGTACAAAAATTACACAAATACAGATTTTGTTAAATAGGACACCATTTAACCTAATGTGCCATAGTCCTAAGAATTACATGAATAGCTCAGGAACCACACCTGTAAGGAAACACCTGCTTCCATTATACGTTGTATTTTTAATTCCCTCGTGTATTCCTCTATTTTGGCATTTATGTTTGTTGTATTAAACACTTGGGGATTATTTATATGTTTTAATCACCAAAATATTTGAGAACAGGACATCCTTTCCATGCTCTTTATGCTTTCTTCAGCCCTTGGGTATATTTACAGTACATCATTGCTTTGTATTCCTTCTGTAAATAGTTTTTGTTTTTCTTTGTTCAGAACAATATTTTCTCTCTACTTAAAACTCATTTGCCAAGTTTATGCTCTGTATTATCTTTTAAACAATGTGTTGTAATTACTGGCAAGAGTATATTCAACAAGACATTGTATGTAAACCTTCCCTGTATATTAACATTTAATTGGTTTGGAAATAGACAGCTTTGAACCACACATGGAAGAACTCACTTAATGAACATTTAGAAAATGATAAAACTTACTCATCCAATATTGTAAATGTAGTACTTTGCACATCTCAATAATGTAACATAGCAAAACAATGTTAAGCAGGATTAGTGAAATCATGGAGGGAATGTTTTCACTTTGGAAGCTTTACAAGGGTCAACTAAGTGAAGGTTAGCAATGGATGAATCTGCCTGCGGCTGGAGAAATTCGCGAAATGGTGAAAAATTTGCGAACGCCACCGTGTCTCCTTTTCGATTTACTGGAGGCGAGTGTCCGTTTTTGGATACCGGCGCACATTGCCGGCGTCGAAAAAATGGACGCTGGCGTCCAGAAATGGACACCTGTGTCCAAAACGAGATACCAGAGAATTTTCACCAGGCAAAATTTTACTGGCGTTTCGTGAATTTTTTCGCCTGGAGCGAATCGCGGGAATTCGCCCCAGGCATATAAAATCACTAGTGAAGGTAGCTCAGAATGTGCCAATAGAAAAATCTTTTAGGTATAGTTCTAACTATAGTTTTTAAAGCAACAAACATTTTGAACAATGGTGGGTCAAATGGGTATTTTACAAACACACTGAATGATTCACTAAAAATATTAATACCTCTAAAACTTAGATTTTTTTTACAATTCCTAGTAAAAAATAAATGAAAACCTCTAAAAGTCCCAACTGATTTAGAATGGAGTAATAGGATTAGTGTAGCTCCTATTGACTTCTGTAAGACCTTAACAACATTTACCTATTTAGTTCTTTTTGTATTTTTTACACTTTATAAATCTTGAATTTTTAGAATCCATGGATTTTTTTGTGATTCATGGAAAAAAAACTAAATTTGATAGTGAATGAGCTCCATAAAGGCCCATTTATTAAAGGTAAAAGTTTAGAGCTTTATTATGAGAGCTTTTTGAAAGCATGATTAAACTAAATTTCTCTAAAACCATGAAAGTTATTAAAATATTTGAATATTAAAATTACGTAGGGAAAAAATGCTTAGCAACTTTTTTCAGTTACTATTAAAAAAAAGTCTGAATGGATAAAAAAAAAATAGGGTGAGCACAGCTCCCATTGACTTTGATGGGACTGCTTTTACTTGGCAAAGTTTTGTATTATAGTACACTTTATAAATCTTGCATTTTTAGAGCTTTAGAGAAACAAAAAAAAATATTTTTTAGAATTTTTACTGTGGAAGCAACACCACACCCACTTTGGAAATCCTACACTTCTGAATCCATTTTTATAATAACACATATTGCCTTTATTCTGACACATCAGGCACAAATCTGAGTGCATCGTAATTATGCTGGGATTAAGAAAGCCAATCTGAGTGCATTGTAATTATGCTGGAATTAAGAAAGCCAGTTCATCATTTGTAAAAAACATAGACCTTTGAACTTGTGTTCATTAATGATCCCTTATATATCAAAGTTGCAGTTACTTACATTATTTCATAGAACAGGTAGTTGACTCTCATGCTGGAAGGGAGAGTGATGATGTGGTGACCAAAGTTTTGTTTTTCTGGTGTAGTCGCAGCCATTGTATTAAAAAATATTTAGTCCATGATTAGATTAGAAATAATTTTTTTTACTGAGCAACAACCTTAATGAATTAGATGAAAGTTGAGTGTAGGGCTGGCCATATCAGGGATGATTTTGATGTAGTTGGCCAGCTTCAATATATTGCAATATATGGACAAACAATCCTTATTATGTTTAAAGGGTAAGGCATTTGTTACAAAATATCTGAATGTCTTAAATATATTGATAATAGGTTGAGTGCAGAGGACCTCTTGTATTTGTCTACAACAACCTTAATAAAAAATAATAAAGATTAAAACATTGGTCCCAAAGTATTGCACCTACAATTGATCAATGCACAGGCAGAACTTGCCTGTCTTTTCAGTATGGAGAATGTTTATATATGCAGGCAATGTTTGGACACAGTAATTATATCTGTACTATTCTGATGCAGGACTTGTGTTGAGAGATTCAATACTTCGTATAGTCTCTGTAATGAAAAGAACCAGGATCACATCATACACAATCTCAGATATGCATATACTGTACATTTATTTTTTTACTGCTGGGTTTTGGCAATGGCTTATTACAGTAGCTTGAGTTGAGGCATGGTGATCCAGATGACTAAAAAACCTGCCACAAATCCCAAGCATTCTGGGTAATGCTCATTTTAAGCTTGATTAAATAAGATATGATAGATAATAATTTATCCTTGTGAGAAGTTCTACCATGATGTATTCTCATGAAAAGGTATGGGCAATACTGAATTTTTTGTTACCTAAATTAGAACTTTTTACATTAAATTATATAATATTGTATTTCATAGGAACCCCTATTTCAAGCTGCGCTTACACTCTAATTTCCTTACTGAAGGCACAAGCACTGGAGTCAGTTCCTCAGGAAGTCATCTGCATACTTTTTAAGTCAAATGTGATTCCTCAACTATAGTGATGGGCGAATTTATCCGCCAGGGGCAAATTCGCGGCGAATTCCCGCGATTCGCCGCTGGCGAATAAATTCGCGAAACTGCCAAAAAAATTCGCCCGTCGGAAACGACGCGCGTCAAAAACGATGCGTCGCGTTTGACGCAACGCGTTTCGCCAATCGGCGAAAAATTCGAGAATTTCTCGGGAAATTCGCGAATTTTTTGGCGAAGCGAAACGCGGCCGTTTCGCCCATCACTACTCAACTACACAATAAATTCAACAATCCATGGTCTTCCTTTTGTGTCCTGTCCTAAACAGGTAGAAATAGGACTCAGCAGAAGTTACTTAAAAAAAGTGTGTTTAATCACATGGCATGATTCATGGCAGCACAACCCCTCTAGCAAGTGTCACTTGATAAAATGCACTGTAATGGCTGCTTGGTCCTGCTTCCTCTTGTTCTAGAAGCAGGACCAATACATTCAAAATTTAACCTACAGATAATCTGCATCACAACAAGTGATATAGTAAAGAAATTTGCCAAATTGGCCTAAACCATCAATTATTGCCCTTTCCTTGAGCGACCATTTTTTGATGATCTGTGTCCTCCCTGACAGAAAATCACCTGACAGGAAATAATTCAGCTCTAACAGGAAGAATTGCGGAAGTAAAAGGAAGTGCTCTGCTCATTCATTGGCTGTAAGCATAGTGATTTAATGATTTGGGGGTGGGGCTTTGTTACTTAAAATGGCAGCTTTTCTGTTTAGGTTGATCCAACTACAACTGGAAAAGTATATTTTTAATGAAAATATTTTATTTAGATAAAGTAGTGTTTTACATTTGGGTAGTTTTATGTGATATATTTTATAGAGTTTACCTTTAGTAAGTATCCAAAACCAGTGAAGTAATTGTTGGAAGTAGAACCTATGGGCGTCCTGAGGAACAGGCAGGCCTTGGCCACTGGGTCTACTTCCTGTAAAGTTCTGCCCCTTATGGATACTCTCCTTATTGAGAGCTGAAGGGGAGAGATAAAATCCATCAGGCTGGTGGGTGGGTAGGGGATGGCTGTGCACTAGTGATAGACGAATACATTCAGCAGGCATGGATTTGCAGGGAATTTGAACATTTCACTGCCTGCAAATAGATTTGCAAAAATTCACCAGCGAAATATTTGTTGGTACAAAAAAAATTGGCACACAATAAAATTGTCGTGTGCACAAAACTGTCACGCATAAAAATAATTTGGACGGCCATTTAATGGGTTTGGGCAAAATTGATGCGCGTCAAAAGTATTTTAACACCCACTAATTTTTTAAAATAAAAAAAGTCCAGCCAAACTAGAATTCATGATTTGACCTTATTTATTATTTTAAAAAGCTCAATTCAATTGGTTTATGTAAAATCGAGCGAAACCCCAAACCAAGTTTTTTCCTGAATAGCTAAATTTTTGCCGGAAAAGGTTGGATTCTAACTGACAACATAGCAGTGTGGTATGGTAGCATCACACAGCAGGAAAAAAACCTCTCTCCAGAGGGTGGTAAAAACTGCTGAACGAATCTCCACCACACTTCCATCACTGTCCGATCTGGATGCAGCCAGATGCAAGAACAAAATGAAATCGATTATCTGCGAGTCACCCAGGACATGAAATATTCATTTTGCATAAGCCCAACTACTCACTGAGGCACAGGAGGCCTGAAAGCATAAAAACCAGAATCAAAAGACTATTTAATAGCTTCTTTCCAAGAGCTGTCAGACTAACTGCAAATGACTCCTACGGATAAGAAAGAAGAAACCTTCAGGAATCATCTATCCCAACCAATCATCTAGTCCCAATAAAATAAATGGTTAAGCAGAAACCAAAACAGATAATGCACTCACTACACGAACTACTGCAAGTCGTAATTCCTATTCTAATTACACTGCACTCACTGCACTACTATCTACTATCTATCTATCTATTAATCTTATATTCTGTATACCACATATATTGTAAAAATCAATATGTGTCTCACTGCAATATGCTGCAAAAGAAATTCCTATATACTCCTGGTACAAATGCCAATAAATAAACTACTTGAGTTGACTTGACTTGACTAATTCCAGCGCAGGCCACAGAAACATCAAAATATTATATGGATTTCTGTCATGGACTTATACATAACCTTGGCAGGTCTGAGATGGAAGATTTTCAGATTCAGGTTTTTTGATGCATCAGGCTTAAAACCTGAAAATGAGTTGCCCCAAAAAGCCTTACTGAAGTTTAGTAAATAACCCCCGTGAGTTTGGTGTGTATATGTCCCTGTGTGTTTTGGTGCACATGCAAGTCTTTAATACAAATATTGCCCTAAGAAGTACACTGTGCTAAAGATATATTACATATTACCAATATTAAATATTTTTGCACTAGATTTCTTTTTTTTTCTTCCAAATATGTTACTTCTTAGCTGTGACAAATATATTACTGTTACATTAGCTTGGCACAGATATCACATAAAAGTACATATCAGAAGCCGAAACCCACTGGAACGGAGGAAATTGAAAACGCCCTTTAGTCTTCAAAATTTGAAAGGAGTATTGTCTGCTGCTCCAATCTGGGATTGGAATTTAACTCCACAATTTAGAGTATTCACAGTTCTGTTAAGAATATCTGTGGTGGGATCACTTCTACTACGAAATGATTTTGTGAGCCCAGAAGGTGCAGGCAGATTATTCCGTACAGAAGCTTCCCAGTAACCTCAGCTAAATGGAAAATTATCTAATGGTTTAATGGGGTCATTGTGGTTTTCTTTAACTGAGCTGTTTTGATTGGAAAGAAAGCCACAGCTAATCGCAAATAAGCCCTATCATGTAAGATGATATCTGTGTCCAATTTCAAAGGTTGTGCAAGGTTCCCTTTTTTGTTACAATCAGTGTTAGTACAAGGCTTAAATAAAGAAAATTGCATGGGAGCGGTGGGGTCAATTCAAAAAACGTGGTTTGTGTTTTAAGCACAGAACATAAAAAGCTATGTATATACGGAAAGACAAACACCAAAAATAGCGTTTAATAAAATTAGTCCAGCTTGAGTCAGCAGACCAATTAATAAAGACAGGTTAGGAAACGAATCACGGGAAGGATTTGCCTGGGGCTCCTTGTAAATGTTAAATAAGGTTAGTCTGTATTGAAAACAAGAAATGTTTAAACTGTGTTATGGGTTGTAACAAAATATGAAACAGAGATATGATTTAGTAAAAGCTTTGTATGTGACTCACATCCTCATAAAATAAACTGTATTGTGCAAACATCATTCCCAACTAAAGTAGGGCAGTAATATAATTTGAAATGGACTTTTCTTGTCAACTGCAGCTCCCATCATCAGTCCAAGGTCAACAGCTGTGTACTGGTTAACCTTCCTTTTCCTTCTATAAGAACCTATTGTGTTCAAGGAAAGCTTCACATTTTTATAGGCATTTGGTCAACTGCAGAAGTATTATTAGGGTTGGGTACTATTTTGGATGATCGGACCTGGCTCCACAATTCCACAGCTCTTCAGTTGGGTTGAGGTGAGTGTTCTGTCAAGGTCAGTCCAATTCTTTCCCATACCATGTTCTTTCACTTCAAATCTGCTTCCCCAAAGCAGTAGGCAAAGAATTGTTAAGAATTTCATTGTACCCTGCAAAATTAAGTTCTGCTTTTACTGCAACCAGGGGCCCTAGCCCAGATCTTGAAAACAAGGATCATACTGTATGATTATTTTTGTAGTGGTATTTCCACTGCTCTAGTGCCCTTTCTACAGCTCAGTACTTGCCATTGCCCCTAGATATGTTAGGTTTTTGTGTGGATGCTCACTCATGACACCCATATTGTTAAGCTCAGGATGGATATTCTTGTTCTGACATTGCTTTTAGTAAGATCTTGAAAATTGCTCCAACTGAGGTGATACAATTTTTACACTCATCACTGTTTGTTTGTTTGGCATATCACTTTGCGACTGAATAGTTGCTCAGTTTCTACTTCAGGGTCAAATGATCAAATCAATTAACTTTTAAGTAAAACCCTTTCTACCAGTGATGACAGTTGTTGCAGATGATGTGGCTAAGCATCGAGTGTGAAAAGTAATTACATGGCCTTATAAACATAAACAAATTGAAACAAACTACAGGTTATTTGATAGTCTTAAATCGAATTCACTTTTAGTGCGGATAATTTTTGTTGAATGGCAATGGTTTCCTCCCCAGTAATTTTTTTGTCAATATTGTAGGGCCCCATGGGGTTAAATTCCTCTATGGCTTGGGACATCCCCTACTAGTCTATATGCTCTCTCTTTCCTGTGTTCTTGTTCCTGTATTCTAAATAGTTTTCAAACATAATACAATAGAAGTAATAGAACTGGAAACCCAAGCCTCTTTCTCTTTGGTCTCCACTTTCTGACCAGGGTGGGTGTCTTCTGGGGAGCTTAGGACAACAAGGTCCCAGTAAGAAGATTGTCATAAAGGCACAACCCCCTTAGTGAAGTTGAGGAACAGAGAGCCTGTAAACAAGGGAACCTAGACAGCAACATGAATAATACACTCTAGGAGCAAAAGCTGGACAAATTTAGCTACAAAGTGCAACACTAAACTCCAAATTAGAATTGATAGCTGGAGGTTGTTCTCCCAAGAAATGAATACCAGTAGGCTTTAATTTTTTTATACAGATACAGGACCTGTTATCCAGAATGTTTGGGACCAGGGGTTTTCCAAATAACAACTCTTTCTGTAATTTGGATCTTCATACTTTCATTAGAAAAACATGTAAACAATAAACAAGCACAATAGACTGGTTTTGCTTCCAATAAGGATTACTTATAGCTTAGTTTGGATCAAGTGCAAACTACTGTTTTATTATCAGAGAGAAAAAGGAAATCATTTTTAAAAATGTGGATTAATTGATAAAATTGAGTCTATGGGAGATGGCTTTTCCATAATTCAGAGAATTCCAGATAACAGGTTTCTGCATAATAGATACCATACCCAGTGCTTGTATGCAGAAGTGGAGAGGAACAAAAGAAAGTTCCAGGATTCAAAACTCTTGCATCCCCTCTGAGGGGATTCTATTTCACAAAAATAAAGAAGTGGAGGGATGGCATTCCTCCCCAATTCCACCACTGACCATACCTGTATTATGGTTTGTTGCAAGCCTCCAAGCTGACAGATGATAGAGGAAGACAAAAGTTTTGTCTGATAACTGATGACTTGCCACAGGTGAAGAAGATGTGTTCTTTTTTTAGTAAAATACTTTGATACAATTCAACTGAGCAATGGTCACTTGTAATGTTAAGGAGCAAGCTAATAACATTCATATTTGTGAACCAATTGAAGCCACACATTGCACTGGTACCTATCAGGTGTAAGTAAAGGGACAATAAAGTACTAAATACAGTTAAGTAAATTTTCATATAGCAGCCATATACTAACATCAGTGCAACAATCAGCCAATTCATTTAGCAGTATTATTTGCATAAATGGTGGAAACCAGAGTTACCAGATGAACCCCACACCAATCTGGGAGAACATGCATACTCAGAGCTGGAGGTTTTGACATCATGTGGTTCATTTCTACGTCATGTTATTTTACTATTAAAGAAAGAGAACACAATACAGAATTGCTATGTAAGGTGTAATTTTGATTCAGTTGTGTTCTTTGGGCTGAATTCTCATCTACCAATCACAGAGGAATGAGGTAATCCTGTGTTTGAGTCTAATTTGTTGAGCTTTCAAACTAACAAACATATTCATCAAAGTTGGGCCATGTTTTCTAATGATTTGACATCAGTATATCTGAAGGAAAGAAATTACACTCATTTAATCGAATAAACCATAATTGCTCTTTTAATGCCAAAAAAGGTGTCTTGAAGCTTTAGGAAACGTGGCCATATTTCTTCTATAAACAGCATAGCTTCAAAATTATGGTGTTAGCAGAAAATGGATTATAATTATGGGATAAGTTATTTGCACATAGATTAGCAATGGTAATCTGGAACCTCTTTCTCCGCTCAGGGGCATGACTGTTAACCCTACTGGAAACATTAGCATTTTCCCACAGACTAGATGAAGTATGTTAAGGCACATTAAGGCACATGTTTACATGTTCAATTCCTGCAGTAACAAGCTGTCATTTGTCTTTCTCCATCCGTCTCAATGTGCCATTCATGTGTTTGCCTATTATGGTAACTGTGCTAAGTTCTTTTATTAACAAAGAAAGACTGTTTACCACCAAATTGTGTTGAAAGGATTTGTTTTTTTGAAGGCTGCTTGCACTAAACGTAAAAAATTATCACAGTAAATGTAAGTTTGGTGTTCTGCATTCCATGAGATGTTAGATGTATCACTGGGAAGAGTGTCATTTGAGATCCAAGTGATTGTGTGCTTAGGTCCTGACACCAGTTATTAGTTATTATTTATTTTTATTTATACTGTATGTTGTCTTAGTTTATGGAATTAAGGAAAGTATATTACTGTAACCCAATATGGAGTGCTGGGCTTGATATCTCCTGGGCACTGTGGCTTTACCTCTTCTTTAACTGCCCTTAACCCCGTCAGTGAAGGATTAATCCCGGCAACTCCCTACAAAACAGGCAGTCATGCTACCCTGGTTAGGCCCATGCAGAGTTGGGGGAGAACTGTTGTTGTACAAATTAGTTGGGTGACAGTGGTTCTTCAATTGTTAACAGGGACATTATTTAACACAGGATAAGGATAGTGATGCCAAGCTATCTCTTAAAGTACAAGTTCAGCGACAGTGGCATATCTAGATGTTACTTGGCCCCACAGCAAATTCAATTTAGGGCCGAAAAACATCAGTAAGTTCACCTATTCTACCAAGATATATTGAAATTGCTCTTCAAATGGATTGGCTCCTGATGAAGTGGCGGGAAGCCACGAAACACGTTTAGCAGCTAACCCTGTTGTTTTCTGTACACTCTTACGATGGATTTTTTAAAATGGACTTAAAGGAAAAGTAAATGTTTTTCTTTTTCTTTCTGTAAATTTGCTCTAAACAGCCCCCCAGATTAATGTACCTTAGTCCCTGCTGCAAGTCTGCTCTGGTTTCTGTGTTATCAGCAGCTTGTTTCCTCTTGTTCCTGGTGCAGAGTGAAGCCCAGCCCCTTAGTTTACTGAGCAGTCCATTTGCTGCTGTTCCACAATAGAGAGGAAGAGGGAGCCAGTGTTTCATTAGTAAGCTAGTTTCCCCAAGCAAAAGCTGCTACACACACTGCTCTCTGCTATGTCATAGTATGCAAATGATCTCCTGGACTAGTCCAAGATATAAGGTCAGCTCAGAAAGCTAAGGGGCTGGGCTTCACTCTGCACCAGGAAGAAGGTGAAACAAGCTGCTGATAACACAGAAACCAGAGCAGACTTGCAGCAGGGACTAAGGTACATTAATTTGAGGGGCTGTTTAGAGCAAATTTAGAGATAGAAAAAAAAAACGTTTACTTGTTCTTTAATAAAGTTTTGATATTTTTTTTATTTACTATTTATTCCATTGGTGCTCCATGTTATACTACTCTACAGAATTCTTCAAATGGATTGCAGTAAGTATTAATGCATAATTCTTACTGTGATATCCATCTTGTAGTTATAAAACTGTAAATAAAAAACTATTGTAAAAAAAAATGCTCATTAATTATGGCCTTACTGGAACCTCTATACTCCTGGGCCCTCCTGCACCTGCAGGGTCTGCTTCCTCTGTACTTACTCATTTAGAAGTAGAAAAAGAAGACAAGAACCACACTCCTATACTCTCTCCTATGGAACGCAATTAGGTAGAAAACATCAAATATAAACTATGCTAGATGCCCACAGTGGATGTCATCCTGGAGTAGAATTCCTGGGTCCCTTTCCACTGAGATCCATATTCTGTGCTAGTATTGCCTGGGGTCAACTAACCTTGCTGATCCTCCTTAAATGGGGCACTGAGCTGCCTTTTGCTAGGAGTGGGCCAAGCTGACCGGTAAACCAAGATGGGCATTTCACTCCTCCTACCCTCGTAAACACACAAAGGCTCGAACTAGGATAAGGCAACAAAAATGCTCCATGTCTGGCACCCCCACTGTTGCACCCTATGCATGTACCTCCTCTGTCTACACCTAGTTTTGGCCCTGGCCCTTGCTCAATAACCCTGCATGTCATACACCTCTGCAGTGTATTATAACAAAGTCTGACTATCAATAAATATTCCTCATGCAGAAAGTGAGGCCTAGTCCTTTGGACTCTCAGCACTAATATCTGCCCTCTGCAGAGTACGAAAACACATGCTCATTGTGATTCCACCCATTTAATCATCTAGGGAGACATCCCACAGGGCAGGGGGCACTCATTTTTCACATGCTGATTGACAGAAAAAGATTAAGTATATTGTGATCCCTACATCACAATATAAAAGCTCTTCAAAAAATTATTTCACCATGTGGTCTGTCTGTGTTGACAAAAAAAAATCCAGAAAAATATGTGATAAACATGAGACAAACACATATTTGCTTTCAAATCATCCAATGTTATATGAAATGTCTCATTGACTAAATAAGTGCATTGCAGTTTGTGCACAATGTCTTGGTCTAACTGCCCCTTATCAAAATTACATGCCGGCACAGTCCATGGTCAGGGCCAGATTTACCTAGTGGGCTCCCCTAGGCCCGCTGTCGTTTATCTCCCCTGTCCCCTCCCATTTATTTGCTAAAATTTTCCTCATCAGGACAGAGCAATGGGAATTGGCACACAGGAAATTTAAATTTCTGAACCAATGTGGGTGTGGTTGGGCAGCATGCCGCCCCCTAAAATCCTGCCGCCCTAGGCCTAGGTGGCCTCTCCACAAATCCGGGCCCTCTCTGATCATCTCAGTAGCTTTCCAAAACTGACATAATTATTGTAGGTTTCGTCTTTTCTTGGTTTTACAGAACATTTCAAAAGAGTCTTCAGTAAACCACATTCACACAAAACTGTCTGTTCAGCCATGGAATAATTACGGGTTGAAATTTAAAAAACATCTATGCCCTTTGATAATATTTTACCTCTTTAGAAGCTCTTGGATTTGTAGCTCTTGTCCTTTTAGCTGTGGGATGATTGAGCAGGATGGATACTGTTGCTCACAGAAAAATCCTCGAATGCAATACTTTGGGTATAATTTACAAATAACAATAAAGCAGTGTGCTATTTTCTTTCAGAGATACTACAGAGCAGTCAGACAAGTCTCCATGGGACTGAAATGGAGGAATCAGCTGTCAGTTGGAAACCATCTGTGAAATAAGTGTTTGCTTCATTGTGACTTTATGTCAGCAGTACGTCCCCAACATGGGGGCAAGATGTTTCATTTGAAACAGTGAACATCCTGAGCAGCTGAGCCCTCCCCTGACAGAATGGACTGCTCTGGCATGGGATCTGCTGGTAATTTATACTTCAAACAGCTGTCTGTAACCCCACGGCTTTATTTGAGCAAGATCTTGCTTTTTCTGTTAAATCAAAATTTATCAGACAGTTTTATAGAGCGCAATTAAAATAAAATGCATTCATTGAACAGTAAACACTTTGTTACTGTTAGGAAGCATTAAATAAACACAAGACTTTGAAATGAAAGACATAATAAAGACTTGGGCTTACAATGAAACCTAAAGAATTATACCACTCTTGGGAAAGCTGCATTAATTTGAAAGAAATTATAAGGTTAAGCTTCTTGCAAAATAACAAAGGAACTCTTTACTGAAAATGAAGAGTTTAATGGTCGGCCCCTTGTACAAAACATTTCTAGGTCTCAAGAGACTTTGCCACAAATAATAGGGTTAGTTAGGTTTATTGCATATGTTTGTATTATTTTAATAGGCTTGTTGAGCACATTCCTGGCTGTTTGTTATGGGCTTTTGTGAAAGGAGATTACATTGAATGAACAAGGATTAAAAAAGGGAAATCTAAGTTTTAAAAGATACCTAATATTGGCAATTTCTTAAAATAATTATTTAAAAAAGCACAAATTCAGGTAACAAATAGGATTGTAGGAATTACAGAAGATATTTTTTTTACCTGATACAGATTTGCTACACATTTTTCATGAATCTCACCCTTTTCTCAAAAAAATTTATGAAACTGTGGGAAAATCTGCAAAACACAAAACTAAAATCAGTGGGGTTTTTTGCTGCAACAACATTCTTTTCTTCACGCATAGTAATATAGTAAGCGCACCGCTACCTACTGCATTTTTTCATGGTTTACTTTTTCCTATGAGTGTATTTTCACAATGTTTTTTGAACAAAATACACTAAGGGTTTTTGTTCAGATGTAAAAATGTTTGCAAATCTGCTCTAGAATTTCATAGCATTTTGTTTCTCCAGAAATATAATTTCCCAACAAAAAAAAAACATTGACTCCATTGCATTAGGCAGAAAATTAGACACAACAAATAACCCTTATCCATTGACTCCAATGCATTTATCTGAAACATCCATTGACTCTAATGCCAAAATTTATGGCTACATTTCACAATTCCACAAATTCTTCTGCAGTTTCATTAATTTTTTTAGCTAAGTGAAATTGGGCAGTTTTGCTCATTAATTGTAGGTGTCAAATTGTTCATGACTTCAGTTACTAAACTAATTTACCATATGTTCATTACATCTTATATGTCTTAATTCTTCACATCAACCCCCTACCTCAGTGATTTGCCTATCATAAAGCAAAGCACCGTCAATTTCATCAGGAGTCAATTAATCTGCCTTCATGTTTGTAAATCCTCACAGGAAATCCACAAACAGAACAT
Organism: Xenopus borealis; assembly: GCA_024363595.1. Taxonomy (NCBI): domain Eukaryota; kingdom Metazoa; phylum Chordata; class Amphibia; order Anura; family Pipidae; genus Xenopus; species Xenopus borealis. The sequence goes on along the minus strand of CM044439.1, from coordinate 10,626,167 downwards.
CCAAACTCAATGAAAGACAAGGGTTTAGTCTTAGGGGCTAATATATTAAAATTCAATATTATTTTACAATTCAGTTTTTTTTTTTTTTTTACAAATTCTTACAAATTGTCCAATTTCTGGAAAAAACCCTTTACAGTTTTATTTTTTCCTGTTCTGGATTTTTGAAAATCATATGGCAGTGTATAAAAAAGTAGCATTTAAGTTAATTTGACTATTTTTTTAAATTCTAATATTTCTATATCTGCCTCCTAAGCAAGAAAGTGCATACCAACAGAACCAAACACTGTGTCCCTCTAAACCCAATGGTTACGTCTATGTATTGCTCTATGTCCCCTTTGACTATTATTATAGTTTGGTGTTTTACTGCCAAAATAAATTTTATTAAAAGAAAGATAGCCTGTAGATTACAAATCTCAAAATATAAAATTCTTGGCACACATTTTTTTCTTATCTAGTGAACTGGAATGCTTCTCAAAGTGAACAGTATGAAACATAGCAGGATTGCTGTTCACTTTATAGATGGCATCTTAAGATTGTGGCATCCTACAGTGCTATTATCTCAAGAGCCAAAAAATCCCAAAGAGCTACTGGCACACACTCAAAGACATAGACATTTAAAACTCTTTGCTAAATTGCAGAAAGCAATTTGTGGCTCATTGTGCATGTGCATAGGTGTTCTGGCTCCTGGCCATTCTGTTACTCTTGAGCCAAGTTCAGATGTCGTAAAAGGAGGGGGGGGGAATTCAGCTTATCAGTTATTCAGTTGCTTTCTTGTAGCAATGACTTTCCTTTCCAGGGTACTCTAGGTGTTGTATAATGATTAGACTCATTTGTCAAAAAGAAAAAATCCATTATTTTCAGATGTTCCAACCATGCTGGTCTCTTTCTCTCTCAAACAAATAAAGATTGAATATGTTCTACATCATATTTTTATCTGATCAACTGAATTTAAAAATAGGCAGCATAATCCAACTCAACTTTTGGGATCCATGCACTACTAAAATTCCAAAATTCTAGACAAAACACTGGCCAAAGTTCAATGACTCAAGATAAGTGGCAAGCAACAATGGTTAATGTAACTGTGCCCAAAAAATTACAAAACTGCAGTAAAATTTGCAAATGCTATCATTTTAATTGATATTTGGAGTAAATGGGACTGTGTATAAAAAAGTGGTGGAGACACAAGGAGATATACTAATAATGTAGTTGGCCTCCTTCCAGCATTTCTCTTGTCATAATAACATGTTTCTTATTCCTGCCAAAACAAAATGCATTGATAAATTCTATTAATGTCTTGCTGATTTTCCATATTGATGTTCACAAGTTGTGCCACTAACAGCACAAAGTCATAGTTAAATTTACATAACTGTAGATAAAGAAACAAGTTATAAAAATACTATATAAAAATGTTGTAGTTACACCAACTTATTTTTCCACCACTACTGACAATTTTTTAAAAGTATAGTTAAAAAGTGGGAATGGCTATTTTCCCCCCTATGTACGACCCTTTTGAGATTAAGGCATACCCATTCAATTTTTACAGACATTTTGTACTCCATAATGAATATGTCAGTCGGAAAATGTTGATAGATTAATTTGGTTTAAGTGCGCATAAAGAAAATTTTTTGATACACAATTTTCACAGCACAATAACAAAATTATTTTACCATGCACACAGCACATTTTTAAAATGTGGCTGCATTATGACAAATCCATAAAACTATAAGATACCTCTGTGAATTTCCCATGCTTACAATTTTTATACAGTGTGATGAACACCACTTTAAGAACTGTGTACTTACCTACACTTTTGTGAACTCCACTCCCACATGAGGCCTATATACTAATGTTTGAGGTTCTGAAAAAAAGCAACAAAAAAAACCCCAAAACTCGCTGAACATTTTTCTTGAACGTTAGTTTATTTAGGAAAAACATGTGACAGAATATTCTCCAAAAAAAAGTTGCACGCCAACGAGGATCATACTGTTGTATTAATTTTAATGAGGCAAAAAAAATATTTTAAATGAACTCGGAAAATAAAAAAAGTTACTATAGACTATTTCCATTGACTTCTATTGAACCTTGCCAGCTTTTACTTGGCAACTTTTCTATGATTTTTTCTTTAATACATTCTCGTGTATATTTTAATTTGTGTTTTAGCACTGATTTTTTTTTAGAATTCCTTAAAAAACATATTTTATTTGATTAATTGGCTCCTTTCCACTTTATGCGATTACCTTATAGAGAAAATGGTCCAAATGTTGAAAATAGTCAAGATCACAAAGGGTTAAGATGACCAGCTTTACATAAAATTACCAAGAAGCACTTCAAATGTATTCCACATGCTTTTGATTTGCCTTCATTGATTCTGGCATGTGATATGGGACATTTAGATGGATGATGTCAATTAAGAAGGCAAACCCTGTTTGATGAAACAATGGATTGTGAATATGTGGAATGGAGTAATGTAGCTACTTTCTACCTTTGGCAAACAAACAATAATTCCAGAAGCATAAAGGAACTCAACGGAGAGAAAAGAAATTTCTCCAGAAATTACACTGTTTTTAGCTGATGATAATGCCCCTTTAAATCTTCTCATTATTTAAGAACATTCTTTAAAGACTTTAGATTTCTCTTTGGTTGTAAGCACAGAAAAGCGATGCTGGAACAGTCAAACTGTGTTACGATTAAGGTAAATAAAGAAGCCCTTTCCTCTTCCAGGTATAATCAACAGTGACCCCGAAACTAATGTACTTTTTGGTTTAACCCTCATTTCAGCATTAAAAAAATACATTCATGGTCCTACTGTTTAAATCCACTATGGATTTTTCTGAATAGCAATTTGTGTTACATATACAAGCAATAACTCAAAAGGAGGAATTCAAGGGCTGAAGCAAAGGGTCATTAGTGCTTTTACAACTGAAAGTCTATAAACTTCCCAATATATGACGTAATTAGCATTTGTGGCTACAATAAAAGGCCAGTGAAAGTGTAACAAAATAAAGACAAGATCGGGAAATGTGCCAAAACGTATGTTCCTTTTACACATCATTTAATAATTGATCCTAATGATCTCATTTAATTTTCATTACAGAGTGACCTTTAAACTCTCCTGGAAACAACAGGTTTAATGCACAGTTTGTTAGGTATAAGGATCGTTCAATGGAGAATTATGCAAATAATCAGGATTTGGAGTCTTTCTCTAAAACCATGAATGGCATGAAAGTTATTAAATCTGCATAATAAAAATCAGAATGGAAAAAGTGCTGAACAATCTTTAAAAAAAAGTCTGAATGGCTACAAAAATGTCCAATAGGATCTATTTTTGCTTTTTACACTTAGGAGGTTATTTACTAAACTCCGGTCTGGCTTTTTGGGGCAAAACTCTATTATATAGGGGAGTTTTTAAAATTCAAAATTTTTTTACATTTATTAAAACGAGAAAGAATCTGAATCAGAAAATCTACCATCTAAGACGTTGGGGCAGATTTACAAAATTCACGTGAATTGATTGAAGTTTGATTGAATATGATCCAATTACTATAGTAACATTTAATTGGATATTCGAATATTCTAATTTGGCCTCTTCGATCATCGAATACCGAATTATCGAATAGATCGAATGATCGGATGTTCGATCATTCGATGATCGAAGGATTCAAAATTTTAAAAAGCTTCGAATACCTACTTCGCCAGATTGAACCTACCTAATTGCAATAGAAGCCTATGGGAATCCCCCCATAGGCTTCTTTGACTAAGTCCTGCTCGAATACCATTTGTATGATCGAAGTGTTCGATCGTTCGAATTGTGCGAATTTTTCGGAAGCTCGAAGGAAATTTCATGATTTTTTTGTGAAATCGAACGGTCGGTATCAGATTGTACGAACTCATCGAGAAATCGAATATCAAGCAAAATGATAGCCTAAAACTATTCGATAAGCATTCAATAGTCGAATGCTTATCAAATTTCGAATTAAATGGTAGGATTTTTGGGGAATAATAGTAAATTTGCCCTGTTGTGTACAAGTCAATGGCAGAGGTCCCTATCTTAATTGGACATTAGCCCGGAAAACCAAAATTTCAGACATAAACATGAAAAAATTATTCTCTTTGGGTTTTGCTCCAAATTAATTAATTTGAGTTTTTAAAATAATAAATAAGGTCAAATGGGGTATGGGAGTTTGGGCATGGTTTTTTATTTAAATAATTAGATAAATTTGGATTTTAGTATATAAATCTCATCAATCTATAAGTGCTTTATAGAATTTTTTAAAAACCACAATTTTTTTTCAGAAAATGTACAATTTGTAGGAAAAAAAGGAAATCTGGATGTAAGTAAACAATAGTGATGTGCGAATTTATTCGCCAGTCGCGAATTCGCAGCATTCGGTAAACGGCAGAGAAATTTCGCCTGCCGAAAATGACAAGACGCGCATCGAAACAACACGACGTGTGTCGAAATTGACGCAACGCGCGTCAAACACGCAAATTCTGCTAGAAATTCGCTAATTTTTCGACGAAGCAAAACGGGATAGATTCGCCCATCACAAACCCCTTAAACAATTGGTTGAATGACACTTAGAGGGTCTTGACAGTAACTCATTCTTGCTGTTTATTAGGACTATTTACCAAACAGGCAAATTTGAGATTTAATTTTTGTTTGAAAGAAGTTACTGTAAATATGAAATGATGACAGCCTGTGGCTTTCTGCTTTTGTTTGGCCAAGGAACTCCTTGGTTACCTTTCATATGTTTATATTGTTTTTTTACTTAGTACAGGTATGCAGAATGTTTGGGACCTGGAGTTTTACAGATAAGGGGTCTTTCTGTAATTTGTATACTAGAAAATCATACAAAAATTAAATAAACCCAATGGACTGGTTTGGCCTCCAATAAAGAGTCTGGAACAAGTACAAGTTACTGTTTTATTATTACAAAGGAAAAGAAAAACCATTAAGAATCTATTATTAAAAATTAATTGATTAAAAAGGAGTAGTGATGGACGAATTTATTTGCCAGTGGAGAATTTGCGCGGAATTCCCGCGATTCGCCACTGGCGAATAAAAACGAGTCATGCTTCGTTTTTGACGTGACTCAACGAAAACGAAGTGACGCGCGTCAAAAAGGACGCGACGAGCGTCAAAAACGTGCCGCGACTCGTTTTGCTAATTTTTCGGCGAAGCGAAACGGGGTAGATTCGCCCATCACTAAAAAGGAGTCTATAGAAGATGGCCCTCCCATAATTCAGAGCTTTATGGATAATGGATCCTATTCCTGTACAGTAGTTTTACTACAAATATATTCAATGTATATAGCAATTCAAACCATATACTTTTCATAAAATGAACATGTCAAGGATTGGGTAGGGGGCGCTGTAGAGTCTGAAGGGGGAAGGTGCAAGTCTTTAAGGCAAGGGTGTCTTGTGTCCAGGAAACCAGTATGGAGTAGGTTGGAACAGGGAGAAGAGGGCGTAGACGTACTGGATCGGGACAGGACGGTGCGGGCGTAGATCTAGGAAGGAGTGGGCTGTAACAGGGAGAAGAGGGCGTAGACGTACTGGATCGGGACAGGACGGTGCGGGCGTAGATCTGGGAAGGAGTGGGCTGTAACAGGGAGATGAGGGCGTAGATCTGGGAAGGGGTGGATAGCAAGGGCAAGAGCAGGAGGAGTGGATAGCAAGGGCAAGAGCAGGAGGAGTGGATAGCAAGGGCAAGAGCAGGAGGAGTGGATAGCAAGGTGAAGGGAAACAAGGAGCAGAGACAGGAAGTAAGAATCAGGAACAGGCAAGGTCAGTACAAGGTTAAGGTAAAGGCTAGACAAGGCAGGGGGGACAAGGGAAGGCAGAACAAGACAAGGCAAGAGCTAAAGCAAGGCTATAGTCAGGGACAATGCCACAGTACTAAGGCCTAAATAATGCTCCAGCAAGGTGTGCACGGAGGGTTGGCCTTAAATAGGGCTGAGTCAGCCCTGATTGGCTGACTCCAACCAATCAGGCTGCTGCTGGGCTGGGGCTGCAGAGGCCAGGAAATCTATAGTGAGCAGCCCTACAGGCTGCTCTCCTGGCCTAATGGATAGAACATTGAGCCAGAAACCCAAAGGTCCCTGGCTTGAATCCCAGCAGAGCCTGACAGAACATTTTTCAACTATTCCAGGGCTGATGAGTTAACAGTCATCGGAGGTCTATATTTTCACCTGCTACAAACTATTTTTCAATATACATATATTTTACAATATGGGTACCTTATTCCCTGAAATAGGGTAAATGAGTGGGTGTTGATATTAGAATAGTAATAAAGAGAACCGCATGCTACAGGAGCTAGCAAAAATAATCTGAGATTTATTTGTGGTCCAATGTTTCAGCAACCTCCTGTGATCTTTCTCTGTTTGATGAGATTGAGAAAGGTTACAGGGGTGAGTAAAACATTGCAACATCAATAACTCTGTAATTTTTTGTCTAGCAGTATGTTCTGCTATTTATCTGTATATCTCTCACATGAGAATTGAGAAAAGAAAGTATGTCCCAAAACATCATATTTGTTTTTTTCTGCAATGATATCAAATTGATTTTGTGATACCGAAACGGAATGTTGGTGAATTTGTTCTTTGTATGTTGGAGCCAGATGTAAGCCATGCACTATTATGTGAGATAAAGAAAAGTGCTGATTTAATTTGAAAGTCTTTGTAATCCGGATAATTTACACTATCCCCTCAAATTTAGGTGATTTCCTTTGCTAATTAAATTTGAGTACTGTACTTTGCACTTTTTTCCATGAACAACCAGACACCCTTAAACAGAATGAAATCAGATTGATTATAAAGAACCAAATTTTTTTTTTAAATGTAATAGGATAAATAGTTTATATTTTGGCAACTACAGCTCCCTGTGAGAAGCACTCACCCTGGTGGTCTAGTGTTGTGGAGGAGATGTGCGCCACACCATTGGCGGGGATGCCCACCACGTGGTCCTTCCTCCTCTGTGCCGGCTCCTTAGTGCGCAGTAACTTCCGCTATTTATAGGCACATGCACACTGGTGTGATGACGTCAGCTTAGAATGGCATGAAATGTAAAGGTATTTAAAGAGACCTTTTGTATTTTTTCATTGCCCGTGATAGAATCTTGTTCCTGGTGCTTCTGTGCCATTTTCAGCTTCTGTGATTTGACTACCTGTTGTGACCCCTGACTGATTCTCACTATCCTGACTTCTGTATCCTGACCCATGCCTGGTAACCGACTCCGCTTATTCTGAATCCCTTCTGATTGATCTCCCCTTGCCTGCCTGACTTTTTTTGTACCCTGTCTGTCCCAATCCAGCCTGATCTGTCTACTCTTTTGCCTGAAGACTTGTACTGCGACCTTCTGCCCAAAGACTTTGCATTTACATTCATGCCCCTCTGCTTGTCCAGAACCTTTTGCTTTGCACCTCTCTTTTTAGGACCTGGCAGCATCTCATTAACCGAGGGCTCCTCCCGATGTTAAATGCGCCTGTCATAGGTAGAAGCAAGAGCCTAGAACAGGGTGCTTAGCATTGGTTCTGGATTAGGGTGCCCATCGTGACACTCCCATTGACTTCTAAATTACCTCTCAAGCTTTAAGATGCTGAAGTTGTACATTTGAGTTTTTAGTGTTTCTTTTTCATAAAAAAATATCTAAAATTTGTGTGTTTTGAACCATATTCCCATTCTTGATTTTTAGCACACAAAATGTGAATGGCCAAAAAAATGAACATTGATGAATAATCCCCTTACTGCTGCTGTGTAGTGATGGGCGAATTTATTCGCCTGGGGCGAATTCCCGCGATTCGCCGCTGGCGAATAAATTAGCGAAACACCAGCAAAAATTCCCCAGCAAAAATTCGCCAAAAAAAAAATAGTTGCGCGTGTCGGAAACGACGCGCAACTCGTTTCGCGAATTTTTTCGCCAATTTGCGAATTTCGCTGGAAATTCGCTAATTTTTCGGCGAAGCGAAACGGGTGAGATTCGCCTATCACTACTGCTGTGCTTTTATGAGCATAAACCATCAAATGGCTCACACTCTTATGACTCAAAGTGGCAAATGTATTAACATTTGAGTTTACAATAAAAAAAAATCAATTTTTTTTCAAATTTAAGATTCCAAACTGAAATGTTCAAGATTTTTATTTTAATGAAAAATGTTAAGCAATTATGTGGGATAAAAAAATTTTTTTTAAAAATCAGCAAAACAAGATTTGTTGTGATTGAGTTTTTTGTAAATATGCTAGAGAAGAAAAAAGATTTGATCAAAGTAATTTTTTTGCAATCAAGTTTTGTAAAGCTCAGATCCGAATATGAATACACGTGAAGCCCCTTTCTTGGATTGCCATGATTATGCCACCGATCCTACTGTATAGGGGCATATACATTGTTTAACCCACTGTATAGACCACTGAATATAAAAGTGGAGCGTTTTTTTTCCATTAGTAGCAGTGAATGTGTGGTATTTTCATAAGTTCAGATACAGTAGGCTTGTTTGAGAAAAAAAACTTGACCTCTTTTAAAAAGTATGCAAGGTTATGCTAAATAAACTTAAACTCGATAGTGATACAAGGAGAAATGTTTTTATTGCTTGTCAATCACAAATGGAACACATGGCTTTAATAATCTTGTTTCTGTGTATACTGTATAAATGTATTGCACTGCGCTACAGTAGATATATTTCAGTAGTAGAGGAAGAATTTTGAAAAGGTCAAAGGTGCTATGCAAAAGTTTTTGATATCTTTCCCATAAAACTTGTTTCTTTTTAGCTGTCTGACAAGGGAGGTGTCAGTCAATATGCTTTCAATTAGCTTTACCTCTGATGGCCATGGCTGAAGGAATTCCAAGCATGCAATAATACCATCAGTGTGCGGAATTTTAACGCTCAGTGTTATCAGGTTTTTCATTTTTTCTCATATATTTGGGAAGCCATATAAAGTCATCCGAGAGAATCAAGGATGCATATAGTTTAATATTTTTGGAAAACATTTTTTTATATCACAATAAGATTTGATTACACAAAGCAGAATAACAGGCAATAAACATTCATCCCAGTTATGCAGATTCAAAAAAATATTGTATTTTGCATGCAACTTCTTTAATTAGCAATGTATTGATCTTTTGTTTACGGAAGACAACTAGTTATGGGTGAATCTGTGCCGTTTCACGTTGCCAAAAAATTTGTGAATTTAAAAACGGTGAAACAAATTGAAGTCAATGGGCATCAAAATTATTTTGACAATTTTGACGTGAGCAACAATTTTTTTACATGCGACTATTTTGTCCAAATCCATTAAAGTCAATGGACATTTTTATGCATTCAGCTATTCTGATGTGTGTAAAAAAAAAATTCCGCAAATTAATTTTCTTTGCAGTTTCACAAATAAATTCACTGGAACAAAACATGCAAATTCTATGCAAATTCATGCCTTGTGAATTTATTCACCCATCACTAAAGACAACGTGTATAGGATCCAGAGCCCTAAGACCTCCCCCATCTTGCTGTGTACTGTACCAGTAAAGTTCTCTAATCCTCCCTATAGTTCTACTTTTGCTATTAAATTATTTTGTCTCAGTGTATTAACTAGTAATTAATTAGAAGTGAAACTTGGGTCCATACAGGACAGTGCCTCTAATATGTTTATTGTATTAAAGTTAACAGAGATATTGTGAATTTTCTCTACATTTAACTTCACCAAAGCTCACCTCAAGTCACCAGGGTGCTGAATTCTCAAATTTATCAAATTTTTCCTGAAAACAAAGTGGACCTGACTTCCTTCCACGATTTTAACTAATTTATCAATATTTTTTTCTCAAAAAAATCAGAGCCACAAAACATGACAAAATTTAGGGTCATTTTGTATTGTACAATTGGCGTTCCAAAAACTTGATTTTCTTGTTGAAAACTCAACTTTTTTGGATTATCAGATAAAAACCCCAAATTTTTTGGTTTATCAATGCAGATCTCAATGTCAAGAAACAACTTCAGGGACATCTGCCATAGATTTCCACATGACCTCGACAGGAGATCATGAAGATGGCATATATTCATCTTTGGCTTTTTTCCACAAACATTTCAAGTTTTCACCCTAAAAATCTCAACTAGAATAAAAGTTTAATTAATATGCCCCTTGGTGTATTTTCACAACACATGTTTTCTAAAAAATCATTAATCCACTTTTTCAAAAGAAATGTAAATTTCCTCCTGGTGTAAATACTCTGTGAAAATGAATCAGTATATTTTCCCCATACGGTAATAGTGTGGAAAATTCACGAGAGAATTGAGAATTTTCACCATGAAGAAATGATGTATGTGGAAAATTAGTATGGAAAGGGTGATGTTGATAATGAGATTAAAAAATGGCTGCTATGGAAGAGCTTAAATAAGTTCTGACGGATGTGTCAAAAGGGCAAGTAAAGTAATATGTTGTTGACAAGAATTGACAATTTTATCTTATGTCACATACTTCAAAGTAGCAAGAAAAAAACAGAGTGGGAGAGGAGGATGTTCAGCTTTAATTGATAGGACATTATTATGAGTTATGCTTGTCTTGTCTTTAAATCAGTCTATATGTAGTACATATGTACACAGGGTTTTTGGATAGCTCTTTAACTTACCTTCAACTTACCAAAGGGCAGAAGTCTTGCACTTTATGTCAAACACTAAAGAACTTGATACCATATTCCCTAATTAGAGGTCACTAGATTTGAGTATTAAGACAGTTGGTTTAGTGTAGGATAGGTACTTACATATTACTACAAAGTCAGTGCTATGGGTTGTTGAGAATGGCAACAATGATGCCAACACAAATAACATTAAAACCAGAAAGGATAATCAAATCAAAATATAAAAAATAAAAAAAGATGCACCCAAAACCCATTATCAACAAGATGCAAACATTTACCAAAAAGGATTAATGGCATTGCATGAATTAATTTCCTCTCCATAGTACTTCATGTGATTTTCATGGCTGCCTCATGTCTAACTCTCTAACCAACAACGCATCTGCTGAGTTGTGTATATGTACAGTATATATGCAAATCAGTATTTATATGTAGTGTTTAAATTGCTTATTTTGATATGCTCTTTTTCAATTTCTCTTAGCACTTAATGGGAATATCAAACTACACGTTTGGATGTAAAGCCAAACAATGTTTTATTTCCACTCACATTAGGTTATTTATCAGGGTTGAATAATTTAACAAGTCTTTTCAGTACTTCTAAAGCTCTTTATTCATGATACAAAAGAATTTACCTGAAATAGAAAGTAGAAAAAAAACATACATAAAACATTAGGGTTCTTGATATTTGGCATACACTGAATGTAACTATTCGACAAAAAATTTACCTTAGATAGTCTGTGTTTTCCACATTATTGTGCAAATTAACTAGATGGTTCAATTGTAATAGTAAGGACACAGTGACATGTGTTTTAATAATGAAATCGTGGGTTGATTATCTGCTGAACATGAAAGAATACTGCAATTTCTGAAACATCACTGTGCAGTTTAGCTTAGTGCACAACTAGCAATTAATATGGGGCTGATCTTGCCTCTCCATCATATGACCTAAACCAACTGTTAATAGAGACTCAAATATTTTCCCAACAGCTGCCAGATTAAATTAAGCAACTCACTCACTGACCACCGACTCCAAAATGACAGCTTGTAGGAATATTTTTTGTATCCCCCATACAAGCTATTTAGGGGACCTAACTGGACTGCGGGTGAAGCCTCAGTATAATCACTACCTTTGCTTCAAAGTAAAAGACAGTAATTTTTCCTTTTTAAAAAGTATGACAGGAACTCTTTAAAAAGTAAACATTCTTAGACCACATAATAATATGATAAGCAAAAATGCCTGAGATGGTCTTGCTCAAGTTTCATGCTATAAGCATGTGGTGCTGGGACCTTCAATCAAAAAGCTTTGCAGTAGAACACCCAAGAAGGTCAACACAATGCTCACATTAATTGCAAATAAAATAACATTTCCAAACACACATATGAATGAAGCAACAATGACCAAATACACCACATATCATCATTTGATCATCAGACATTTCCTCTGGAACTTTTACTCACTGCTAAATACAATTCTAAAAATCCCATAGGAATACATAGAAAGTGGATTCATTTTTCTGTGCTGAGCTCTAATTCACACTTCAACGGGCAGATTTATCAAGGGTAGAATTGAAAATTAAAATTTTAAATTCTATTTTCAAGTTTATTTTAGTATAATTTGGCTAGGGAATAGTCCAAATTTAATTAGAAAAAAACATCGAAATTAGAAAATGATCATGTACTGTCTCTTTATGAATTCAAATTTGACTACTCACTATCAAAAACCTGCCGAATTGGTGTTTTAGCATATGGAGGACCTCCTAGAACCAATTTGGACTCATTTGGTGGACTTTTAAAAAAAATTTTAGTTGAAAAAACCCAAATCGAATTTGATCGAATTAGATTCTAATTCTGCAGGTTCATCCTATTCAACTGAATTTCAAAAAAGACATTTTTTAAATAAGTTTTGACAGGTCATTTTTCTTTCAAATTAAAAGTTTATAGGAGTTTAAATAACTCCCATAAACTCGAAATTCAATCCTTAGTAAATTGGCCCCCAAGTGTTATCCTAGGCAAAATGTAAGCATTTTTTTCAAGTTTTTGAATTTTTGACATTTTTTGACTGATTAAAAATGATAAGTATAATACAAAGCTGCTTTAATAAAGGCTTTCTTTTACACTTTTATTTCACCAAGTTTTTTTATAATTTACTTTTTCATAAATAATCACATCTGAGTTTATTCAAGTTTATAGGAATTAAAAAAAACCTCTAAATTCACAAATTTGAATGGTGATGAATAGGCTTCCCATGTTATGCAGGTTAACAGGTCAAACTAATTTTAGGCTGAGTAAATTAAAAATGTGTCCAGTACAGAATTTGGTGTGGCATTTGGCCAAATACTGTGACTTTTTGCAGGATTCAAATTCAGCTAAATCAGGGACACCAGATACAAGTGAGATTTACAAATTGAACAACTTGAGATTTTTCTTTCTCAACTGCTAATTATTTACAAAAGTACTTAAACTGGAAATGCTCAATCACTTGGCAAAAACCAGAGAAGAGGACATCGGGTGTAGAGCAGTGACTTATGGGTGTGGGATCATTATATTTGGGGGGATGTTTGTGTCAAATGGACGCAGAGCTTTGATACCAGAGCTAGTTATTAGCCAGACTGTTGTTCTGGTTTCACAATCTGAAACCCAAACAAACAAACAAACAAAATCATGTAAAATCTGAACAGGTTACAACCCTATATGCAACTAAATCAATCGTGAATTTAATACAAAAATGTTCAAACAAACCAAAACTGAAGTTACGTGACTTTAAACCACTGAATGCAGATTTTAATTCACTGCAGAAAAAAAATTTTTTGCACTTTGCAGAACATCTGCTCAAGTCCAATTTGAGAAGACTAAAATATGCAATAAAACAGCTTGTTATAGACAAATATTTTTTTAAATTTTCATACTTTCATTATTGAAGACTAATGCTATAATTTATCCTACTATTGTATATTACGTTAGACCTGGCGTAGTTCATTAAAGTTAATGGGATAAATTCAGGCAACAAAACAATTCTTGTTAAAAATCTGTGCAGAAAGCTGCTACACTCAACACTTTTCACTGAGCTTTTGTAACTAGTTATGGGTGAATCTACCCAGTTTCGCAGAAAAATTCACAAACTTCACAGGAAATTGGCATAAAAATTCGCGAAACGAGTCGTGGCACGTTTTTGACGCGCGTCGCGTCAACTTCAACGTCGTTTTCAACACGCATCTCGTTGTTTTCGTCGCGTCAAAAACGATGCACGACTCGTTTTTAAAAGCGAATTTTCGTGAATTTATTCGCCAGCGGCGAATCGCGGGAATTTGCTGCGAATTCGCCCCTGGCGAATAAATTCGCCCATCACTATTTGTACAACTCACCCTGTTGGTCTAGCGGTGTGGCTGGGACGCCCGCCAGTCCTCTTCTCCTGTGCCGGTAACTTAGGGTGCACGGCGTGCATCTTCTTAATTTATAGGGGCATGTGCACTGGCGTGATGACATCAACACGCAGTGGTGTGAAATTTAAAAGTATTTAAAGATACCTTTTGGATTTTCTCATTGCCCGTTATAGGTTTTGCTCCTTGTGAGTTTCCTGGTGGCTTGTGCTGTTAAGCTTCTGATTCTGGTTCCTGTTGTGACTCCTGCCTGTTTGTGACAAATCCTGACTTCTGAAATCCTGACCCTGCTCGGTAAACAGACTCTTCTGTATCCACATCCCTTCTGACTGATCTCCTGGTTTGACCCTTGCCTGCCTGATTCCACTTGTATACTACCTGCACTGACCCGGCCTGATTTGACTACGCTTTCTGTCTATTCCTTGTACCGTGACCTTCTTCCAAAAAGACTTTGCTTTACCATTGTGCCCATTTGTTTGTCCAGAACCCTCTTCTTTGCACCTCTCTTAATAAAATCTTGCGGCATCCAATTAGCCGCCGGACTCCTCCCGAGGTGAAAGTCGGCTGTTAAAGGCAGAAGCAGGAGCCGAGAACAGGGTGCTTAGTGTTGGTTCTGAATTTAGGGAGCTAACGCCTCTTTTTACACCAGAATTTTTCACTTGGCTGCACATATGTGTAACACTCATTTGGGCTATCCAGACCAAAATTAGTTAATGTCCAGCTAGTGAGGAACATGGGTTACATTGGACTCAGAAGGAAGGCTAGGGCCTTCGCTAAGTGGAAGCTTCCAGCAGATGGTGTAGTGTAACTACAACTCACAGGCTACTTTGCAAATAAAAATAGGAATAGATGGAATAAAGGAGATTCATCTATTGAACCAAAAGATAACAATTTATGTATTCTAGACAAATGACACCAGGTTACTCACAGATGATGAGAGGTACATGCAGATGTAACATCACAGGTTAGAACAGGTGGATGACACAGCTGAGGAATATGATGCCATTAGGCATTGTAATCAAGCAATAGAAATCCCCGGCAGATATTCCTTAAAGTGGTCCTGATCCCACCCAGCGGAGTGGTCAGGGAGAAGGATTCTAAGCCTGACACCCTATCCACTGGGGCCCCTTCACTAAAGGCAATTAGGAAGCCTTGGGAAGCTACTCCCTGCTACAGATCCTCATTGGAGCACAAAGCTGCTCTTTCTATATAAGCTCTCTACCTCTCTCTCCTAGAGAGACTATTAAAGAGATAACCTGATCTAACTATACCTCATTCACAGGGTTCCCTGGTCACCGACTTATTAGCTAAAGGTGCTGTCTCTTTAGGGCAATGGCTTTATTGGGCCTTGGTGTACCAAGACACATTCACGGGGCTCCCTGGCCCCGACTTATTTACTAAAGGTGCTGTCTTTTTAGTTCAGTGGCTTTAGTGGGCCTTGGTTAACCCAGGCACATCCAGATGGCTAGGACTCCAGCAGCTGAAGTGTGGTAGGAAGTGGTCATTACACCTCTTGGCCAATGA
The DNA here is from genome assembly GCA_024363595.1 of Xenopus borealis. Taxonomy (NCBI): domain Eukaryota; kingdom Metazoa; phylum Chordata; class Amphibia; order Anura; family Pipidae; genus Xenopus; species Xenopus borealis. The sequence continues at coordinate 10,610,649 of CM044439.1, read as the reverse complement.
CACTGGATATATAAATGCATAGCTGGATACATAGGTGTTTGCCTAATAACTAAAAAAAGGAGTAGGGACTTAAAGCCATAGGGAAATAAAATACCTTTGGGTCCCGACATAATGCATAAAATCATTAAATAGTTTTAGCAATTTTGAGATTTCTCTTTAAACAATGTACTGTTTGGTGTACAGTGCATTTCAATACCATTTTTGGACTGCTTTATAAATATGTCCGGTAATGTAACTTTCACAGATGATTTCAACAGCAGTGAAACTGAAGTTTAATTTGAACCAGAAAGAGACATGCTCATTCCCCACATATGAGAGCTACTGGGCCCTGGTTTTATAATTCTACATTTCTCTGTCTATATATATAAATTTCTGAACTGCAAATTATTAAAGTAATAACATCTGGTGAGTGAGCGCATTCATCTGATAATGCCTGGAAACTAGGATAGTACTAAACAGAATGGATACAGTTCAGAAATTATCAAAAGACAAAGATCTAATTGTCAGAAGATATGGCATCGCTTCTAAACTCTCCAATCAAATACAAGAACAACAATAAAAAATATTACAACTATTTTATTTCATGATACATTGTCAGCTTTTAAAAAAAAAGTATAATCGTTATTTTTCTATTTCTCAAGACCATCCACTGAAAAGGTCATGGCCTTTTGGGTCAGTTTTCATCTGGCTCTTTGAATTTTTGAATGACTATTAGCACAGTTGGACCTAGAAACACAAGGGCTTTCAAAAGTCACTCAACTTTCTCATGAACTGCAAAAGACATAAGTGCCCCCAAACTACTCTGAATAAAATGTGCTTAAAGGAAATGTATTATATTTGACAAACAATATGATTTTAATCATTGATGCAGTTTCTGCATTTGAAATTATAAGCAGAGATTTCAAGGTATTTCATGACATAATTACCAGCTTTCTATGTTCTTTATGTTAAAATGTTCTAATATGTTCTAATTTATATATATTAGTAAATAGAATCATAAGTGAAATGCATGTTAACCATTTAAGGTACTAAGTACTACCTACTGTTGTCATTAATATAATGGTTAGTATTCCCTTTCTTCAACTACAAAAAATATAAAAAGTTAGCAGTAAAAATATAAGATAAAAATTAGCAGTAAAAATATTGTACCATTGAGTGACAAATTTAGAAAACCAGAAATACAGTGTTACTTACATTAATATACAGGGTACATATGCAGATATATACATGAATGCACATGCTGCTACAGAAATAGGATTGAATATATACATTAATATTAGGAAGCGTACGTATAGCTTCACCAAGTGATGTCTTAATAAACCCACGGGGCAATTTTGTAAAGGGCGAAGTGGTTGTCGCTAGAGAAAATTCCCTAGAAATACAGTCCTCAGCGACATTGCTACTTCACTTACAGGCATAGAGGACAATTATCTAACGAAAGAGTTCATCAATAACAAAGTTTATGCCCTTTCATCAGGGAAATTTTCGCTCAGGCAACCGATTGTTACTCTGCAAATTCAACGAAAGTGCGAACTTTACAATACTTTACCCTTGTTGCTAGAGTCTGCTTCACCAGTTATACCTGGCGAACTGATAAGATGAAGCTACATTTTCAACATTATTACACCAGTGACATCATATCCTGTATGCTGAAAAGTAAAAAAAAGTCAAAACACATTTTTTTTTCATATTTTAAAGAGGGATTATGTTTAAGAGTTGTAACTCTTAAATACATGTTTTAATTAATGTAAGGGCTGATTGGCACTACTATTTGTTCAATACATAATAAACTATATGAATGGTGACTGACAGTCCCTGTTCTGACTGTCTCCTGTTTCTATTAATTCTATTCCAGGACTGACCAAACAAAAGGTATTTCTTTTGCAAACAGAGACTGTGTAGTTATTTGTGCCTTGCTGACAACAGCAAAACCCATCCAAATCTTAACAATATATGACACCCATTTAGGGGGGGAAAATAGAAGTCTTACATAGCATTTTGTCAAAAGTAAACTAATGAGGGACACTCTTCAGTAAAGTGCTGAAAGGGATCAAGCCCAGTTGACTCATGCCTGCACCTGCAGGGACTTTCGATGATCAAGCACTTTCTTCATATTTACTGAAGGTTGATGAAGCTGCTGCCATGAAAAACATAAACTGAAGTGCAAAAGATGCCAATGAGTTGGAGAGGACATTGGATGATATGTATGACAGAAAGCTTGATGATTGAAAGGATCAGTAGGCAATGACACCACTTGCTCACAAAGCTTTTTAGAACCAATATCAGTCGTCACGTTTTTGGTTTGGTCAGATCTAGACAAAATGTGTAAATGTTTTTGGTTTGGTCAGCACTAGAAAACATGTGGAAATATTTATGGCACAGGCAATGATTGTGGATGCAGCTTGTGATGCAATGCAACATTGATACATAAGAAGGGGTATCACTTGGTCGCATGCATGTGTATGTTAAACAAAATATAAATGTCAAGAAACATTCTATAATTAAATGCTGCCAACTGAAGTTCATCAAGTCTTATTATACTCTCAAACAACTTATACTAGTGGTACCCAACATGTATGGCTGGCCCTGTTAAGGAGGAGGCCCAGAGCTTTGGCTGGGGAGGCTCAGACTAAAAAGTTACTTCAGAGAGATTTGAGAAGAATTACTTTTTTCTCCCTTAGAATCTCTTGGAATTTGCAGTAGCGCAATCCCACGGACAAAGGGACTGGACACAGAGACACTTGAACTTTATTATATAGGATTCACGCCGTATGCAAATTAGGCTATGCCTAGCAAAGTAACATTAGCGTAAATACGTTACAGTTCGCCGACCAGAGCGTAAATTCGCACTTTAGTGAATTTGCGTAGCTCAGGCGAAAATTCGCCTGGCGAAGTGCGGCGAACGCTCACGAAGCCTGCGCTAGCGATTTTTCGGATCTTAGTGAATGTCCCACTTGGAGCACAGAGACTTCCGTTAGTGGTTTATAATCTGCTGCCTTCAATCTATGGAAAGACCGGCGCTACATAACGGTGTGCCGCTCCTCTGCTCACCACTACACCGCCAGCTGTACACATGCCCAAGCACCATGTGACAGAGGAGCAGCTCGAGCTGTGGGATGTGTGACCCGGGGAATCCGCGGCGCAGTCAGTAAAGGTAAATGGGGGGTTCGCAGCCAATCCCAGTGCGCTGCCCCGCCCCTCTTTGTTGTGCTGCCCAATGGCAGAGGGATAAATATGATTGGTGGAAAATGGGCATGCGCACGTGAAGCGTGAATGATCAAGAGGCGGGGCGGTGCCAACTGTTCCTATCTTTAATCTCGCGTTGTTAGAAGCGAGACCCCGACGTTGCTACGGCAACAGGGATGCTGAGTTGACAAAGTCAGGCGGCTCTTTTTCTAAAAGTAACATTGAGGCAGAGTCGCCTCTGAAATTCTGTAGGACAAACATTTTTTTGTGGAAAAAAAACACTGGTGTGATCTATACCATAAACAAACATTGCTCAAACTCTTTAGGAAGCAGTAGTATTTTTAAAACTACTGAGAAGCACTCTAGGTGTCCACCATGGTTGTCCACTTTTTTTTTGGACTGGAACAAGTCTGTTTTTATAAATGTTTGACTACATATGTTCTAGCGCCCGTTAATTTAACGGGCTTAATGTTTAGTAAATTATAAATCGCACATGCTTTTCAAGTATAAATTCTATACTCCCACCAACACAGCTATTGTTAGTATACAAATTTATGATTCAAAATGTTGAATACGGTTGCTATACCTTGCGGTAGGCTCAATAGAGAAAGATCTGTGTAATATATGAAAAACTAATATAACCTGATACAGTGATGTTATCATAAATATTTAATGTTTGTTCTCAAGGGGGGTCTTGATACAAAAAAAAAACTGGAAATCACTAACCTCTGCACCATATGATGCATTTTGTATACACTAGAAGTGGGGATGACTACAGATGCAGTCATTTGGATTTGTAAGATAAATGCGTTGTGACTCAGGGCTAATTGAAGAAACTGTGTTATCTAAAGTTATCTTAACTCATTTAATGCATTTAACCTTTTCATTAGCATACCAAAGCACCATTGTTTTCAATGGTGAACTCTTTAATTGGATGGGATGCTGTGACACAATATTCTGTGCTAAGTGGGATAAATGGGTTAGATGAGTTAAGTCACAACGCATTTAACTTACAAATCCAAGTGACTGCATCTGTAAATATCATATTTTTTTTTCTCTTAAAAATAGTTTTTTTATTTCTTAAAAATTCAAGATTTAGAGTGTAAAACCCCCAAAAAACTCTAATACTGAACTGTCAAAGTCCCATAGGTCCCATAGAAGTCGACTGGAGCTGTGTTTATCCTATTGGACTTTTTAAAAACATTTTTTGAGGTTTTCTGATTTCTTCAAGGTTTTCAAGATATTCACTAAAAGATATTTGGATCTTTAGATAAGTTTCATGCCATTTGACTTTTTAGAGAAAAAGAGTTTATTAATGGTTTTTCTAATACCACTAAAATTCAACCTTTAGGGGCAAATTTACAAAATTCACTTGAAGGATTCGAAATTCGATCGAATGTGATCAAATACCGATCGTACGATTTTTTCGGATATTCGAATATGCAAATTTGGTCTCTTTGATCAATGAATACTGAATTATCGAATTATCGAATAGATCAAATGATCGGATATTCGATAATTCAATCATTCGATGATTGAAGGATTTCAAATTTTATATGCTTCTTTTGCTAAGTCCTGCCTGAATACCATTCCTACGATCGAACGCCTTGATCGCTCGAATCGTACAAATTTTTCGAAGGCTCGAAGGAAAAAGTACGATTTTTTCATGAAATTCAACGATCGGTATCCGATCGTACGATTTCATCAACAAATCGAACATTGAGCAAAAAGATAGCCTAAAACTATTCGATAAGCATATCGAATTTTTAATAGATTCGTAGGATTTTTGGGTGAATTTTAGTAAATTTGCCCCTAAATAAATGGGCCTCAGTAACTAAGGGGCCGATTTACAAAATTCACGTGAAATGATTGAAGTTTGATTGAATTCGATCAAATACCGATCTTACAAATTTTTCATGAAATCGTAAATTCAAATTTGGCCTCTTCGATCATCGAATATCGAATAGATCAAATGATCATAGTATTTATTCGACTGCCTACTTCGCCAGATTGAACCTACAGAATTGTAATAGAAGCCTATGGGAAGTTCCCCATAGGCTTCTGAGGCTAAGTCCTGCTCGATTACCATTCGTACGATTGGAGCGTTCGATCGTTCGAATCGTACAAATGCTCGAATTAAATTTCACGATTTTTTCGTGAAATCAAACGATTGGTATCCAACCATATGAATTCATCGAGAAATCGTATTGCGAGCAAAATGATAGCCTAAAACAATTCGATAAGCATTCGATGGTCGAATATCAAATTTGGTCAAGCTAATTATGGGGATTAATAGTAAATTTGCCCCTATGTATATAAGTGAAATAAGATGCTTTTTCAGTCTGCAATTCATTTACAAGCATTTGGCAGTAGTAAATAGGAAAGCAAATACTTACATCATACAATCATACAAAATTATCACGTTGTTTTGAAAAAGAATTCTAGTGAGGCAGTGCAAATTTTTATTGCCCATTATACATTTCTAAGGCCTGCTTAAATTTGGTGTAGTCTTTCTTTCAGTAAGAAGTCTATTTCATACACTGTGCACCGGAGCAAACTATAAAATTCACAATCCTTCAATTTGTGTCAATAAATATTTATGGATTCACAAACCCTGTTTGAAATTAGCAGAAAGGAAAAAAAGTTTATATTTCTGTTACCAACTTTTATTATTCTAATCTCTTATTTTTTAACATTTCTACACCAATAAATGGACTGAAAATCAGGGATCAATGCTGTAAAAGTATCTGGACACACTAGTTTTCCATCTTATCTTTTATTCTTCCTCAGTTTATGCCTACTTTCTCACCTTCACATGCTTGTTTTCCATTTTTTCTGCTTCTTTTGCATCTCCCCTTCTCTCCCTGTTTTTTCTTTAACCCCTCTCTCTGTGGCAAGCTGTTCCATTCTACTTTAAATGGGTCCCTGGTGATCTGAAAAGCCACAAACACTGCACCTTTCGGAGAGTAGCTACAATGAAACTTGCTATTAAAATTTAAACGAACTGTCAGCTATGAAATACTGCTCTCTTTAAAGTAGTTTGTATTTCAGAACCTTTACTTTTTAAACAAATCTGGAGACATTGCTGTTACGCTATGTTGTATATACCCACACACACGTGCACACATGCACACATACTACATTCCGCAACCCCACATTGTTACATAACCATGGGAAAAGTGAGAAGCAATTAAACATTTCACATGAACCACAAAAATAACTATAACTTCTTAATGCAATTTTTCAACATAATTCAAAACAAGCAATACTAAAGGTACTATAGAATTACAGGACAATTATTTTCTCTTAAAATATATATTCTAATATTTTTAGATGTACATCATTAGACAAAAGAATAATATTTTTTGATTAAATCCTTATTGTATACAGTTTTTTTTCTATCAACAGCTGAAGGTTCTAAAAACACATCTATTTTGGTTACATAACACATGAGCTACTTTGCAGAATGATATGGTTATTAGGATAATTATGTATTACCACTACAATCTTTCTTGTATTTGAGTGAATTGTCAGTTGAGTGCTGCATTTGAGGTGTTCCTGACATCTCATGTCTCATGTAATTAGTGTAGACCATTTAAGTTTTCGAAAAGAAGCTCATGGAAGAGTAATTGTTAGGCTGAGTTGACACTTTTCAGATTTTCAGAAATGTAATTTTTCATCAGAATCATAAAATGCTATTATTTATAAAAACATCAAAAATAAAATCCAAAATTATTTGGGCTTTACTAACTGATAATCTTTTTGTAAGAAAGAAATGAAATTTTAAATTAAAGCTTTCATATTTTATTGCCAGATTGGTTTTAATTACAGAGTTTACATTTTTTTGTTTCCTCTTCCCTGGAAAAGAGTTGTTTCCCATATCTATTGTTGGTTTTTTCTAAAATGTTTTGACAGCTATTTTTGATAAAATATATACAAAATGGTCATTAACCTTTTATCTGACTTTGTTTCTTTTCCTGAGTAAAATTGTTGTCCTGAAAGTTTACTCAACGTGTTACATATCTTTCAGTGTTTCTAGAATTCTTTGTAAACTGCCTTCATTACGATGATAAATGACTGCTCTATCACTGTGAGTTTGTTGGTCTAAGGCTCTTGCAATGTGTGGACAGACACGGCATGTTATTTTATTCCTGCTCGCTCCATACACTTTCCTTAGCCTGATGGCAAAAGCCCACTGGTGCCAGGTCTTACATTCCAGCTGTTGTGCATTTATCTTATTAAATCACAAATACTTTATCATCCTTTCACATTTTTAGAGCTAGACGAAGGGGCAGACAATATTTGTGGGAAAACCAGGAAATCTGGCAACAGGTTCTGCTAGGTTGTTGTATTGTGAAGTATTTGGTTTCCAGAGATTCCCTAAAGGTCATATATTCAGTGAAATGAAAACACTAATATAACAAATAACGGGTTTAGAAAACTTAGATGCTTGTTCGATAAAATGTTCTTAGGTCTTATTCTAAAAATATAAAGGTATAATGTTAAATACATTGAACCCTAATAAATAGGCAATTATCATAAAATACTGGTTTAAAAAAAGATATTTATAAAAACATAATCAATGGATTAGCCCCCTATAAGACAAATATAACACAAACATATTGTAGTACATAGTACAATCTTCTGGTAAATCCACCTTTCAATGTTTTCAACCCAGATAATTTCTCTCTCTCTGGTTTTCAGACCTATGTAGACCCTAAAGCCAAGTTATGGGTTCTGCTATTTGGTTTAAGAATCTTCCATGTGTAGAGGGCATAGTCTAACTTTATCTAGTCCTTGTACCTAGCTGTATCTTAGGTATCTTTCCTGTCCAAGAAGCCCTTGTTAATATGATAAAGGAAACGTGCCATCATGATATATGCTCTAGTCAAAAATGTTCTTTTATACAGTCTAAAGGGGTGGCCTTTTCTACTATTTATCTGTAATGTCTTCTTAAATATTTTCATGTCCTTTTGCAAAAGCCTCTTTTCCAGAGAAAACAAACCCAATTTTCATTGTCTTTCCTCATACCTTAATTGTTCCATTCCACTCACCAGTTTAAATACATCTCTGCACTTTTTTCCAGCTCATTAATAACCTTACTATGGACCAGAGACCAAACTACACTGCATACTCAAGGTGAGGTCTTACCATGGATCTACAGAGTCAAAGTTATGCTTTCATCCCTCGAGTCAATGTCCCTGTCTGTATAATATAGTATATTATTTGTTTTAGCAGATGATGACTGACACTGTCTAGAGTTGCAAAGCATGTTATCTGCAATAAACAAAACAATTCTTTGAGGGGCAGATTTACTAATTGAATTTTCTTGAGGGCCATTTTTGATCAAAAATGGACCTATTTCAATTGAATAGGTTTGTTTTCATTCAAATAAAAATTGTTCAAATCGTTGGAATGCTTTGTTCTATTCAAACAATTCAAATAATTTTTTTTAAAAACTTTGAATTTCCAGGACTTAGGCTACAATGGCAATTCGGCAGCTTTAAGGTGGAAAAGTGTTGAATTCGAAATTCGAAAAACAGTACATTGAAGTTTGAATTTTCTAAATGTTTCTATTCAAATTGAATTTTGGGCTATTCGATAGTCGAAGTATCCCAAAATTACTTTGAAATTCAAATCTTAAAAATTTGTATTTTATTTGAAAATTCACATCGACCTTAAGTAAATGTGCCCCTTAATATATACCCTAGAACCCAATGTCTGGATATCTGCTCATCTCCTCATAGAAATCAATTAAATATGCCTCACAGGATCTACACAGTAGAAAATCATGCTCATAATATTCTTCTTATCCTCAAACCTTTCTTACCTATAACATTAAACTAAACACTTCTCTGACCTTTATTTACCACAAAATGAATTTGTCCCTTTAAGGTCCATGGCATGTCTCAGTACAGGCAGCATGGCATAAACCTGGGGTCCCCAGCCTTTTTTACCCGTGAGCCACATTCAGATGTAAAACGAGCTGGGGAGCAACACAAGCATAAAACATGTTCCTTGGAGCAAAGCGGTGGCAGTCTCAAGGAGGCTCTGTTCAGCAGTACATCTGTTTTTTATTAAACCAAAACATGCTTCCAAGCCTGGAATACAAAAATAAGCACCTGCTTTAAGGCCTCTGAGAGCAACATCCAAGGGGTTGGTGACCAACACGTTGCTCCCAAACCACTGGTTGGGGATCACTGCCTCTAAACTAAACGTAGAAGATATTATCTAATTTATTAGATTACATTATCTACTTATTTACTTTATATTACTTTATCTAACTTATTAGACTTTTTCGGTTTTCGGTATAATGGATCTTTCCGTAATTTGGATCTTTATACCTAAAGTCTACTAGAACCCAAACCCAATAGGTTGGTTTTGCTAACAATAAGGATTAATTAAATCTTAGTTGGGATCAAGTACAAGGTACTGTTTTTTGATTACAGAGAAAAATAAAATTATTTTTAAAAAGTAGAATTTTTTGGATAAGATAGAGTCTATGGGAGATGGCCTTTCTGTAATTTTGAGCTTTCTAGAAAAATTATTTCCAGATAATGTATTCCATACCTATACACATAAGGAAAGGCAAATATTTCCAGTTTTTTATGTATGATATATCAAAGGCATAGATCACCTTGTAATGATTTATTCAAATTCAAGATTTATTAAATGTAAAAACCACAAAAAAAACTAATACAAAACTTTTTTCAAGAAAAATCAGTTGATGTCTGTCATGATTGGCACCCTAAATTCAGAACTGATGCTAAGCACCCTGTTCTTGGCTCTTGCTTCCACCTACTGTATAACAGCTGCCTTTCACCTTGGGAGGAGCCCTCGGCTAATTGGATACCACCATGTCTTATTAAGAGAGGTGCAAAGTGAGGGGTTCTGAAAAAGCACAGGGGCACAACTGTAAATGCAAAGTCTTTTGGACGGACAGTCACGGTACAAGGTGTAGACAGTATTCGTAGTCAGATCAGGCCGGGTCGGGTCAGGCGGAGTACAAACGAAGTCAAGCAGGCAAGGGTCAAACCAAGAAATCAATCAGAGGGTTAAGCAGAATCAGAGTCGGTAATCAAGCAAGGGGTCAGGATACAGAATGCAGAATCATCAAAAAGCAAGGCAGCGGTCACAACAGCTATCAGAATTAGAGATTAGCAAAAGCTCAAAGCACAGAAGCACCAGGAAACTCACAAGAGAAAACTTATAATGGGCAATGATCATTTTACAGCTGTCCCTTTAAATACCCTTTGAATTTAGCGCCATTGCACGATGACGTCATCACGCCGGCGAAGTTTGCCCACGCTGGTGCAGGAGGAAGGATGGGCGTCAGGCGTCCCTGCCGTCCCCCCACTATACCACCAGGGTAAGTTATTATAAGTTCCTATATAAGTCAAAGGAAGCTACGCTGATCATATAGGACCTTTAGCCATTCAGACTTTTAGAGGTTGTCAGGCTTTTTTTTTCACTAGTCATCAAAAAAACAGGTTTTCTTATTCTTATTTAGCATTTTTTCTGTTTGTACTTCATATGGATCGTTTAAAAATTTTCATGTCATGTGTGGTTTTGTAGAAAGTGAGTTTAAGTTTACTAAAGCTAAATTTTTTCTCACTCTAATAAAAAAAAAATGTGACCTAACTCCCAAACCTGAATCCCCTTAATTTACCAATAATTCTTCTTAAAAACATCTGTGCAGAAAAAAACATTGAGAGAAAATCATGTGTCAATTCGAATTGTGTGACTTTTGCGAATTGACACTCCAAAACTTGACTTTATCAAATGGTCACCACCACAACTCAGATTTATTGGCGAAATCCAGCACAGGTCACAATATCAAGAAGATCTTCAGGGACATCTGCCATTGACTTCATGACCTCAATAGGTTTTAGCCAGAATATTTTTGGATTCAGATTTTTACCACCTTTGGGGTAAATTAGGTCTCTTAAAATTTTAGTTTCTATTTTTCCACAAAAAAGTTTTCCCCTTTAAAACCTCTAAAATGAAATTGTTGATCAATGGGCCTCTCAATGTTGCTGAAATAAATCATCCTTTGTAAAATAAATTTTTTTAACAGAGACGTATCGAGAGGTAGACAAAAGGTGTTATGGCCACTAGATCTGGGATGTGAACTTGTTTGGCCAATCATTGTTTGTGCTTAACCACTTGGGCAGGCTTAAAGTAGATATAGAATCCTAGTCCTATTTGTCTGTGGGGGTTCAGAGGAGCAGTTTTTACTTTATCTTTTGACTTCTGGATAGTCTATATATAAGTTCCTCCAGCATTGTCAGGAGATATTGCAAATATGACATATCCATATGCCTTTCTATCAAGTTAATGACTTCATGCTTCTGATATCTACATATTTATTTATTCTGATTATCTATGAAATGAGGGATTGCTATGTATGATCTTGTGCTGGATAGAATATTCTGGCAATTCCAGACAAGGCAGGTGCCATTGAATGGTGCTAATAGAGGTTACAATATTCCTGGGAAACTGTATACTTGTGTAGAAAAAACAATATTTGTTCAGTTTGCCTAAACCCAAGCTTGTCTGGAAAGGAAAATACACCAGAACATGTTAATAACATATGGCTCTCTGAAATCTCTTGATCAAATGAATAATCCTCTAGCCTAAAAATCTATATTCTGTGTCCCCTCAGGTCATTCTGCATCTGGTCTTCTATAGTATCCACCAGATTATTGTAGGGTCACCTCCATGTGACCTTGGCCAAGTCATTTATCTCCCTGTGCCTCAGGGACTAAATATTGTATGTTTTCAATAGCAAGGCAATGATAATACTGTGGAAAATTGACTTGATGGCAACAAGCTAATTAGTGGTGTGAGTCTATAACCCACAACTTAGTACATTTCCCACAGGACTGAATCTATATAATAATGACCTAATAAACAGTGAATGCTGCCATCAAAAGGCAGACCTTATACCCCAGACACAAACGCAACACAGAATCGCTGACACATATGCATCAATAATTACACTTTTGTCAGTAGAAGCTTAGTTATTAGTTCTGCTTCAATCAGTGCTTTGAGAGAAGCAACAACATGACTGACACATAAGCCCTGAAACCAGAGCAGCAACAGGAACTTCAAGGGAAGTGACTTGTGTCTCCTTTCAGATGGTAAGTTCTAATGAGCAAGATCCTCATTATCTTCTCTATAAGTCACTATTTTATGCAGTTGGTATGTTTGATGTATCCTACTGTGCATTACTTTATGAATATGTTCTACTACTACTACTACTACTAATAAAAATACTGTAAGTAGAAGAACAATATACTCCCCATCTTCAAAATAAACTGTTAGAACTTTCTTTAAAATCTAGTAACCTAGTAGTACAGAGAACTACGAATAACATTATTATAGGGAGACATTATCATACATATAATAAATAAAGGTTACATGTAGTGACCAAATCACTGGGATTTGAATAAAAGTTTTGTTACCTGTTGAGTGCTATGCTTATTTAACGTTATTATATACAGTATATGTGTGTGTGTTTTTTTTTTTAAATATGGGCATATTTTTATTTAACAGCACTGATTAGATACACAGGTGCCACCTAACCATCTAACCACCATCTAACAAACTAAGGGGGTAATGTACATATATTTGTTTGTTCCTAAGTGCCCCTGTAATCTTGGGGTACAGATCTATGGTTTAATTTATCAAACCTTAATTTTTTCTGGTCAAGGTTTATAGTGGGAAAATTAAAACTCAGTTTTTTATATTTATTAGACCCCAAAGCTGCTAAAATCCAAATCTGAAAATAGCCATCTCAAACCAGTTGAGGTCATGTTGAAATCAATGGCAGATGTCCCTTTTACAATTTAAAGATATCATGATCTGTGCTAGGTTTTGTATGATAATCCAGAAAAAATTCTGAGTTTTCAGATGACAAATAAAAAATTTGGGCATCAAATTCAAAAGATTAGAATGATTTTGACGAGGCTTTTCCTGACCCAACTTTTTTGAGCTAATTATCTGATAAATTAGTTAAATCCGTGGATGGGAGTTATGTCAAGTTTGTTTTACTCTAAGGGGCAGATTTACTAAGGGCCAAATTTTCGAAGTGGAAAAAAAAGTTTTTTAAAGGGCTTTTTCGATCTATCAAAAATAGTTTGAATCGTTCAATACCAACGATGCAATCGAACGATTCGAACGATTTTCGTTCAATCGAAAAACCTTCCAATTCCTAGGAATTTTCAGTACAGGTTCAAGGAGGTTCCCCATAGGCTAAAATTGCAATTCCGCAGCTTTAAGGTGGCAAAGTGTTGAAGTGGAAAGATTTTAAAGGGCCAGTACTTTGAAAATTCGACTTGTCAATTTTTTTTCTATTTGAATCAAATTTTGGCTTATTCGATAGTCGAAGTAGCCCAAAATTACTTCGAAATTCTAATTTTTTTAATTCTAATTTTATTCCAATATTCACTTCGACCCTTAGTAAATCTGCCCATTAATATTTAAGGTGAATCAAGTGTAGAAACCAGGAAAAACTCTAATACAAAACTTTGCCACTTAAAAGATATCAAGGTCCCATAGAAGTCAACGGGAGCTGTGCTGATCCTATTGGAACATTTTTAATAAATTCAGACGTTTAGATTCTGTTCTGATTTATCTGCTAGTAATGGTCCGAAAAACTCGAATTTTTAGAGGTTTTAGTATATTTTAGTGCATTATTCAGTGTTTTTTTCTGTTCATACTTTTTATCTTCGGATCTTTTAATAATCTTTCATGGCATTTGTAGTTTTAGAGAAATAGAGTTTAATTGTGGTTTCAAAAAACCATATAAAAGCACTAAAATTTGATTTTTGATTAATCTTACCCTTAAAAATCTCTCCAACATCACAGAGGCCATTTGGTGACAATAGATTTGAACATACAAAGTACATACTATACTATCGAAGGGATGTGGTAGGAATGATAGACATTGTAATTCAACAATAGCTTGAGGTCTATGTTGCTCTTCCCTCCTTACGTGGGGAACCAATGATTCCCTGCTTTGCATGTTCCACCTCTTTTCTCTCTAGCATTGCCTTCTCTTCAGTTGACATAAAGAGCAGGAATGAGTATTCTGGATAACATGTTCCATCCTTGTAGTCATTATCCAGAAAGCTCCAAATTATGGAAAGGCCTCATAGAACCATTTTAAGCAAATAATTATAATTTTCAAAGTTATTTTTTTTTCAAGTGTAATAATAAAACATTGCATTTTACTTGATCCCAACTAAGACATAATTAATCCTTAGGTGAAGGCAAAACTAGCATATTTGGTTTATTTAATATTTAAACATATTTTTCAGCAGTCTTAGGGGCCCATTTACTGACAACTGAATTTCAATATTTTCCACTAATCTCTAAAAATTTGTAGTTCTCCTATCTTTTAAAAGCTTAAAAATTTGAGATTTATTAAGTCTATAAACCTCGAAAAACTCTTTACTCTTGCCAGGTAAAAGTTGTCGAGCTCATGTAGAAAACAATGAGATCTGCGCTGATCCTAAACGTTTTAAATCAATTCAGACTTTTAGTAGTTTCAGATTTTTTTTTTGCAAGGAAAATCTGGCGGGTTTTTTTGGCTACTTTTTTTATTTGGATCTTTTAATAAATATCATGACATTCACTGCTTTAGAGAAATTAGTTTAGCCCTGGTTTCAAAAATGTGTCCTTTAATTAATAGGCAACCACAGGTATATCGATCCAAATTACAGACCCCTTATCTAGAACACACTAGGTTCTGGATTACAGGTCCCATACCTGTACTCTGCTTTTGATATAGCCAGTCAGTGGCCATAGGGTGGGGCACTATTTAGCCATCAGGCAGCTGACTTTTGCCAATAAACATAAAGCCTATCTCTGCCAAACTCTATTTTTCTTTTTAAAATAATAAGCATTCCATTGGAATGAAAGCTCAGTGGATACAGATGTATATACAGTACGTCTCATTATTTGTATAATTTCAATGTATGAAAGATGTTGCACACTTTAAACATGCATGCAAAGACCACATGCTAACTGTTCTCTACAAGAAGCTTGGATCATGCTTTGAATCACTTGCCCATAAACATCAACATGACATATACCCAATGTCCAATGTCTGGAGATGACATGTTCTGGGGGATATTAGAGAAGAGCACAGCACAATAAAGCCTTCGTCTCACACCCAGTGGGTTTATTTGATTTTTAAGAGCTTGGTTAATGCATTTGCTTCTTCTCTGATGCTCATTCTCTGGGAGGTTATTCTAAACAGCAAAGTGTCTATTTATTGCTGTACTTACAGAGAGCATCTGCTATTTAATTTGTCGTTAAGTGCTCTCAGTGATGAGTCTATCTCAAGGCGAATCACATGTCTCTCTCCAGAGATCTGCTCTAATGAGTGGCAGATGCCATGTTCCATCTGCAGATGACAGCTGTCTGAATTCTGTAACTTACCCTTTTTTGCTGTAATTTTCCATTACTTAAAGGGCCAGAGACACTGAAACATGTCACCCCTTGCATTTGGTAAAAGCGTGTGTTGGTTCTAAAGAGTTCCCTTGTAGCACAGGGGGCAGCCTGTTAGCCATGTATAGCAGATACCAGATACACTAAAATTAAATTATTTCAGGGCTTGGATGCTAATAGACTGTGGTCAAATGTCACCCATGACTCGATACACTCCTGAAGGACTAGAACCACCCTTCTTTCTAATGCAAAATGAGGCTCTCACTGCCAAGAAATTCCTGAATTAAATAAATACATAAAATAATGTGTTTGCACCTCTATATATATATATATATGGTCTTGAGAAAGGTCTAAGGAAAGGACCGAAACGTCGACCAATCCTGTCATTTTAAACTATGAAGAATAAATTATGAATTTTTATTAATACTACAAATCCCAGTGTGCACTTAAACTTCTTTGACCTTTGGATAATTAACCACATTAAGTAGCACCTGGGTATTTATCTATGAACGGTGTGCGCAGGTAACCTCCGAATTTTGTATATATATATATATATATATGTCTTATGCAACCGCACTCTGATCTGGAATCCTTTCTCCAGTCAATCTCGGGTGCAGGATCCAAATGTTTGCATATACTAATATAGAAAGAGTGTGGATCTTTTCTATATTAGTATATATATATATATATATATATATATATATATACATATATAGATAGATAGATAGATAGATAGATACACTGTACAGGTATAGCACCTGTTATCCAGAATACTCAGGACCTGGTTTTCTGGATAATGGATCTTTCCATAATTTGGACCATTATACTTTAAGGGGCCTATAAGATCAGAGCGACAAAACATCACAAAAAAAGCCAGAAAACTAAATTTTATTGAATTTTTGCTGCAAAAACTTGACTTTTTTAGATAATCGGATGAAAACCCCTTTATTGGATTATGCAGCACAGATGACCATGTCAAGAAACTACTTCATCTGCCATTGACTTCTACATGACCTCAACAGGATTAAATTGGAGTATATTCCGATTATGATTTTTAGTAGCTTTGAGGTACAGTATAACAAATCTCTAAAAATAAGTTTTTATTTTTCCATGAAAAATTTTAAATTTTCCCCCCTAAAAACCTCGACCAGAAAAAACTGAGGAATAATAAATGAGCCCCATAGTCTACAAGAAAATCGTGTAAACATGAAATAAACCCAATAGGCTGGTTTTGCTTCCAATAAGGATTAATTATATCTTAAGGTGGCCATACACGGGCAGATAAAAGCTGCCGACAGACTGTGTCGGCAGCTTATCTGCCCGTGTGGGGGGCCCTCCGACGGGCTTTCCCGATCGATATCTGGCCGAAAGTCGGCCAGACGTCGATCGGGCAGGTTTAAAAATCCCGTCGGATCGCGGCCGCATCTGTTCGTTGATGCGGTCCCGCGATCCGACCGCCCATACTGATCCGAACGTTGGGCCCTAGGGCCCACGATCGGATCAGCCCGATATCGCCCACCTCAAGGTGGGCATATCGGGGAGAGATCCGCTCGTTTGTCAACATCGCCAAACGAGCGGATCTCTTCGTGTATGGCCACCTTTAGTTGGGATCAAGTACAAGCTACTGTTTTATTATTATAGAGAAAAGATAAAGTTGAGTTTTTGGGAGTTGGTCTTTCAAAGCTTTCTGGAAAATGGGTTTCTGAAACCCATGATTGTATATGTGTGTGCCCCCCTTGGGGCCTTGAAAAAGGCCCCAAGGGGGGCCAAAACGTTGGACACACATGCTAATAAATGTGATTTGATTCACTGATTAAGTCTTTGGAGTGCGGTTCTGTGACATGATTATATACACACATATATATGTAATAATTTTTAAAGTACCCGCACTCTTGCTCAGCACTTCATCGGCCCTCGTTGGTAAAACGTAGCTAATTTAGCTTTCACGTTGACTCCTATGCACATGGTAAAATTTAGCTGTTTTGCCTATTTTTCCACGTTTCACAATTTTACTTTTCCTCTGTAGGGATGAGCGATTTTATGAGCAATAAGTTTCTCCTCAGAAATGTTGCCCATAGACTTCAATGGGAGAAAAAATATGATGCTCGTCAAATAAAGAATTTTCTCTGACAGCTAATTTTTGGTGAAATGAGTCCCATCCCTATTTCCTCTGGAATTTATATGATTGGTAGGCAAAACAATGCTTTCCATTTATTTGAATAATAATTGACTGGAATGTCAGAATCATATATATATATTTTTATACATACATCGGCACTCACAATCACATTGTCACCGGGGTATATATGTTCCAGTTTAAATACAGAATTTAACCTGTGAAATTGTAATATATTGGTCCCTTCGTATTAAGGAGTTGTTCCCCTCAAAATTAACTTTTAGTATGATGTAGAACAGGGATCCTCAAACTTGGCCCTCCAGCTGTTAAGGAACTACAAGTCCCACAATGCATTTGCCTGACTGTGGCTGTCAGACTCCTTCATTGCATTGTGGGACTTGTAGTTCCTTAACAGCTGGAGGGCCAAGTTTGAGGATCACTGATGTAGAGAGTAATATTCTGAGACATTTTGCAATTGGTTTTCATTTTTTTTATTTGCAATTCTTATAATAATGTATCTTCTTGTTCAACACTCCAGTTTGGAATTTGAGCACTTATATTTTTTTCTAGGGTCTAAATTACCCTAGCAACCAGGCAGTGGTTAAACAATAACAACAATTTTTAGCTGAGGGGATCAGTTTGACCCCATTTCAAAGCTGGAAAAAGTTAGTAGAAGAAGGCAAATCATTCAATAAAAATTGAAGATCAGTAGCAAAAGTAGAATTGGCACACAGAATTATAACATATTAAAAGGTAACTATACTTTTTAGGTCTTGTGTGGTGAGATTATTAAAGGTAGGGTCTCTTATATAATGTCAGGCCCTGCTGGGAATTGAGCCAGGGACCTTTGGGCTATTGGCTGGATGCCTTAACCATTGGGGCAGGTGAGCAGCCTGTTGGGTTGCTCACTATAGGTTACCTGGCCTCTGCAGTCCCAGCCCGGCAGCAGCCTGATTGGTTACAGTCAGCCAATCAGAGATGACTCTGCCCTATATAAGACCAGCCCTCCCAAAACTCCTTGTCTGAGCACTGGTTACCATCCTATCAGTGCAGCATTGTATCTAGCTATGGGTTCCGTTCCCTTCCTATACTGCCTTATCTAACCTACCTTGCCTTGTCTTGTCTGAACCTTCCCTGTCTTGTCCTGTCTGGCTCTGAACCTTGTTTTGACCTGCCTTAACTTCCCCTTCCAGTTCTGCTCTGGACCTTCTTTAAACCTTGATCTTTCCTTGCTTTTACCCTGCCTTGTTTGCCTTGACCATGATCTAACCTTGCCTTGACTGTTCCTGCTTCCTGTTCTGACTTGTACCATGTCTATAGCTTCCCTTGTCTCACTCTGCATATTGCTCTGCCTTGTCCTCCCTCTCCTGCTATTCAGTACACTCTCCTTCTGCTCCAGTCTCCTTCTGCATCCTTTCCTCCAGACCTATGCCCGCACCGTCATGTCTCATCACTTCAGACTACCCCTGATCTACGCCTTCACTATCCTGTCTCATCCTTTCAGTCTGCCCCCATTCTACAGCCCTCACCGTCCTGTCCTATCCAGTCTGTTCCTCTCCTGATCGTTGCCCTCTTCGTCCTGTTCCCCTTCACCTGTTCCAGTCATCGCCCTCTTCAACCTGTTCCTGCCTTCTCTTTACGTGTGCCCTGAGCTCTTGCCTCAAGGACTAGCCCTTCCCTCATCAGTCTCCCCAGTGCCCCCTACCTAATCCTTGGCATATAGGGGCAGATTTACTAAGGGCAGAATCTTATCAATTGGAAATGGACCTATTTTGATTGAATAAAAATAGTTCGAATTGTTCCATTTGATCGAACGATTCTCCACAAAATCCATTGAATTCTTGGAACTTTGTTTTTTTTTTCAGGAGAGGTTATATGAGGTCCCCCATAGACTAAAATGGCAATTTGGCAGCTTTAAGCTGGTGAATAGTTGAAGTCAAAGGATTTTTAAAGAGCAAGTAAATTTGAAATTAATTTTGGGCTATTTGATAGTCGAAGTAGCCCAAAATTAATTTGAATTTTCACTTTGACCTTTAGTAAATGTGCCCCATAGTGTATATAACACGAATGGTATAGGAAGCTTTTCACATTTCAAAAATCTGACATTATTGCCAATATTGTAAATCAAGAATTAATTTCTTTCTTTCCATTTTGTAGCTTTAATTATTTGATTTCCCTTTCAAACCCTACAAAGATATAATTCAGAAATGCAAATTAAAGTATACAACACATTTGCTGTCTCTTGAAAGTCAGACAAAACATTGGAGCACAATAGCCATGGAAATTAGCAAGGGAACTGCCAGTAAACTCAATACAAGATCACAGAGGATGGTGACGTACAGCGACCTTTCTGCTTTGCCCCGGCCCATCTCTTTAGCTATGGAACAGGAAGGATAATGGGATAGATACGTTAAAAATGAATTCAGTGGCACAAAATGTGCTTGTACTCTTTACATGGGATACATTTCCCTATCCATTGTATTAACGCACAAGAGCGATATTGCATTCACAGCAAAGTCACTAAACTTCATTAATTCCTCGAGGATTCAGCTTGTATAAACAAAAAGGTTCATAGGCCGAATGGTTGACTGCTTTTTAAGGTTTCATTTCCTGTCTATTCTATAACGTAACTAAACTCCCTGTCTCTCTGCTCTATGAAGTGGAAGTGACTATTCTCTGTACTCACAAAGAACAAACGTATTGTGCCTACCTTATTACTAGTGACTAAACGCATTATAGGGGGCTAAACTGCTAAAGAGTGTGTCTGTTTTTTCCAGGTATATACTTACAGCAAAGAAAGAGCATTTTGAGAAACTGAAAGTCTTACCCATCCCCTAGTGAAGGTTTCTAGATAATTTTCTATTTTGCCAGCATATTTTTTCAGATTTATTGGAGCACATTATCATTATAGAAAATAAGCAGTGCATAAAGCCCACATTACAACATAATAAAGTGATGGCACCACGGCGAATATATTCAAAAATGTACTTGTGGAGTACTGAATAATGTGGAAATAATTATAATAATGGGAAAGTAATTATTTTGAAGCAATTTGATTGCTTATACTTTCACTAGAACACATAAGATATTTGTATAGCTTTGGTGGTCCCCACAAAGGGACATGGACTTTACCAGCTCTGTAAAAACAAAAATCATATAGACTGTTAGGCAAGAGTGCATATTAGCCACCATCAATGAAGCTGTGTACCATCCACCATTGGGTACCTTTTAATATTGTTTTTACTGTGAACAGATATTCCATACTTTTCTGCTGGCAGTGTACTTCCCTTTCTTTTATTCCTTAAAGTTCAATAGCAAAATATAGCTAATGCTTTGAATTTGACGGCATACTTGTTTAATTTTTTGAGCAAACCTCACCAAAAAATCCTCGAACATCGTGAAGGCTACAGAAATCTTCAGTTGGTTCAAGGGACATGTCATAGACTTCTTCATGACCGTGACAGGTTTTAGATGGTGTATATTTAGATTTTTTAACTAAAAAAATTGACTCAAAAATACCCTCAAAAACTCGAATTTTTTGTGGGAAACACAATACAACCCTTGATAAATCTGCCCCCAGTTGGTCTTCTTGATGTTCTTGAAAATGTACCTTCATGCTTGTCATTGCTTTAGTTTGATTAATCTCTGTCCTTGTTATATTCTAAGAAGCACCCTGACCAAGATTGACCTCAAAAAGGTAAATTTAGTCTTTAAATTAAAGACTAAATTTTCAGCTTACCTCAACCAAACCACCTGTCTAGCATATGTACTGTATACATTCAAACATGTTTTTGCATACCAACAATATCATTACAGATAATTGCTTTCAACCACATTTATTTCTGAAAGAATAATGTGTACCATTGCTTGATGATGCTCTTGAAGAATAGTGTATAGAGAACATTCTAGTTTTGATTGTCCTGGAACTTAAATGGAATTGGACAGGAAATTTTCTTGCGAAAAATTACGCATTACACCTATGATAGCACATTGTGCAATAACAAATAGATAGTTTAATATTTTAGGTAGTCCACCAGTCATTTGCCATGTGTTACTCTAGCCCTGGACCAGTGATGAATCCTGTGCTCCCCCTCAGTGAATATTGCCCTTAGGTTTTATAGGCATTACAGTATATCTAAATACCACATTGCACTGTATGTGCCTGGTTATCTATTACATGTAGTTAATGATTGGGCAATGCATGAAGCATAAAGAGTGTTTATGTAAAAGTGCTGTTTTTGTTTTTAGATGGGTCCTTTGCCTAATTCTAATTATAATGCTTCCTTCTGCAGGCTTCAAAGTTGTATTGTAAAGGAAATGGAGCATATTCTTCGAGAGGCAATGACCTGTGGAATCAAAACAAACACCCGTTTTACTGTTGAGAAAGGGAATCCAAGAAACCTGTCTTTTTCAGTGGTTGTGTGGGGGGAGAGAGGAAATTGAAGACCAGAATATAATGATTTACCTTGATATAATGGAAAAATCTGAATTAATAATAAAAAAGTATTAATAAATATATGCCTATTTCGTGTCAAAAAGTGTCAACAACTTCCAGATGAAAGGTATGAAGTTTAAATTCACACTTTAGATGGATACGGAGAGCCCCATTTATCAAAGGTTGAACTTCAAATTCATGTGAATTTTTTTTTTATTTGCCTAAACTCACAATTCAACTAGGAGATTATTTAAGGAAATATTTGAACATCTAAAACTCAAACGAATATTACCAACCCAAAAACTCGAATCATTTTTTCTCAAATAATTTTTCTGAAAAAAACTTGAATGTCAATAAGGCTACTAACATCTTCAAATAGGTCACTGGACCTCTGCCACTGACTTCTATATGAACTTGCCAGGTTTTAGGTGGCGAATAGTCAAATTCTAATTGTTCCCAAGGTCCAGGTATGATAAATCTTGAATTCGAATTTGGATTATTCCTAACTCGACTTTGTGAGTTTTGACTAATTATCCAACTTGAATGAATTCGAATTTCCAATTCGAACCTTAATAAATCTGCCCCTTAATGTGATTACAATAACTTTCCCTAATAGAAAAGGCTATATCAATGACACTATGGAACAGATTTATCATTGTTCCAATTCAAGGTTTTACCTCTAAAACAACAAATTCGAATTATATTGAACAAAACTAAAATATTCAAGATTTATTAAGCATAAAAAAAACTTGAAAATGCTCAAAGGTTTAAATTCAACATCTAAAAGCTGTGGATGTTAACATCAATAGACGTTAATATATAATATTTTTTTTTAGTTTTTCTATTTTCTTTATTTCATTTTACAAAGTTTCCACACTCATTTAAAATGATGAGTAGAATGTAATTTTGCTGCATTCGAGTTCTCTTTATGTTTTTAGTCAATTGAGTTTTTAAGATTCAAGCTAACATTTGAACTTGGTGAGTTATTTTGAACCTCAGAAATCCACAAATTTGAACTTTACTAAAGAGGCCTCTAAATAAACAGCCAGATTTGAAAAATGCAATAGGCACGGAATGTGGGAAGATTTCCACCAGAGGCATCTACTGTTACTTAAAAAAAATCCAAGGAAGGAACTTCAGAGTTGGGTTATGGTGACCATTACAGTTCTAAAGGTACAGGGAGCATTTTAAACGCTATAATGGCTACTCAATATGTACAGCATGCTAAGAAGTTTATAGCTAGAGGTTACCATTAAGATGTTGGTAATTTCCCACAATGATCAGTGAGGTGTGAGCAGGTTTTCTATAATAGATTATCAGCTGACTGGACCTTTGACCCTCTGTATGCATATTTGTCTGAATGCTTTGCTTCCGTATTGCCATTCTATGCAACTCTGCTATCTGCTACTGCATTTTTCATGGGCTCAGTGATCATAAGATCATTATAAAAGTCATTCAGCACCCCAAGTCTTTGCATTTGAGATGATTCATTCTTTCTTTCTTCATTCATTCTGCCGGGCCCATCTGCGTAAATGCTGTAAGCACTGAGCGTGTGTATCTGAAATATGCCTGTGGTTACTTTTTTTAGCTCCAACAATGCCTCACTTTGATGTGTATAATTTGTTATGCTCGGTTCATAATGATTTTATGATCTTTCTCTCCATTGCCTCAGAATTACAGAATTAAGGTTAGTTGTTATGCACATTACTGGGACCAATGAGAAGCACTGGTTAAATGTAAGATTTGCCTCTAGTAAACTCACTCAGGGTTTCCTTTATAACTGCCTGAGCATGAAAGCTTGGGCATTCATTAATGGGCCCCTTACAGTGATATCTGGGGTGAGTGCTTTTTCATGTCCTATATACCCCTAATATGGATGAGCCTGAATAAAGGGAAAAATTAGGGGTAGTTACTTGTTAAAGGTTATGCTTTGAACTATAGCACATTATGTATCTGTAACCTTGTTACTACGTATGTGGGTGGACTAGAAGGTCAGACAGGATGATATATACATATATATATATATATATATATATATATATATATATATAGATCTCTATTCAGACCAAAACATCAGCGCACACTTTACCAATAAGATCACTTGCAGAGAGTCCTTATATTTAATGATTAAAAAAAAAGTTCACAATTTCAACCATTCTATCCCATTTTGTTTAACAAATTTGAAAGAACTCTAAAACCAGGCTGCTCAGCTCAAAACTATTTACAAAAACAAGCTTGTGAAAACAGCAAGATACTGACCTTCTCACTCTGGTGGGGCCTCTCAGTAAAAGCTGAACCAATAAAAAATAATGACATCATTTTGAAGAATCTCTGCTCTACTGGGGGAAGACCTATGAACCTCCTCCAGATGGTGATGTATTCCACCAATGAGTCAGTACCTGTCTACTACAGTTGTCATTGCCTGACTGAACATCAAGCCTTGCCAAAGCATGTCTCCTTATCTCCCATCTAGTGAGATCTGACCTATGGGAACTCATTCTTGACCCATAAATCCTCTTTGTGAAAGTACTTTCTATTTCTTCTTAGGAGTAGGTATTGAAGGATATATGGTCAAAATGATAGTTTTCAGCCATGGTTATGCAAACCATTTGTGGTAATAGGCCTGTAATGCTACTTTTCTGTTAATTCTGGGTTTGTTTTACAGCTACTACAAGCTAAAAGCATTATAATTAAATATTTTTTTTAAAAATCACAGTTTTTGCTGTGTTTCATTTTCTGACATACCCAGGTTCTTAACTTGACCATGCACAAACTAAATGCAAAATAGCAGACCTTCAGTCCATAAGAGGGGCCCCAGCAACAAACCTGGGTTTTAAATTACGGCCTTCTGACAATATGAACTCGTCATTCAAAGTATTTTGCTTACAGTCCTCACAGTCATATTTTCCAGTTACAGAAAGTCTTTAATAATATTCTGGAATAAACCATATTTTTTTTTCTATTTCAGCCTTGTTTAAGGAGAATTGCTTTTTTTCTATTTCTATTTAGATAAGGGGGTAAAATTTATTGAGGTTCGAATGGTAAATTCAAATTTTTTTTGCCAAAACTCACAAATTCAAATTTAAAAGCACCAACTTGAACATGAAAACCTCAAACATGAAAACATTCATTCAAGTATTCACTACCTAAAACCTGCTGAATGAATTTACAAGTAAATGGCAGAGGTCCTTCAAGGTGCACTTGAAGGTCCAGTTGAATATGTCAATAGCCTTCCTGACATTTGACTTTTTTTCAGAGAAAAACTCTAATCGAGTTTCATTTGAATTCGATTCTGATTCGATTTGAGTTTTCAGGTCAGTAACAGTCTTTCAAATTTTAGACGTTCGAGTTTTTAATTAAATAAGATAACATTTGAGTTTTAAGTACTTTCGAATATATTAGAGTAAAAAAAAATCACATAATGTAAATTTGAGATTCAACCTTTGATAAATCTGCAACACAATTTGTAAATGTATAAGGTTATCCTGTAGGCTTTAGTTCTCAAACTAGCAACGTTAATGGTAAGCAGTAGGGATGGGTGAATGTTTTTGCCTTATCACTTCATGACCATGTCTTGTGTAATTCGGGAATAAATAAGACAGGGTTGCGAGGATAGTGCAGGACCATTTCATCAGCTGAGAATAAATGAAGATTGCACAATGAATCATTTGTAAAGGTAAATGATAGTTTCAATAAGAGTAAGGCTAACTCATGTTGTCTCAAACATGAAACACGGATGAAAGCAGAGTCAGGAAGATTAGACGTGAACATGATGACAATGAAGTGTTAGGGATGGTTTGGGATTTTCCTTCACAATCCCGATTTGATGTTTCCAAACCACAAAAAAATTCCCCAAAGCAGGCTCTCGTTCACGATATGACAAGTTATTAAAATGTTATATTTCTCAATAAGTGCAGAGATCACTGAAGGATCTTGTTCCTAAAGGGGAAAAAATGGATGTTAAGTCCAACATAGTTGAAAGAGACTTTATACCCCTAGCAGGTCATAAATACTCTAGTTTTGTGATCTGGTCATATTGTGTTGGTTGTTTTATGAAGCCAGATGTCTTGGTTGCACAAATCTAAAGCTTCACAGCTTTCATATGGATGTTGTTAGCAACACCAAAGTTGGATTATGCAATTAATGGTAAATGGACTTGGTAAAGAGATAGATTCAATTCTGGAACATGTGATACTGTAAATTGTTATAATAACAGCTTTACATAGATATAACATTTTCATCTGTTTTACATTCCCATGTTGGATTTAAGTTTATTGGGTAACCAGAAATGCTCTAGTTAGCATGCATTGTTTTGTTTGGTGAACGTATAAAGTTGTGCATTAAATAACACAGAAGACTTTTTCAATGATGGGAACATTCCCATGATAGACATAAATGTGATGTTTACCGTTGATCAAATACAGATGGAGCATGCTATATCATAAACTACAAGCACTGCCGTATGAAGATCAAACTGTTTTAGGTGAAGCTTTAGATAATGCAGCAGAGTGAGATCTTGAAGCACCATATTGTGTCCATACCAGGACGTGGGTGATTGTGCAGATTCTCTTTCATTCTGCAGTATTTTGTATATTTCTGTTTCCCTTTAATGTAAAGAAAAATTAAAAGAGTTTCATAAGGGAACATTTAGTAATGCAAGTACAATCTTCAAAGACAAATTTGGAAGCAAATCAGCATGTTTTTTTTCCCCATAATGGAGTATTTTTTCCATAATGCCACAATTGTGCTTGTGGTTTGATGGACATCATGGGCAAGTTGCACCTAGCCTTTTTAAAGTGGGGTTGGGTCACTTGAACATTTGAGCAGCAATTGCATCTTATGCACTGGGTTCAAGTCTGGTGTCCCTATTGACACAACCAGCTGTGGGAACCCAGTTTCAGGGTGGCAGTAGTTCCAGGGTCCCCAAGTGTCAATAGATGCAGTTTCACACCATTCAATAGAAGAAGTAGGTTGGGCATACTGGAAACAATGAGGGATGGTATTAGTTGGATGACGTACCTTAAAGGGATTCTGTCATGATTTTTATGGTGTAGTTTTTATCTCTAAATTACACTGTTTATACTGCAAAGAATTCACCATATAAAATTTAATTCCTGAACCAACAAGTGTATTTTTTTTAGTTGCAATACTGGTGGCATATCTGGTGACTTTGTCCCATCCTGTCTTTTTAGAAAGAGCCAGCTCTTCATGATGGAACTGCTTTCAGATACGTTATTGTTTTTTCTACTGTTTCTAGTGTAACTGAAGTTGCAGTGGGATTTTGATTTTTACTACTGAGTGCTAATGTAATATCTACCAGTTGTTATCTTGTGTCAAGGAACTTTTATCTTATTACATTCCTATTGTTTGATATCACTCCAATTTGCAGTGCAGCAGTAAAGAGTGACTGAAGTTTTTCAAAGCATAAGTAGCTACATGATTGGGGGCACCTAGGTAACAAGCAACATCTCTTGCAACATGTCAAGTCCCATGGATTTCAGTTCAGAGTTTTTTTGGTGCAGCACCATTAAAGGAGAAGTCTACCCATAATGGGCTAAACCCCTGCCCCCTTCCCCCCTGGCCTACCTCCCCCCCCCCGGCCAAATGCCCCTAAGTTGCTGCTTACCCCCTCAGCGCAGGTCCTGACCATGGAGTTTGCAGGCACCATCTTCTCTCGTGCAGTCTTCTTCCAGGATCCATCGGCGCATGCGCAGTAGGAGCATTTGCTGGTTCAGCTGATAATAAATACTGTTACTGGTACTTTATCCCAGCTTAGATATAATTAATTCTTACTGAAGGAAAAAAAGTCTTGGGTTTAATTAAAGTTTAAATTATTTTTTAACTAGAATTAAGGTATGGAGATCTAAACACCCCATTCTGGATAACAAGTCCCATACCTGTACTGTTAACACTTGACTGGAAAATCAAATGTATCTTGTGCATAAAAAACAATTAACATTCACTTCATATTGAATTAGAACTTGTCAGTGGAAGTCTGTGACCGGAGAGTAGGTGTTATGCAGTTTGGAGGAAGGCTAAAATATTTTAGAGGCAGAAATACTTACAAAATGCTGGTAAAAAAAAGCAAATAATTGCACAATTCCTCCTTAATAATTTCTTTAATCAGCTGCAGAAGGAAAACAAAATATCAGACATGCTGGCTGTTTAAAGCTGAATACACTGTAGGATGTAAATAACTAAGGTGAATTTTTCTGGCACCAAATGAAGGGGAACATTACAGAACAACTTGACTGGTTGCCAACAAGTTCCTTAATTATCAGTTGTGGAGACATGTTTTGAATCCTCAGCCCAGAATCTTGAAAACTTTAATTCCTGAGCATAAATGGATTATGCTAAATCAGAATTCCTGAGATAAGATTTTCTGTGTGTTGTCAATGTAAAACATGTGCAATTAAAACAACTAGAGCAAATAGAATTGCTGTTTGTTGGACAAAGAGGCAAATTCTAGATTTTTCTGTGATGAAAATCATTGCATATCTTGAATTTTTCATAATCTAACTTTAACCCAACTAGAATTTCTTAGGAGCTATCAATCGGAAATTAAGGGGTGGTGTATTGGCAATATTCAGCATTTTAAAAAAGGAACAAAACAATATGATTCATGTGTACATGATGTCATGTGATTGAGTTTTTCCCATTGTAATTTTTTCATGAATTTGCTAGCAATTGTGGAAAAAAATCAATAAAGTTTAATTGAATTCAGTAATTAAATAATACATCTCCCAATGCAATCCCCATCTGGTTTTATCTTCTCCATAACTGTCTTTACAATCTAGGACCAGCTTTACAAACTATATTGCAAATTATGAGAATATGAAATTATATAAATGTGAATAATGTTTTTGGCTTCTGAGCAACATTTTTTCAGTATATTTAATTTTGTTCTAATATGCTGATGGTTTGTATACTTTGTTTTACTTGGTTTTAAAATCCCCCAAGAAATAATGACTTGGGCTAACGGCACAAAATGGAAATGTAATCCATATGAGTGGTTTCCCAGGGTTCTGTAATTATTGAAGCTAAAGCTTAAAGGAAAAGTAAATGTTTTTCTTTTTCTTTCTGTAAATTTGCTCTAAACAGCCCCCCAGATTAATGAACCCTAGTCCCTGCTGCAAGTCTGCTCTGGTTTCTGTGTTATCAGCAGATTGTTTCCCCTTCTTCCTGGTGCAGAGTGAAGCCCAGCCCCTTAGTTTACTGAGCAGTCCATTTGCTGCTGTTCCACAATAGAGAGGAAGAGGGAGCCAGTGTTTCATTAGTAAGCTAGTTTCCCCAAGCAAAAGCTGCTAAACACACTGGTCTCTGCTCTGTCACATTATGCAAATGATCTCCTGGACTAGTCCAAGAGATAAGGTCAGTTCAGTAAGCTATGGGGCGGGGCTTCACTCTGCACCAGGAAGAAGGGGAAACAAGCTGCTGATAACACAGAAACCAGAGCAGACTTGCAGCAGGGACTAGGGTACATTAATCTGAGGGGCTGTTTAGAGCAAATTTACAGATAGAAAAAAAAAAGGTTTACTTGTTCTTTAATGGCAGGTTGCAGTACTCAAGTGGGAAGAGCCTTTGGCCAACACAGAAAAATAATAATAGAAACTGTAAATTGTATGTTGATAGAGATCCCACCTGCAGTATAAATATTTCAGGACAGAATGCCCTTAGGACAAAACAAAAAAAAATCAGTTGATGGGGGGCCCACCAGAAACCCTTAGACCATAGACCTACTCTCCAAATTAATGCTCCTTCTCTTCTATTCCAACCTCTCTATTCTAGTCTTTTTACATTCTACTTTCTATACTTCCTTCCATTTCTCCTCCATTCCTATAAGAAATGGCTGTGATATAGACACATGGCCAAATGGTTGGACGCAGGTGGGCCCACAAAATGTATTACCTAGTTCCCTAGTGTGTCAGTCCTTGAAGAGCAGCTTGGATCATAAAGGGTGTCCTGTAGAAGTCAATGGCAAAAGTCCTATTTGCAATTTGATATTCTTCGAGTGACAATACAAACAAATCAAGTTTTATTTTCGATGTCTATGGTTTTTTTTTATGATAAATAAGAGTAAATCATGGATTCTATTTTGTTTTGATTTTTTTTTCTTAATCAGAAAAATTCAGATTTTAGTAAATAACTCAAAAAGTCTCAACTGTTCATAATATATACAGAGACTGGAAGGTAAATAACTTGATGGCAAATACCTTTTTAAAGGAAAACAAAAGCATTACTTTCCCATCACAGAGCTTTCTAGCCGAGTCTTGAATATGTATTGTGTAAAGCTTCAATGAACACAACAAACATGAGACTAGGAATGGAGGGGTTTGTTTGTGCAACAGAGAAAAATATATCTGCAGATATCAGAGAACAAACACAAATAGCTTCAGAAAGAATTTTCAGTTGAAAGAAAACATATTAACATGCTCTAGATGGTCCTAATGACTGTCATTTCAAATTATATTTTGATGCTTCTGTTTTCTTCTCCAACAGAGATGCAAAGAGTGAGACAGATTTTCTAATGTTTGGAATAGCAGCCAGACTACTTCTTGGACACTGATACTTTAACCATGGTGGTTATTCA
Source organism: Xenopus borealis (assembly GCA_024363595.1). Classification (NCBI taxonomy): domain Eukaryota; kingdom Metazoa; phylum Chordata; class Amphibia; order Anura; family Pipidae; genus Xenopus; species Xenopus borealis. Next base: position 10,579,863 of record CM044439.1, on the reverse strand, counting down.
TTGATCCCTAATTCACTGTGTCATGCTACTGTTGAATTTGACACCAATGCTACTGTTTACTCTGTTAGGAATAATATGAGCTTGTTACATTCAAAACCGCCCTAGAACATTATATTTACGTTACTGATTTAGGACGACAGCAGATGCAAAACTTAAAATGTTACTGAACAATCTTATTGCTGGTGTGATAATAATGGTGTAATTATATTGTCAAGGTACAGTCATGAAGACAATGCTCTGCAAATCCATTCGTTGCTTTGTCAGTTAATTGGTGGCATTAGCAATCAGTGTTTAACTGGTGGTCAGTATACAACTTTACACTTCAACAAGAAGTTGGTGAAATTGAGGATTTCAGTGTCAGTGTAAATAAAACGGCTGAGTACACATGGGGCAATCAAAATATGTAGAAACCATCATTAGTAATAAGGGATATAGTTTCATTTGAACTCAACTACCAAGGATAGAGCAGATATCAGCAGTATGCCAAACTTTTTTTTGTATGGAGTTTAATCCAGTATGTACTTTGCACAAGAAGTTTATTTGATGGCATATTTGCATTTCTAAATGAGCAACTCAAGTCCAAGAAAGAATTAGTCTAAATTAGTCTAGAATCCCTAAACATTGTTGAACACCTCCATGAACCTATAGCAGCGAACATCCGTGCCGCAGAAAATGCCTAATTAGCTCCCCATCTTCAATTTTGCTTATTCACAGCACATGCTCTGGGCTGTTGTCACTTACCTGAGCTTAAAGGAATTGTTCAGTATAAAAATAAAAAGCTGGGTAAAGATAGGATGTGCAAAATAAAACATGTTTTTAAAATAGTTAGCCAAATATCATTTCTCTATCTATGCAATAATATGTATTTCCCTGTACTAGGTGAATATCTGCAGGAAAATAATAGTAGGCTTTTAAAGAGATTTTCTCACACTCAGAACTCTGATAGGCTTGACATTTTGTTGTCAATGGCACTAGAGACAGTGAAGGTCTTGCAACACCCACTGTCCTATGTGCAAGAGTTTTAGAGAAGCATACTACAGTATGGGGGCTTCACCAAAGCAGAGCACAGTGAGGTAAGTGCTAAGTTGTCTAAAAAAAGTTTTCAAGAAACTATGACTATGAAGATTTTCATTCATCCAGGTCATGGTATATCTAACATAAGTAATTCTAAAACAACTGGACTTGCTGAGTAATTATTGAAGACGTTTCACTACTCATCTGAGCAGCTTCTTCAGTTCAAATGACTGGTATGGGAAGTTCTTGGCATATAAAAATGGAAGTATACAGAAAACCCACTCATACAGATCAATATCTGTTGTTCGATTCCCACCATCCTCTGGAACACAAACTGAGTGTCAATAGAACTCTGCACCACAGGGCGAAATGTGTGGCAACTGATACAGAGTCCAAAGATAAAGAGCAAAAACATCTCGGAGGAGCGTTGAAAGCTTGTAGCTACCCAGACTGGGCCTTTGTCAAAACAGCAGCAACCAAGCCCAGCTGGAACACCAAAAGAAGTAAACGCCCGGAGACACATAGTAGGCGAAACATAGTCATCTCATATGTAGCTGGAGTGTCAGAGAAACTCAGGAGGATTTTCAACAAACACCACATCCCTGTGTTTTTCAAGCCTAGCAACACACAGACAAAAACTGGCACACACAAAGCATCCAACACCAAAAGAAAAACAAAGCAATGTGGTATACGGACTCCAGTGTAGTGAGGAGTGCACAGATCTATACATTGGGGAGAAAAAACAACTGCTCACCAAGCAAATGGCTCAGCATAGGGGGGGGAACTCTACAGGTGAAGACTCGGCTGTCTTTCTAAAGATAGCAAGGTCCAAATCTTGGATAAAGAAGACCACTGGTTTGAAAGAGGTGTGAAAGAAGCGATACATGTCAAGGTAGAGAAACCATCCCTGAATAGATGCCACCTGCCTGCTACATACAATGCTGTTCTCACATCGGTACCCAAGTGGTTTCAGAACACTTCATACATCCATTCATGCAACTCTCACAAGTAACACCTGTGTCTAGGAGTTGCATGACACGTTGGTAATCCCATTACAGTAACTACACAGAATTAAATTCAGATGTCACCTCTTTGAAGAGTTACAATGTTCCATTGTTATTGGTTTAGTGGAAGAGTTTATATGCCGAGAACTTCCCATACCAGTCATTTGAACTGAAGAAGCTGCTTGTATGAGTAGTGAAACGTCTTCAATAATTACTCAGCAAGTCCAGTTGTTTTGGAATTACTTATATTAGATACTTTCAAGTAACTGTTACCTGCCAAGCAATGTTTGTCACATGATTGCAATGTCTATAGGGGGGGGGGTTTGTCCACATTGTCCGTTTATCAAATAATTATATAGTAAACTCTGTTCTTTATTTATTTGGGGCGGTCACATTATTGAGCTCTTTGAGGTGTTGAATAATTCTTTGGCCTGGGAGTAATTCATGTATTCAGTGCCTACTATGGCAGGATTCCATGAATTATTTCATTGCTTAGAATCTGGCTTCCATCTGTACCCATGCGGCAGCCTCTTCCTTCCCTTAAAGGATTGTGTGCCATCTCATTTTACATTTTCCCTCCTAAGTTTCTGGAATCATCTGTCATTTAATAGGATATAACCACTGCAAGAGTGGTGTTGATTTTTCTATTTTATAATTTTTCAGAATAGCTTTCAACATGTTCCTCTCTATGGACTGTGTAATACAAGACTAGTCATTGCAGATAAATTCAGTCAACCTGCCTGTCATTTACTTATATTTAAACATATGGCAAAATAAAATACCTTAGCTCCGTGTGTGCAAACAACATTTATTCTATGGATTTTTCTGGCTATACATATTAATGGGAGATACAACATTATTAGCTGGGGTATTTCATAATCTGGAGGTAAAAAATACAGTTTGTGTGTTTTACTGATTGTATGGACATGACCTGAAATGAGACATGGTCTAGGGAAATATCCTAAATTGTGGTTCATGATTTTGCTTGACTATCTGGAGGCATTGTTCATTTAGGGGCTCATTTACAAGTGCCATGTCTTTAAAGGTTCATCAAGGGCAACATCTAGTTGAGCTAAGTCTAAAGCAGGGGTCCCCAATCTTTTTACCCCTGAACCACAATCAAATGTAAAAAGAGCTGGAGAGCATATAAGCATTAACAGTTCTTGGTGGTGCCAAATAAGGGCTGTGATTGGCTATTTGGTAGCCCCTATTTGGACTGGCAGCCTACAAGAGACTCTGTTTGGTAGTGCATCTGGTTTTTATACAACAAAAACCTGCCTCCAAGGCTGGAATTAAAAAATAAGCAAGGGGTTTGTCCAACATGTTTCTAATGAGCCACTGGTTGTGAATCTCTGGTCTAAAGCCACTGGACTTGCTAAGTAATCTTGAAAACATTTCACCACTCATCTGATCATCATCAAGTGTTGGATTAAAAATCTGAGTGGAATACAAGTTAAATAAGGGACAGGGAGTGCAGTCAAACACCCTATACAAATCCATCTAGGGGAAGGAAGCAAAGTTCTAAAAACATAGCAAATTACAACCATTCTTTTACTCTCTGCTCCTTTCCCTGAACATAATAAATTATCCCTAAAATTCTACTACTGTCCAGAATATATCCACACTACCATTGTGCCAAATTGTATTGGATTAGCTAAAAAAGTACATTTTGTTAGTGAATAAATCTACTTCTGTTTACAAGTGCCAATAACAGATTGTTGATGTTTTCAACACTGAGAGAAATCTGAACTTCAACTTGGACATGGAAGCGTAGCCTTCCTCCAATATTATTCCTGCCGATATCCTCATCTGAACTACAACTTCTTGCATCATCGTCTGTTTGGAAATTGAGTTCACTTAAGCCTCCTGATAGATCAACTGCTCAATGAAACTGTACATACAAATTACGTTCTCCTATTCTTATAAGATACATTTCAGTTATTTTATAAAACATAGGAGTTACTTTATTTCATGTCTCCCTGTAACAGTGACCGGTAAAACCCTTGATCTCATAAGTAAAACCATATCCTAGACTATTCAGCTACACAAGTTCTCTCCAAGGAGGCTATCAATAATATCATTCAGAATACAATTTCATGGCTAATGCTCTAGACTAAATGATGGACGCACCAGGTGGCTGAACAGAGCAAACTTCACACAATCAGCATTTTAAACCAAAGCAAAGTCATACTAGAAGGAAACTAAATCTCAAAGTCCCTAAATGCCCCCAAGATGCATTGATTTGACTATCTCTGATGGTTACTAAGCTTTTTTTCCCACAATAACTTTTAAATCATCTTAAATATCTCATGCAACATTGTGCCCAATTCCAATATATGAAAAAACACATACATGTTTGATAATTTCATGCCATTGTATAGAATATTACAAATTCTCTTTATCTGCATTACTATTGCTGTCATTTAGAATTCATTTGTTTAATATGAAAATCAAATAAAATATATTTTTTAAAAAATTAGAAAACACTTTTTTAACAATATTTTTAAAAAATAGCATGATATGTTATCTACGTAGCTATGCAAAAAAAGTATTTGCTGATGATCTGTTTGCATTTGCTGAATTTGTATTGATCATACACAGCAGTTACTAATGGCTGAGAGGTGCTTGTGATAATGAAAGCTAAGTATGTATATGTCCTCCATATGTGTGGATCTCTGTATCTATGTATGATCTTGACAAATACAAAAGTTCCTCTTCACTCAACCCATTATCAATATATCTAAAAGGTAAGGCATTTTTTAGTAGCTGTATGTACAAAATGTCTCAATGTCTATATTGATAATGGGTTGAGTGCAGAGGACCTCTTGTATTTGTCTATATATATATTGTGGTCACATCCTCATTGCACCCCCACCTAATGGTTTTAAAAATTAGTGGTGGGCACACCTTTTCCTTGTTTGCTATGTATGATCTTGCCCAGGTTCATGTAATGACTGCTAAAAGGGTCATGGAAGCTGACATGTCAGCAGAAATAGTGAATTTACAGTATTTGTGCTTGGGGCAATTGTTATCATTTTGAAATAATAGATCGAGATATTAGAATTCTCCTTGAAAAAAGGCAGAAAACATTGGAGAATTCCACTACATGTCCCATTTAAATATTTCCCTGAATCCTTTCACTTTCACGGTTGCTAAGTTTGTATCACTGTTTTTCACATTCCTATTGAAGGGCAAGGGAGGAAGGTACACCCTATGGTAAATGTGTAAGTTCTCATCCAAAATCATAAGATCTGCGCTGAACCAAGAGTCGCCATTGCACTGTAAAACTATTGCTCTTGTGACACATGACTGGGGCAGCATCAATGCACCTGGTTCTCCCATAACAGATTAACTCCTTTTGCCACATAACCTAAATAAACTGGCATCCACCTTGAATACAAAAGGATAACGCTTCAGTTACACAAATAACAGTGCTTTCAACAGTGACATGACCAGTAACCCAGCTATGCCAGCCAACACTGGAATGAATGGACCCCCTGCCATGCCAGCCATAAGGCTCTAAAGGGTAAGTCAAAGCTGTTAAGCATCATTTCATACTGCTGCCTTTTATGACCAAAGCCCAAGGAGGTTCTGAGTCACACTCCACTAAGCAGGGGAATTTGAACCCCATACCACCAGGAAAGCATTCCCTTCCACTATCACCCCACTGCTGTATCAAACACCAATAATCCTCCAATCTCAACTGAGGCAGGTGGTGGGAAGTTCCTCTTTGTGCTACAGAAAACTCAAGAGGAAATGAAATTCCCTGCACCCTTTTTAATTCACTCCTACCCACTTCTCATTGCTATCTAACCTTATGTCAGGAAATCCCTGAGTTTGAACAGGGACCTGTGGTATTTCTGTCACTGCTTGAGCCACAGAAGATGGTGTGGTGTTGGCATGACTCTTACAAAGTGTTGCTGGCTATGTTCAGTGTTCTCAGACACTGCCCTTATCCCACTGTGGGCAATTTCTCATTAAAGGACTATTTAAGTCCACTTCCCAGACTCCCCAATGCTGGATCAATGGCCATTCTGCCGACTCCAAGCCAGAATTCCTGAAAATTTTGTTTCCTGATTTCTGACATTGTTTCCGACCATGTTCCTGATCTGGTAGCTTTGTCCTGTCCCTGTTCCCTTCGGTTCCGACTATCCATTTTGACCTTGGCCTGTTACTTTACTTCATAAAACCTCTACCTCATGACCTTTGGTCTGTTCCTGGTTATGCTTGTCTACTGCCTATCCTTGGCCTTCAGCCTGTTTCAAGATCTTTTTTTTATGTCTGCCCCAATTTCAATTGCCTAAAAGGGTCCGTTTAAGTCTTTTCTTTATTGAACTAAATAGTTACTCCTGTCTAATCTCCAGCACAAGTCCTAGCACCTTAATCTGTGTCCTTCATGCCTTCCCAACCCTATAACCCTATCAGGGCCCCCCTTCCTAAAATATATTTCTTTTACAAAACAAGAGATGCAAGCAACTCAGTCAAAGCTAGAACAATCCCTAACCAGTAAGCCAAAGGGTATCTTCTCATAGAGATTACAGGCATGTTTCCATATGTGTACTCTAGTGAACATTCTTGAAAAGAAAATCAAACCCTATGGAAACCTTTTGGTTTGGATCCAAGTATTTATATCTAATATTCATCATTTGCTTTCAGATGTGTTGACTTAAACAACCATATACTGAAATGTTCCAAAGTAAAACATACAAGCGTATTAAATCCAAATCCATAAAACAAAAGTTCCCCTGCCCCAAACACTACAAGCATTTCTGTATTCCGCTTTAATATTCCGCTCATCCGATGTTCCTGATTTATTTGAAAGAAGATTTCAATCAGGAAAAGCTTACGGCATAAGTCAGAAGTATGTGGAACCATGTGGTGCATCGCACAGTAGGACATTGTATTTCTTATCTCTGATGATCTATAGAAAACACAACCTGTGTACTGTATTGGACTTCATTAAAAAGTTATTTAGCAGAAGAATTTGAAACGTATTCTCAATATTTGCAAAAGAAATGTTGGAAACCCGAGCCGAGCATTGTTGGGTTCACACACGCTTCTGCACATGAAAGAAGTCAGACCAGCGGCGAGGAGTAGCAGGACCATAGCCTTATATAAAAACCAGATGATGGGAGGTTTTATTTTTCTAAAAAGTGAAGCAGTAGCTGGAAGTTCCTCTGATCTCATGGGAAGATTCTGAGCATTGTGGGATGTCCGACAAAAAGCAAATTCCTCATGCCTCTGGAAAACACATTGGAATCCTCTGCCTCCACCTACATATATAAATGGGGCAATATTGCATTTCTATCCAGCCAAAATATTAAAGAAGCAAAATATATGGAATACAGAGCTCTAGTCTCTCCCTTAATAAGCTTTTATGCACCTCTAGCTACTGCTGGACAATATATTGCTGTTAAATATATAAAGTTTTCTTTAAATAATATAAACAGTTATGGGACCTATTATCCAGAATGTTCAGGCCCTGGGGCTTTCCGGATAGTGGGTCTTTCGGTAATTTGGATCTTCATTCCTTTGGTCAACTAGAAACTAATTTAAACTGTAAATAAAGCCAATAGGCTGGTTTTGCTTCCAATAAGGATTAATTATATCTTAGTTGGGATCAAGTACAAGCTACTGTTTTACACAAAAAAAGGGAAATCAATTTAAAAAATTTGGATTATTTGATTATAATGGAGTCTATGTGAGATGGCCTTTTTGTAATTCAGAACTTTCAGGAAAATGGGTTCCCGGATAACGGATCCCATACCTGTATCAGTAGAGGTTTAACTTCCAACACATTGTATATGTATATAACCAACTGTTTGGTGTTTTATTTGATGTTTGCCACATCAGGGGTCTCATTTACAAACTAAAAGGCATGATACCAAAAATAGGTCCTAGACCAAGTGTGGAGGTTTTCGGACTTGAGAAAATGGTTTATGCTTCCCCCATTAATATGCTGCTGCCAGAGCTTAACAAGCTCTATTAAAGGGGAAATAATGTTTAACTAAAGAAGTCGAGTATAAATTATGTTTTGTGCTTGTGTACCAGCCCAAGGCAACCACAGCCCTTTAGCAGTAAAGATCTGTGTCTCCCCAGTAGATGCCCCAGTAGCTCCCCATCCTCTTTTCTGATTCACTGATTCACATGCTCTGTGCTGCTGTCACTTACTGAGTCACTCACAATATACTGTATATATATATATATATATATAATATTAATGTCACACTATAAGGCTGAAAACTTACATGGCAGCTCAGAAAACAGCACAATTAGCATCAGAATATAACAATCAGCCTTGTAGTATCAGCTTTTATGAGAGGCAAACCCCTAGCCTCTTAACATCTGCTAAAAGCCCATTGAGGATGTATAGTGCCATGGGAAATTCCTGTGTCCATTAATACTTTAGAGATGCTGCACCTTTAGGGTGGTGGCACAGACTGCTACTTGGGGAGATAAGTCGCCCAGCGACAAATAGCCTCTTCTTCAGGCAACTAGTCTCCCCGAGCTGCCTTCCCGCAGACTAGAATGTAAATTGCCAGTGGGATAGCATTCTAATCTCTTAAGGTGACCATAGACATTGAGATCCGCTCATTTGGCGATATCGCCAAACGAGCGGATCTCTCCCCGATATGCCCACATTGAAGTGGGCGATATCGGGATTATCTGATCGTGGGCCCTAGGGCCCAACGATCAGATCATAATGTAGGTGATATCTATGATCTATGATATAATGTCGGATCGCGGGACCGCATACACACACAAATAAAAAATGAAAACCAATTTCAAATGTTCTCAGAACATCACTCTCTACAGCTAGGGTTGCCACCTTTTGTACCATCTAACTCCAGCAGGGACGTGATGTAATGAGGGTGGGAATTGTGACATAAGGGATAGGGTTATGATGTGGCGATCGGCGATTGGCCATTCGCAACATCAATCATAGGGAATCCTGCCCAGTTTTCTTAATTTGGAAAATCTGCCGTTTTGACCCGGACATCCCTTCCAAAAACCAGGAGTCAAAACCAGGCAACCCTATCTACAGCATACTAAGGGCCAGATTTACTAAATCCATCCAATTCTCAAGGGCTTTTAGCCCTCAAATTCGACCCTCGTAGTCTTCTCGAAAATCCAACGAAATCGAACATCGAACTCGTAGGATTTTACCGCTATTTGATTTCTTGATAAAATCGTACGTATCTATGAAACGCTTCAAAACAATTTGAAGTGTTCGATCGAAGGATTGAAAAAAATTTTGAAAATGCTTATGGGAGCTTCCAATAGGCATATATAGCAACTCGGTAGGTTTGATCTGGCGAATTTGGCCATCGAATAAAAATTTAAACGGCAAGTAGTGATGGGCGAAACGGCCGCGTTTCGCTTCGCCGAAAAATTCGCGAATTTCCAGAGAAATTCGCGAATTTTTCGCCATTTGGCGAAACGAGTCGCGCGTTTTTGACGCGCGTCGCGTCGTTTTTGACGCGCGTCGCGGCGATTCCGACGCACGTCGCGTGTTTTCGGCGCGGCGCGTCAAAAACGACGCGCGACTCGTTTTTCCGCGGCGAAATTTTATCGGCGAAATTTTTTTAATCGTTTCGCGAATTTATTCGCCAGCGGCGAATCGCGGGAATTCGCCGCGAATTCGCCCCTGGCGAATAAATTCGCCCATCACTAACGGCAAGTACTTCGACCATCGAATGGTCAAATAGATTTTTATTGGATCTATTCGAATCATTCGATTTGATCGAATTTTGCAAATTCGATGGTCGAAGTGGGCAAAAAAAATTGAAAATTCCAAAAATTCGTAATTTTAAAATTCGATGGAAATTCGAATCCTTCACACGGATTTAGTAAATGTGCCCCTAAATGTAAATTCAAAGGTGAACACAGACTGCAACTCTTGCCACTGAAATAAAATTATTAGAATGGATACACTGTCCAAGAAATATATATTTGTTCCAGTCAAACCCAGTTTCTTTTTAGTCTTCAACTGGAAATACAATAGCTAAAAACGTGATGTGTTCACTAAAGTTACTGCTGGTGAACTGCTACTGACTTGGAGCGGCTGCGAGTTCCTGGCCTCAGTTCCTTCTCTTACAAATACAGAACCTGCCCGGTGACCATAAAGTTTCTCAGACACCACCAGTAACAATTAGAGAATGAAAGAACATTTATTGCTATGTAGATTTCAAACTAATATTCCACATTCCAAAAAAAAAAAAAAAAAACCCATAGCGTTTCATTGCCTATAAAGCCTCAACAGAAACGCGACTGCAGATACAATGAGAAAAGGCCGTACTTGGGTTTGCCAGCAGTGCACAGCTGTATGCAATCTCCCAACTCATTATGTATGAATTTACGGTCTGCATATATTTTATTAAGCAAGGGGGATTTGGAGGCTCTGGATGTCAGCCTTCCACAAACAAAAGTGGTTAAAAAAATTACAATAATCCCCCCCAAAACAAATACATTTCGATGGTGCACGTTATTGAAGCCATTCATTACCAACTTTTTTTACCCATGAGCCACAATTAAATGTAAAAAGAGTTGGGGAGAAACATGAAAAAGTCAATTGAGGTTTCAAATAAGGACTGTGATTGGCTATTTGGTAGCTCCTATGTGGACTGGCAGCCTACAAAAGGCTCCACTTGGCACTATACTTAGTTTTTATGCAATTAAAACACATAAAAAGGAAATCATTTTTAAAAATTTGGATTATTTGTATTAAATGGAGTCTACAGGAGAAGGCCATTCCATAATTCAGAGCTTGCCTGTATGGGACAGCAGTAAAAATGGTGTCAATTACATGTAAATGTGAAATTCAGGTACATAAAATCTGTGTGAGATTTTTATATTACAATGTATGCCCCAGGAAATGTAATTTTATTTTATTTGCTGTGTCTGGTGAGGCATAAAAATTGCCATCTAGTAAATCTGCCAAAACCTTATGTGAAATAGGGTTTTTGTAAATAGACAAGGGAGGAACCTGTTTTAATAATATTGTTTACATTTTTGGTTTATACAGTACTTAGGGCACTATATTCCAGTGAAATATTTTGCACCCATAAACCCCACAAATGTTTTAAGAAATGTTGCACGGTTTAAAAAAAAGGTGCATGAAATAACGCCCAATGTGTTGCCAACTTTTTAAGTTTTGCTAATTTCACCCTTCTCTAGTGAAAGTCAATTTCACATGGAAAAAGTCTTTGTGAAGGTTTCACTGAAATAAGCTACAAATTTCCCATTCAATTGGAAGGCACTTTTATGGAATAATCATTAGTCTTTAGTTCCTGGGTTGAGTGGGTACCAAAACACATGAGACTAATGGCAACTCCACACAGGCTGTTTTGAGGACTTTGAGGGACACTTTTTTATGTTGGCCAAAATTTGCCACTGTAGAGTACTGACATTGGCCCTTTTCAGCCTTTGTCCGGTAATAGTTACATTGAAAAGCATATTTCTACTGTATAATAAGCACTGGCCCAGATCCCTACTAAATACATTGGCGCTATAGAAATACATGTTAATAATGTTAATAATCCCATTAGGCAAGTGTCTGAGAATTTTTGGACATCTTTACACCATGGCACTTAAATAACTCAAAACAGCCCATACCCTAAAGCATGAGCTATGTGAAAAACTGAGGCGTAATTATTAAGGAGGCAGATCGTATGACTGCTGGTGGCCCAAGAGGTATATGTAGTCCAATGGGGCACTAATCGATAAAGAGTTTTTATATATGTATGAAAAAGGTTTTATTCCTAAATTAAAGATGGCAACCTTAAAATGATTTTGCTGTGGAGCCAAGTAAGTTATATTCCATTAGACAAAGCTGGTTTCTGGGAGACAGTTTTTTGGAATAAAATATAATGTGACAGTTGTCATGATTTGTTATTGAGTGCAAAGCCAAATTTTAGATCCAGCTCCCCCCAAGGGCAAATGTTTGACTGGTGCAACCGCATGACTTCAGGTGCCCCTGGCCATAACACTCCTGAGCACTAAGACCAATATCAAGACCTTGTGGGAGCTTTCAAATGACCCACCTGACTCATCATGGGAGCCTGACTATTTAAATTTATGGAGCCCCAAGATTCCTGAATGAAGGTGATATGATTGTCAAACTTAGCAGTGCCATTGTCATGACCAAGTTGACTATCGGGTTTGTTGGGTGTCCCATTATGATGCTACTGGCATCACCACCTGTCCATATTCATTCCATTTAGGTAACCCAATAACAAGTCCCACCACTTTATCCACCAGCATGATTGATGATACAGGGTCTGTTTGCTTTTAAAGATCTTGAAAAAACAACATGGATTAGCCATCTGATGTCATGTGTCAACTGTATTTGTCAGTTGGATTAAGCTCAGTGGTGGGATAGAAATAGTGCATATTTATAAATGGGTGTATTTTGATGCTTTTTCTAACTAAACAGCATTGGCTATTTATAAATCACTGTACTCAAAAAAAGTGAAATTTTAGATTGATGGCCTTTCCCTGACAGAGCCAATTGTCTCTGTTGATGTCGGGAGAGAATGTGCTTGTGGATCAGTCATCCTTCCATGACATGCTCCTGTTACAGGCCACTGACCCCAATAGTAGCAGAGTTTCACATATTTCAAAAAAAGCCACATGGACTATTTTCATTATTATTATTATTATTAACATACTGTATAGGAAATGTCTGAAGCTAGACTACACCTTGAATTGGAAAATTTGACCTACAGCAAAGACGTTTACAATTAAAAATGGGTACAACGTTGGCTCCTTCGCTGGTATCCCATGGCAACCAGTTTAGGCAGTTGCATTCATTGCTCTGTTATTTGAGGCAAACATGCCATTGGCTAAAGGTTTTTTGGCCTGGAACAGAGTGTGTTACTTTTGTCCTTGTGCTTACTCACATCTGGTTCTTTCTGATGGTACAGGAAAAGGGACATAAATAGGAACTGTATTCACAGAATGTGAACAATGTGTAAAGTTCAGTGGCTTGACCATCCAATAGGAACATGTCAATTCACGCCTTCACTGTCATCAGTTTCTACATGGGTTCATCAGCCTCTGACATTAGCCTCTGTGCTCTTCAACCCCAGCAGCTATTTGTGTACAGCCTTTACCCATCGCTGCTTGCCTCAATCCTTACCACTCTCAAATAATGCATGGGAATATCAACCACTGGCATGTCCACCTGCACATACAAACCTCCATTCTTTGTGCTGCTGCTTATGCATCACCAGTAAGCAAGTGCACTTACTTAATGATCCTTTGCTCACACAAGAAGCACAATATACACAAGGAAATACTGGTTTGCTCTACCAGAATCTGAAGGACTTCTCTCAAAATGTTCCACAGCTTGTAAAACATATACAACTGAACACCTCTAGGTCCAATGCATTAGATAAGGGAATAGTTATAGTAGAATGTGCAATGCTTCTGATTTACTGTATTCTTGAATCTACAACAGTGCATCTGTATGGACATGTTTGTATATCTATATTTTGGTGGCTGTATTATGAGTTAGGGTTGTCCTACCAAATGTTTCATCCCAAGAGCTGTGAAAATCTGTTTTTACGGTTTAGATGAAATGCTCAGTTCTCAATAGCAGAGTTCCCCAACCAGTGCCTTGAAAACAACATGTCGCTCACCAACCCCTTGAATGTTACTCCCAGCGGCCTCAAAGCAGGTGCTTCCCAGATTTGGAGATGCACTGCTAAAAAGAGCCTTTTCTTTGCCACCAGTCTCCTGGGAACTAATAAATAGTTTTTATTTTGCACCCCCTCCAGGAACAGTTTTCTGCTTGTGTTGCTCCCCAACTCTTTTTACATTTAAATGTAGCTCACAGGTAAAAAAAGGCTAGGGACCCCCTACTCTTTAGGATCTGTTATTGGTTTTTACCATGACCTTACTTTGGTCTGCAGATTCATTTTGCTACTTGTGTAAAATACAGCTTTGCATTCCACAAAGACTAGGGTACACAGGATGTTTTGTCTATCATATGCCACTGTTTCATTTTCAAAGTGATTTCATAGATAAATATGGTTCATTTGTGAATTGTGTGCATGTTGTGGCTTAAAATGTTTAATGGAGATGGTATCACTTCTGGCATGCCACATTAAAATGGTGTCTGTGTGTGATTTTTGGGCATATGTCTGGTTGAATTGTTGAGTAAAAACTGGAGTAACTGCAACATCCAGGATGATGGTAGCTCTAGGGTTCTTTTGGTGGGTTCAACCAGCAGGTTATGTCAATAGGTGCAGCAAACGCCATGTCCACTCTATGAATGTGAAATGCAACTTACTAAAACATGCAAACACTTTATTTATTATGACATACCAGACCCCATTGGGACAGAATAACGTTCTGCAGGGTAACAATTACACTAAAATTTTGTAGGAGGGAAATATTGCACTTTGAGTAAAACACATGGTAATTTGTGTATTAAATAGTACTTTGCCGTTTGCACCCTGTACTCCACTTATAAATGCGATTTTTATATTTAGGTTTAGACAAACAGATGTTGATTGTTATTTCAGCTGTCTTCTGTGGACTTCAACCAGATCATCCATATGTTGAGTAAGCTCACTGGGACCTTGTACATCTGCTCAGGTGTCTTTGGGCACTTTTTGCTCAAATATATAAAGTATATAACATAACATTAAGATGAGGAATAGAGAGCTATCTCTTGGAGTAATTACTCTGCTCCTATAATGATCCTACATGTTGCTCAACAGCCCCTTGGATGGCTTGGAGTCAAGTTTTTGTTGCATAAAAATCAGATGTACTGCCAAACAGAGCCTCCTTTAGCCTGCCTGTACACCAAGGGGCTACCAAATAGCCATTATTTGCCCCCCGTGAACTTTTTTCATGTTTGTGTTGCTCCCCAACTCTTATTACAATTGATTGTGATTCACAGGTATAAAAGGTTGGGGACATTTGTGCTAGCTAGAATCTCTGGTCCTTCTGGTCTTGGTGGTGGGTAGTTAAGATGATGGATCCTGTTATTGTTCTCAATCATCTACAGATGTCATTAGATATTTCAGTAAAATCAAGCTTTTAACAGAAATCAAAACATTCTTTGACTTCTCACTACCTCCCCCTCGACACATGTGGATCTTCTTAAACATTAGTCCCTGCCACTTGTAATTATAATAAAAAACTACCTTAAACAAGACATATTCTTATTTATTTTTTGTTAACGTTTAAAGTCAAGTCTATGTTGTCAATTATTTTACTAATTCGCATAAAAACAGAGCCCTTTAATACGTGACGAAATTCTTCAGTGTCCATAGAGGTTAGTGGGATGGATGAACTCACTTTATATACAACCTCATCTTGCGGAAACACAACCTCTGGTTTGAGGATCAGGTTAACCGAATCCTATCATCAGGTTACCTAATGTTTTCTTGTCATATTTTCTTGTTTACGCATGAAGCCAAATCGAATCCAGGGCTGACAAGGTCAGGAAAATTAAGCTACTTTCTAAGATGTAGAGACTTCAAACAAAAAGCCTGAGAAATGTTTGCATATGGTAAGAGTCTCATTGTGTGCTCAGTCTTAGGAACACAAGCTTATCTACGATAAATGCTAGAAAAAAAAGCCTAGGAAACATCTATCACAAACCACACAATTAGTTTTAGTTGCTTCATGTAAATTTGATAAATTCAATAAGGTGATGGGGTTAATCCCATTCTGTTGTAGTTTGCTTGGTAACCTTGAGAGATAAGTATGTTTCTGGTGGGAATTCAGCATACTGTTTAGAAACAAATAAATATCCAAGTCTCTGTTTGAGCATCTGTAGACCCCCCACCCACAGTAGCTTGGGTTTGGCAGAGAAAACGAGGAAGTGTTGTAAATAATATTGTGGTTGGCAGTGAAGAAATCTATTAATTTAAAGTAATAGAAAATTTGGAAGATTCTATATTACTATTCATTTATACTAATAGCTGTCCATCACTCGATAGCAATATTGGCCAAAGATCATCTTATTTAGCATCCTTTTTCTCCTGTTAAGGAAATTCCACAGTGCTTTCAGGTGGTTGCCATTTAAATGCAATGAGGGGGGTCATGGTTGAGCATTTTTTTCTCCCACCCATGGAGTTACCAAATTCTGTGATGACAGTACACTCAAAACTGACCTATATGCCATTGCCAAAAGCAACAACAAGTGCACTGAGTCCTATCTGGGACATTGCCGCCTCTTCTCTTCTCAAGATCCTGTTTCAGCAACGCATCCTTTGGGGAAATAACATTTACGGTCACTTTTCTTATAATTCTAAACAGTGATGTGTTAGTCACAGATCAAATGTCAAAGAGGCAGAGAGCTATGGAAACGACAGCGCCACAGCAATCTAAGCATAGCTTTTTTTAAATTGGATTTCCCATTTGCAACCACTAAAACACAAGTTTCTCTTAGTCCGGCAGCTACCAAGGAAAGCTTTGATTCATGAAGCAACAGAGTAATCCCCAAAGGAGCAGTCAGGAGTTTGCCACAATCTTTATCTTGTTTAGGGAAGACGCATGGTTTTAATACATCTTTGTTTGATCCTCTTCCACCTTCTTTTCCATGAAAAGTCTCAAACTACTGACAGTGGGAACATGGGTCAGATCGATTTCTTTTACATAGCTGGTAATATCCACCTTGTTTTTATTACATGGAGGTGATTTAAAGCAGCTTTGGATGGGACAGAAACATGGATGATCCCAAAAAAGTGTTTGTGGTTTTAGTCCCGTGAATTCCATATATTGTGGAATTTTCTCTTTTTATTTAATCCACCTTCTCCTCTTTCACTCTCTCAGATGAAGAAAGCTTGGAGGGCAAATGAAAATTGCTAAGAGAATATAAAGAGGTCAATAATGCCTGAAATGAGTACAAGGGTGGCCAGCATTAATTAGGTCTATCATGGCTGACACTGAACAGGGACAAACATCTATCAAGTTAAAGCCTTTTTTCTAATAATCCTTGGTTAGCTTTAAACTGATCCAGGGGGAGGGAAATACCCCAGTTTGAAGCTGTTTCCAATTTGATTAAAATCCTGACTGCAAAATGATTGGGCAAGTCCATGGATCAACATTGTGCTATGAGTGTTGATAATAGTAACCTTGCACCTTCACTCTTCATAAAGTCATCCAGCCCTTTCCTGAAAATGTCTCCTCTACCTGCTGACAGAACCAGTTCTGGAAGAGAATTCTGTTACTACAATAGAAGATAAAGAAAGAAGTAACACCTTATTATGACTCTTATTTCTATTTTGTATAAAAAAACTCATTTGGATTACCACACCTCAAAAGTTAAAACGACCTAATCAGACTTAATTCATTAAAATATCGATTATAAAGTGCGAGTGCTTATCAGGTATAAATACTGTAATTCCCCAAAATTACTAAAATTATGATGGTTTTAATTACATTCCTCACTTAAGTAATTCACGATTAACTAGTTAGTAAAAAGTGCTTTGTGCTTAAAATTGATTAACAATTAATTAATTAATTGATTGATTCGTTAAAGTAAGACACTTACTATAAATAACTAATAAATACTTAAGTTACCTAAAGTGAATAAAGTGCAATGTGCCGTGGATTTGGTAATTAAAAATTAATTTACTATAAGTTAATGAAATCACCCACAATCACCCGATTAATTCATAATAATTGATGATTATTCGATAGATTACAAGTTTTTTAAAACAGTATTTGCACCCCATGTGGTTCTCAAACTATTTTGATCCGATTTGCGGTCTTAAACAATTGATAAGAAACTAGTGATCCAACTCGCAAAATTCCAACAACCACTAAATTAATATCCCACAAGGTAAAGAGAGAAATTAGTGGGAAAAAAAGAGAAAATAGTGGTGGAGTTATCCCAAAAGCTTCTATCTCAATTTTTTCTGACTAGGCCCTGGGATTGCCACAAGAGGAGACGGCAGAGCAGAGGGAACTGTGGTCTTGTTGGTTATCTTCCCTAACTTGCTTGAACTAACTTGCCTCAAAAAACACAAATTCTCTCTGTCGTGTGAATAAGAATTAAGAATCAAGTTTAGTTAAAAAGGAATTCCATTATAGCAGCTTGTAGAAAATCATTAAAAGTTCATTAAGAAATAAAATTAATTATATAAAGAACTAACCCAAAGTGAACGCCGACGCGCGTTTCGCTATATGCTTTGTCAAGGCTCTATCACATAGAGCCATGAGGCAAGGTGGGAACCTTACATCAGGCCAGCAGCATCCCACAAGTTACCAAGGGGTGGCAAAGTGGGGGGTGGCATTGCAAAAGCTGCCTTGGCCAGTTTTGGGGCTAGAATCTCCTCTGTGTGTGCCATTACGTGGCTCTTAGGGGCAGATTTATGAAGGATACGTTAAAGCAGAGCCAACCGGCACTCAAACGGATCCACAGGACCAGAAAAGATTAGTTAAAAAATATCTTTATTTATACAAACTTAAAAAATGTATATCATCTCCATCCCGATGGAGTGGATGGAGATGATTGTATAAATAAAAGATATGTTTTTAACTAATCTTCTCTAGTCCCGTGGATCCATTAAAGTGCTGGTTGGCCCTACTTCTACTTATCCTTTGCTGTTCTGCTCCCTAAAGCTTGGGGGTCTGGGGCTGGAGCACCCGGACCACATTTACTATTTGGTGAGTTATCCACTAACTATTCTGGGGCACCGTTTCTCCTGATTATTGCAATGCAGATTTATGAAGGGTCAAATTGAAAATTCTAATTTTCTAATTTTTTTCTATGATCAAAACTGTCAAAAAAAAAAGGAATTGTCCAAACGTGATTTGAGTTTAAATTTGAATTCGATTTTTGAGATTTATCATACTCTGGCCCTTTAAGAATTCAAATTCGACTATTCGCGACCTAAAAGCTGCCCAATTCATGTATAAGTCAATGGGAGAGGTCCAGTGACCAAATTGGAGATGTTTGTAGCCTTCCTGATGTTTGAGTTTTTTTTGGAGAAAAAACTCGAATTTGAGTTTTAGATGTTCAATTTTCTTTATAATTTATAACCCCCCCAATTGAATTTAGAAGAAAATTTAATTTATTAGAGTTTAAAAAAACTCACATGAATTTGAAATTCGACACTTGATAAATGTGCCTCTTAGTCTTTATGCACATGCATACTGTATGTCCCAGTATGGCACCACAGTGGAAGTCCACCACTGGGCTATTCATTGCTATTCTTCCAAAATACCATTGTTTCCCCTACTTTAGCTTGTGATAGGTGATAGGTGGCCTTTAATTGCTATTCCACCATTGTGAACAAAGCAGACCAGCTAAGAAACAGTCTTCATTTGCTTAATTAATTTAATCAATCAAGTTCCTTCTGGTAGAGATACTTCTAGGAGCTCAGCAAGCAACATGCTACAAGCAGATCTAGATTTAGCAATTAATTAAATAACAACATAATTCTGCTTGTGAATTAAAATACTGTCATACAAATAAGTCTATAGAGCCTTTAAGCAGACTCGGAGCGATCCAGCCCATGGGCCTCCACTTGCACAACCCTGCCCTAGAACAAAAAGCAGTAAAAAGTCCATGTTTGGTGTCAGCTGACTGCCCTGAACAACCATTATCTGCCCGAAAATTGCCCAGATATCAACTGGGCAGGTTTGATTTTCTAATTGGATTGAAAACAGTTCATGCGGTCCTCAATTCAACGATCTTCATAACAGTAATTATGATTTGATTATTGGACAATAGGATCAGCCCCATATTGTCCATCTCAAGGTGGGCACATACAGTAAGTGAAAGATCTACTTCTCTGGCGACCTATTATGTATGGCCAGCCTTAGGCAGGTCCCACTTGGACATTCTGATAAACTTGATGGATGTACCTTTTTTAAACCCTGTCTATTTTATTCTATGCAACATTAACCGTTTATTTCCTGATATAGAGGCAGCTGAACTTTATAACTCTACAATGACCTGTGTAATGACTTTTTACTGACCATTAGAAAAGTGGCTATAGTATATTGTTTTCTGGAAGCAATATAAAGTTGTCAACTTTATCCAATGATGTCATGCTGTCCATTTCTTTAAAATAATATTATTCTCATAAATTACATTTTTTTAAGGTTGTTCCTGGGTGAAAATTTGATGATTAAACCTCACTGAGTGAAACTGAATGGTGCTGGTGACAATGTCACTAATGATGTTGTTGCACACACAATGGCTTTGCAAATGGCTTGTCCTCCATCAATCACAGAGGGAGTGGATCCTATCATTCAGCCTTAGCTTCACTGTTTACAAAATGTGACCTTTAGCACAACATCAATTTTGGAAAGTTTCTAACCTAATTCAGTGATGCTTTGCTGAAGGGAATGCTTGGACGAAGATAGCGGTGCAGTACAGTGGAAGCTTCCTGATTAAATTAGGCTTCATTACATTGCACAATTGTTTTATCAGTACTCACCATAGACATATGACATGGAATATTCTAAGATGGAACTTTTCAATCTGATGTGTCCGAGCAGGTGGACCATGGATAGGGCTATGGTATAATGAGGCATGGTGAGGTAAGATCAGGGCAGTGTCCCAGGTATTTTTTCAAAAGGGCCCCATTCTGTCTGTGCCAAAGGGACCCAGATGACAGATGGCCTAACAATTGGGGACCCCTGATAACTTACAAGTATGAGGCATCATTAATGCTGATGGGTGCACTCTTCTACAGGTTCTTAATGCAATAAAATTTGCTATCTCAAGACTATCATAGGGAAAATATTATTATAGGTACCATCTCTCCCTACTATACCTGCTATCCCAAAGCCGCACTCCCTTCCCAGAGACTATTATCCACTGTTACTATAGACACCATCTCTCCCTACTATACCTGCTATCCCACAGTCACACTCCCTTCCCAGAGACTATTATCCACTGTTACTATAGACACCATCTCTCCCTACTATACCTGCTATCCCACAGTCACACTCCCTTCCCAGAGACTATTATCCACTGTTATTATAGGCACCATCTCTCCCTACTATACCTGCTATCTAGGGTTGCCACCTTTTCTAGAAAAAAATACCGGCCTTCCTATATATTTAAGATTTTTCCCTATTAATAACATTGGGATCAACCATCAAAAATACCGGCCAGGCCGGTAAAATACCGCCAGGTGGCAACCCTACTGCTATCCCACAGTCACACTCCCTTCCCAGAGACTATTATCCACTGTTACTATAGGCACCATCTCTCCCTACTATACCTGCTATCCCACAGTCACACTCCCTTCCCAGAGACTATTATCCTTATCCCACTGCTACTTACAGGCACCATTACCAATTGCACATTCATGTGTCTGGGTCCTCCAGGATTTTTCCCGATGTCCTTCTGGGCCAGTCCGAGCCTGCATGTGTATGTATTTTTCCCCAGTTTACCATTGGGCCCCTGAGTGCAGCACCCTCTGTACACCCATGATGGCAGCCCTGGCTACTATGAATGCTATCCCTCATTACAATGCCAGAAGCTATTATTATTGTGTGCAATGATACAGCTTACTACTATGCTTCCTAAACAGTCAAAAATCAATTTTGCAGTCCAGTGTTGAGCATCTCCACACTCTTCCAACCAAAAGTTACTGCTTTACAAGAACCCTTAGTGCTGTGTCCAGGCTACTGACTTTAGCTAGGCCTTAATAAACAATTAGGAGCATAGGATCCCGTACAGACATCCACAAAGCGGACTCCAAAATTCTCCAGAGCAGTAACTGAGGCAACGAAACATCTGAAACCTACCTCACTAAACAATATTATTACATTTGTAAAAGTTTGTCACCAGGACCCCTTTTCCCTATGCGCCCCTTTATTGACTACCTGCTACTATGTGATATTGTATCCCCTTTTACCTCTGTGGTGTCCAATGAGGATAGAAAGTTTAAAGTTATTGTGTGTAATGTAAGGTAGCAAAGTCCACTGAACCATGAATGGAACACGCACATCTGTTCCTCTGCTGCTGTCAAACAGTGAATGATTGTAGACTTTCTGCCTGGATTCTGTCCTCTGTCTTCCAGGGCTTCTCAGTAAGAATTCACAGAAATGCAGGAAACAAAACAACAAAATAAACAAAAAACAAAAAAAAAAAGGCTTTATTTCTTGGATGCCCTGGTGAGAAATGTATCTCATTAGCACTGATAGTGAAAAAAAAGACTCATTTTCTACACTCGGCGGGGGGGAACTAGCTGTTTGGCATTCCTCAAAGTCTAATCCCCAACCACCCACAGGTAAAATTGTAATGTAAAGTACCTGTGTTAATTGAAGTGTCTCTTGACTTTCTTTCCCTTAAATACAGTATGGCTTTGGGCTATTGTCTGATAAACCCCTCCAGAGGGAAAGCTACACAGAGAACTCTGCGTTGTATTGGTCTCTTACCATAGATAATAATCCCCTACTAATGACTTCCAAAATGAAATTGTTGAAATGTAAACAGTAGTTAGATGGTGGTAAACAAAGACTTATCCAGTAGGGTGCAAATCCTTCACTTTTAATTACAGCCTCAGGAGAAGTTAAATTAAGGTGATTATTACGAAGCATTGTGATTTTAACTTTGAAAGGATGTTGTAATTAAGAAAAAAACGTTTCTAAAGTCTCCAAATGATTTGGTAAAATAATTTAATTTAAATTTGGTTGAAAAAACTGTTATTCGTTCTCTTCTGTGGAGTTGTTGACACGGGGATGGGGAGCACAGAAGACTCCAAAGCTCCAGTTTTATGACTTTTGCACAACTCTGGGTCCACGGATTGGTAGATAGATGACATTGGGGCCTCCTATGATAATCTATGGATCTATGGCATATCTTATCCGGAAACCCATTATCCAGAAAGCTATGAATTACGGAAAGGTAGACTCCCATGGACTCCATTTAATCCAAATAATCCAAATTTAAAAAAAATATTTCCTTATTTTCTGTAATAATAAAACAGTAGCTTGTACTCAATAAGATATAATTAATCCTTATTGGAAGCAAATTCAGCCTGATGGGTTCAGGGGCGACCCTGCCTATTTTGCCTCCTGAGACAGCCTTCATTTTGCTGCCCACCACAGCACTCACCTGTAGCATGGCAATCCAAATTACAGAAAGATCCATTATCCGGAAAACCACAGGTTCCGAGCATTCTGGATAACAGTTCCTAAACTTGTATTTGGTTTAAATAGTTGCTTTCAATGGTGGCCTTAGGTAGAGTTAATAAATAATCTTAACATATTTGCTGAAGATAGGGTGAAGTATTGTCAGTATTTTATCTACTCGACATGTTTGAGGTAAAGAACCTTCTGCTCTACATCACTGTGGAATATGATGGTGTTTTAGAAACAAATGTGTGAATACAACTGGCCATACAATGGACAACCTTTGCTCATTTCTCAAGCAGTCTGATGGCCAACGAGTACCAGTGTAACAAGGTGATTTAACAGAAGTTCCTAGAAGGTCTGGTTCTTAGCTAAAGCTGTCCACATAGACTGAGATCAGTTTGTTTGTTGAAGGAACTTATCTTTCCTATTTGGCCACGCATGTACTAGTGGTTGGGAAATGACTTGATCACAGTGTGGTCCTATGAAGGTCCACTGGATTTCTAAACCTGCCTGATAGATACCTTGCCAAGTTTTTGGCCAATATCAGTCCAGCAGGCCAGTCAGTAGGCCCCCTATATGAGCTAATAAGCTGCATAACTTCAGATCAGAACTTCCGAATTGGATCTCTTATCCGTAAACCACTTATCCAAAAATCCTGAATAACAGGAAGGTCATCTCCAAAACAAATATTTCTATTATTTCTTAATGATTTTTTTTTACTCTATAATAATCAATCTGATAATGATCCTCCTCAGGGTTGGACTGAGCCAGCAGGATACAGGGAAAAAACAAAAAACTTGGTGGTTCCCATGGACCAAGGCATGGACTTTGGGCAATCCATCTCCCTTTCCTCTCAGTATCGAAGTATGAAGTAAAAAGTGCAGCATGCACCCATGCAAAAGAGAGGGGTGAGGGTGCTGAGGCCCTTGGAAACCCCAGTCCAACACTGGATACTGAATGTATTCATGTTGGTGGCATAACACTCCAATGGGGTTTATTTGAAAAAAACTTTTATCCAGGAAACCCCAGGTCCTAAGCATTCCGGATAATAGATGAATTATTATTTTTTTTATCATTTACTGCTTTTGCCACCAAATCAAGTCTGGCTAAATAAAGGAAATAAAAGCTACTGACTGGCCTCTCCAGAATGAGCTGGAAGTGATACAATCTTCTTCTGAAACTACTTCCTTGAACCCCAGATCAATCACTGGATCATTCCAACTTGGCTCACAGCCTTAAGGCAGGGGGCATAGGGCATATAGGGGCACATTAAAGCTGCTGATTCGGCAGCTTATCTGCCAGTGTATGGGGGCTTCTGACAGGTCTCCTCGATTGATATCAGGCCAAAAATCAGCCAGATTTTTCTCATGATCGAGGATCGCATCGCATCAACTAGTTGATGTACTATGAACCATTGGCACACATTATTTTTATTGTAATTCAATTGTTTGGCCCTAGGGCCAAATGTCCGGTTTAACCCCTTATTGCCCTACTGTTGGTGGGCATACTGGGGAAAGAGCCACACTCGCCAAAAGAGCTGGTCTTATCATATGGCCACCTTTAGTAGACTAATAGCTTGAAGCTTGAAATGTTCACACTAGATACTAGAAAGGGCACATTGTTTAGCTTTGTTGCCTTTACAGATTTGAGGTTCTCAGTTTGCTTCCCACCAGGTCTGGGGCCCGACCATGAACACAGGCGTGAAGTACCAAACTTTTTTGGCCATTCCCCTTGAATGCACTGCACAAAAGATCAACTAGCAGGTAGGTGGGTTTTACTGGGACAAAAGGTTACATTTGACGGATGTGTGTTTATCAACCACAGCTATACAAACTCAAAGCATTTTTTTTGAAAAGCAGGGGGGTAACTATAGAGGGAACAGAACCTGCAACTGCTGGGGGGGGGGGGCAAGATGTATAGGGGGCCCAGTGGGACTTGGGCTGCAATTTATAATTATGGAGAATGTTCCCAAAGTTTAAGGGTCTGATAACTAGTCATTCTGCTGCTGAAACGTTTATGTAAGAGATACTGAATTTCATCCAGTAAATAGATCTCGATAGAGACAAATGATGTTCCTCTATAATGTGTAGTTCATATGTCAGTCAGTTCATTGTGGGTCAGTGGAGTTTGCCCTACGTTTGCCGCTCTTTGCTGTCATTGCTTCATTTTGCATTTACACAAGTTTCTATGAAAGTTACAAAAGCTTCTATGTGAGTGGCATAAGCTCTTGTGTAAATTATTTGAAATTCAGTGTAAATTACGCAATTTTTAGTAACTTTCTTACTGTTCAGTGCAAAATGTTGCCTGGCCTCGGACAACAGTGCTCTTCTGGGTCTTGTAGGTACTCGCAAAATCCCACGGACAGGCCAATATAAAAAGCTGAAATGTTATTTTAGAATGTGTACATAAGTAGGGCTACAGGCAGGGATGCCATCAGGGGGGCACAGGGGGACAGTTGCCCCAGGCCTGGTAGATTTAGAATTTATAGGGGGGCTCGACTGTGCTTCACTTTCCGGATTAGCTGGGCCCAACTTCAGTGTCACTGAAGCCAATGAAAGAAAGTTGAAGAACACTGAGAAGAACAAAGAAGATCTCATACAAACTTAAGGTAAGTTCCACCAACCACCAATTTTTTTTTTTTTAAATCTTCTATGGGGCCCTGGATACCAACTTTTTAATATTTTTTTATGGGACCCTTGGCTATGATTTTTCTTGGCTTGTAGGGGGGGGGAACCTGGCCACCAATAGATTTTTTTGACTTGTAAGGGGGACCCCGGCCATCAATGAGTTTCTAGCATTCCTGTCTTAGTGCCCATGTCTTTGTTCCTTTTTTTACTGTGGTGTGGAGGATGGGGGTGTGGATGCATGGGGTCTGGGGCAGGACCTGTGCTGGGGGTGAACGGGTCCAGAAAATGTTGTTGTATGGAATCCATTATCCTGAAACCCATTATCCAGAAAGCTCCACATTACAGGAAGACTGTCTCCCATAGACTCCATTTTATCCAATTAATCCAGTTTATTTTTAATTATTTCCTTTTCCTATGTAATAATAAAATAGTAGCTTATATTTGATCCAAACCAAGATAAAATGAATGCAACACCAGCCTATTGAATTTATTTCATGTTTACATTATTTTCTTGTAGACTTAAGGTATACAGATTCAAATAACAGATGGATCAGTTATCTGAAAACCCCAGGTCCTGAGCATTCTGGATAACAGCTCCCATACCTGTATATATATATAATATTCATATATTATAGAAATGAGTCAGCCTTGCTGTTTGCATGCTAAGGGCACTTAACTGGGTTAGGATTAGCATGAAATGCGTGAGGTTTAGCATTACATGTTTCATCCAATGGGGCAGTGACGGAATAATGAATAATCTCTGTAAATACTGCACATATATATGTTATTATATGCTTGATTGGGCATCCTTCTGCTTCATCATTATCTTTTTATTATTAGCAAATGTATTTCTATATCGCCAACGTATTTCGTAGCGCTGTAAAGTGAATTTGATTATACAACTAAATAACATAAATTACATACATAGACCATATGGAGATACATACATCACAATAAATACTGGTACAGAAGGTGAGGAAGGCTCTGTGCAGAAAGAGCTTACACTAAAGGGAAGGGAATGATACACAAAGTGTGGGAGTGGGCAAGATCAGAGTAAAGTGGGTGAGAGATGTGGTACTGTATTGCATTGGGTAGTTAAGAGTGAGGGTAGGCTTCTCTAAATAAGTGTGTTTTAAGACATTTATTGAAAGCTGAAAAGTTGGTAGAAAGTCGGACAGACCATGGGAGAGAATTCTAGAGGAGGGGTGCAGCCCTTGCAAAGTCTTGAATGTGAGCATGTGAGGAGGTAATGAGAGAAGAGTTGAGTAGCAGGTCAGTAGAGGAGTAAGCAGTTGGGTGAGTATATAGAGGTGAGTTCAGAGATGTAGGGAGGGGCAGAGTTATGAAGTGCTTTGAATGTCAGGGTCATTAATTTGAATTTAATTCTGAAGGGCAGTGGAAGCCAGTGCAGGGATTGGCAGAATGGTATGGTAGAGGAGGAGCGGTTGATGAGGTGTATAAGCCTAGCAGCAGTGTTCATTATGGACTGGAGAGGTGACAGTTTCTGGAAGGGAAGGCCAAATAAAAGAGAGTTATAATAGTCTAGATGTGATATGACGAGAGAGTGAATAAGAATTTTGGCAGCATCTTGGGTGATAAATGATTGTATTTTGCATATGTTCCTTAGAGAGAAATTTTTGTTGGCTTTAGCTGTTAAAAGACCATTAGTTAGTCGGGTCAGGGCAGTTTTAGTAGAGTGTTGTGGCCTAAAACCAGATTGTAGGGCGTCCAGCAGATGATTGTCAGAGAGGAATGAGGCTAGTCGGTTATAGACTAGGCGCTAAAGTAGTTTAGAGATGAAAGGTAGAAGATAGGTTGAAGTTTGTCAAGATTGGAGGGATCATGAGAGGTTTTTTCAGAATGGGGGTGACAAGAGCATGTTTTAGTTGAGATGGAAATAGTCCACTTGAGAGTGAGAGACTAAATAGATGAGTTAAGGCTTTAATTAGACAAGGATTGGTATTGCAGAGAAGTTTTGAAGGAATTGGATCAAGCGGGCATGTGGTAAGGTGAGAAGAGGCCAAAAGTTTTGAGATTTCCTCATCAGTAACAGGGGTGAAGGAGCACAGGAGATACTGGGGAGTAGTGTGGAGGGAGGGTGGTGGAAGCCTTGAGTAGTGTAATGTCCCTTCTGATAGTGTCAATTTTGTTTTTGAAGTGCTCAGCAATGTCTTGAGCAGATACAGATGTGCATGGAGGGGGTGGAGAAGGGGAAAGGAGAGTGTTAAAGGTGGAAAAAGGTTGTGCCGTTTTTTTTGGAAAGGGAGTTAATGAGTGAAGTAAAGTATGTTTGCTTGGCTTTGGAAACGCTAGTGTTATAGGAGTGCAGGGAAGATTTGTAGCTCCAAAAGTCTGATTCTGAGTGGGATTTGCGCCAGCGATGCTCAAGTGCACGTGTCTTTGGAGCGCTTTAGTATGAGCAGTGTGCCAAGGTTGAAGTGGTTTGGGTCTAGCACGTTTAGTTTTTACAGGAGCAAGCTCATTAAGGGCAGTGGTGAGTGTGCTATAGTAGACTAAGGTAGCCACATTAGGACAAGAGATAGCTGAGATATTAGTGAAGAGAGTCAAAGGCAGAAGAGAGATGCAGCAAATACAGAGCTTGCAAGTGATGGTAGGTACATGTTTGGGGATTAGCAGAGTCTGGTAGTAAAATTGGTGGTTGAACAGAGTCTGGTAAATATGGGCAGTTTACAGTCTATTGTGTTGGGTCTTCTGCTTATTCACTTTCTACCAGCGGAGAAACGCACCAAATACGGCCCCACACTTTCAGAACATTCCACCAAAAAACCTGTATAAAACGTTCATAATACACTGTAAAGAAATCAGTTCTTCATGCCGAATGTTGTGGGGTCTGTTATTTATCACAGGGGGTTTCCAAATGCCGAGATTACGGAACAAAATAACATTCCATTTAGCAAAGGATGGAACTTATTTGCCTTGAATTAGAGTCAATTTCGCCGGTAAATTGGATTCTATTTTATGCAAAGGTTTTGGAGCCAACGGGCTTTGATAAAAGGAGAACCCAAGAGCCTCAAATTGAATTGTACAAATTTACCTTTATAACTATACACACACACGCTAGAACATAATACGCCTGAGGTTTGGGAGCTGGGTTGGTAAAAAAAAACAGCAGCTACATTTTGTATTTTATTTGCTGTTGGATCCAGTATAATCGGCTTATTACGCCACCGGAAAGTGGAATTATTTTCATGATTTCTCCTAAACGTTTTAGAGAAACATCTATTTAGCTTTAGCTAACCCTTTAATTACAAAATGCCAAATGTATTGTAGAAAAACTTTAATATGATGCAAGGGAACCACCCCCCAGTGATGTGTTATACCCCCTCCTGTCCCTGCTTACACACTGGAGATCAGGAGTTAAAAGTTGACAAACTGCCCCAGGTCAGTCCCTGATTTTTACAACTGGAGAGTAAATAATAGCTACTCATTAAGCCTCCCCTGTCGTAAAATGTAATTAATAATGGGCCATAAATAGGCTGTAAATAAGTGCTTATCTCTTCTGTGCAATTGTGAAAGACTTGCTGTGTATTTGGTGGTATTTTTTTGTTGGGGAGGGGATTTGTAAAGACTCATCTTGGAAATCAGTTGAATCATTACTAATGGTGGCCATAGACGTAGAGATCGACCACATTGAGGTGGGCCATATCGAGCTGATCCGATCGTGGGCCGTAAGGCCCAACAATCGGATCATAATGCATCCATTATGGATTTTTTTTTTTTTATGGATTTTTTATGGATTCTTTCATCAATATCTGGCAAAAAGCCTGCCAGATCTCGATCAGGCAGGCTTTTTGCCAGATATTGATGAAAGAAGCCTGTTGGTGGTCCCATACGTGGGCCAATAAGCTGCTGACTCAGTCTGTTGGCAGCTTCTATCGGCCCATGTATGGGGGCCTTAAAGGTGAATTCAACCCCCTAGGCACAAAAATCCCTCCCCCCTCCCCTGAGTATGCCCCCCACCCTCCTCCCCCCAACCTACCTCCGCCGCTCTGGGAAAATACACCTAAATTGTTACTTACCACTCTTTCCAGGTCCTGTCCAACGTAGTTCATGGCAGTCATCTTTACGCTTCTTCCATGCATGCCTATGCTTTTAAGAGAGGGAATCTTCAGGAGCAGTGTATGTGTGTATTTCCCCAGTCTGATCCGCACCCAGGGTAGGCAAAAGAGGCACATGACTTGGAAGCAGCAACAGGGGGGTGCCAGGCATATAACTCTTCTCTCGCCTACCCCTCTTCCAAACCTTTGTGTCCACCCACTGTCTGCTATTCTGCTCCTCAAAGTGTCAACGCTCGGGCATGTGAATACTCGGTGCATGTGCGCCAAGTAGGTCACATAAGGGATGAAGTGTTCGGCCGGACTGCTTAATGCACTCACCCAGCTTGGCCCACCACTGCCAGGATCCAACCATAACATGGTTGGATAGCATGCAATGGTTGGCCAAATTTCAAACCGAACCCGCCGAACCAGGGGTCAACCCACACATCATTACTACCTAGGGCACACACTTGAATTGCATACATGCATTACCAGGAGCCTGAATCCACACTGGTAGTTTGTAGAAGGCTAAATATATAGTATAATCCCTCTTCCCAAACCTCACCTTAGTTATCCTTCAGGATGGACCACTGCTTTGGTCCAAGTAGAGCAGTGGTCCCCAACCAGTGACTCGTTTTCCAACATGTTGCTCTCCAAACCCTTGGATGTTGCTCCCAGTGGCCTCAAAGCAGGTGATTATTTTTTAATTCTAGGAGACAAGTTTTGGTTGCATAAAAACCAGGTGTACTGCCAAAAAGAGCCTCCTGTATGCTGCCAGTACGCATAGGGGCTACCAAATGGAAAATTACGGCACTTATTTGGCATCCCCAGGAACATTATTCATTTTTGTTTTACTCCTCAAACTCCTTGTACTTATGCATGTTGTTTGTGGATAAAAAAGGTTGGGGACCCCTGAAGTAGAGTCTGCAGTATCTTAGTATGGTAACCTCTGCTTGTCCATTCTCCATTCCTGGGTGTCAGCCTTCCTATAAAGCTGAAGGCACATCGGGTGGACAAAAAGAAGCAAATACTATAGGCCCCCAGTGACAGTCTACTTCCCCTTAGACCAGGGGTTCCCAAACTTTTTTACCCCTGAGTCTCAATCAAAGTGAAAAGAGTTAGGGAGCAACACAAGCATGCAAAAAGTTTCTGGAGGCACCAATTCAAAAACAAGCACCTGTTTTGAGGCCACTGGGAGCAACAACCAAACTGTTGGTGAGGAACATTTTCTCTTGAGCCACTGGTTGGCAAACTACTTGCCCACCTGTTTCATGTGGCTATCCTAATACAATGTCCCTCAGCCAACACCACTGGCTTCTCTTCCACCAGTTTCCATTGCAATGCGTCTTCCATAATGTGTATTACTGGTTTGTGTATTGCCATTTTCTAATGGGTCCATTTGCATAGACAAGCGCAAGGAAGGAATTCGTTAATGCTCATCTGATGCCTTCAGATAAACGTGAAAACTGCCCCCTGACATGCCCATTGTCTGCTGTGTTGACATTTGGTCATCGGATGGCTGGGTCCCCCGGGGTTTTTCCATAAAGCCCCATGCAATGTGTATTCAATCAATGGCTTGTAGTCTAAACGCTCTCCAGTGGATTCCACCACCTTATTCACCTTCCATTCACACACATGAACTTCAGCTGGGGATTCTCCTGAGGCCTTTTATTGCTCTCTCCGCTCCTTGCTCTTTCTTTGTGAAGTCCTCGGGCTGATTGTATTTGTTAATTAGTTGCTAACAGCATCATAATGTGCTCTTGATGGATAAGCATGTCATTAGCACTCACCCCAGCAATTCACATCTCCAGCATGTTGAGTCCATGATTTGTAGATTTAGCCTAAAGACTGTCACAGACAGAGACCCCGGACTCCTCGCTCCCCATTCAAGTACATTAATTTAGCTTTAGCTGTGGCCGACGTTTAACCCATTCCCAGCAGGACAGGAGCAGAACAATAACCTGGGTCATAGTGCTCTGCATTGTCTGTCTTTGTTCAATCACATTAAATTCAACTGGAGGAGCTGGAGGAGAGGGGGGAGAAAGCAGCAACTGCCATGTAGCCCGGGACCCACTGAGCAGCCACTGCTGGTAGGAGGAGTTTGGGAATAATATAGGGCAAAATATAGGAGATACCCCAGGGACCCCTAACCCATAGGGCGACATTGCTGTAGCTTAGACAACACTAGTGCACTGGCGTTTTGATTACACAGGTATGAGACCTGTTATCCAGAATTCTTGGGACCCGGGCTTCATCGGATAAGGGGTCATTCCATAATTCAGATCTACATACCTTAAGGGGCACATTCGTTTTCAAATAAAATTCGAATTTTTAAAATCATGAGTTTCTAAGTCATTTTGGGCCACTTCGAATCGAATAGCCCAAAATTCGATTAGAATTGACAACATTTGACAATTCGAATTTCGAAGTACTGTCTCTTTAAAAAAAAAAATACGAATTAGACCATTCGCCACCTTAAACCTGCCGAATTGTCATTTAAGCCTATGAGGGACCTCCCTGTAGCCTTAACAGAGCTTTTTTCTAAGTTTGTGAATCGTTTGAATCATTTGTTTTGAACGAGGCGATCGAACGATTCGAATTCGAGCGAAAACTGACCTATTCACCAAAAAAAAAAAATTTAGTTCACTAAAAAAAAAAAAAAACCTGGGGTTTTCCAAATAAGGGATCTTTCCATAATTTGGATCTTTATTCCTTAAGTCTACTAGAAAATCACATAAACATGAAATAAACCCAATAGGCTGGTTTTGCCTCCAGTAAGAAATAATTATATCTTAGTTGGGATCAAGTACAAGGTATGGGATCCGTTATCCAGAGACCCTTTATCCAGAAAGCTCCGAATTATGGAAAGGCTGTCTCCCATTGACTCCATTTATCCAAATTATCCAAATTTTAAAAACTGATTAATAATAAATAATAAAACAGTAGCTTGTACTTGATCCCAACTAAGATATAATTAATCCTTATTGGAGGCAAAACCAGCCTATTGGGTTTATTTCATGTTTATATGAATTTCTAGTAGACTTAAGGAATAAAGATCCAAATTATGGAAAGATCCCTTATTTGGAAAACCCCAGGTCCTGGGCATTCTGGATAACAGGTCCCATACCTGTTATAATAAAACAGTAGCTTGTACTTGATCCCAACTAAGATATAATTAATCCTTATTGGAGGCAAAACCAGTCTATTGGATTTATTTCATATTTATATGATTTTCTAGTAGACTTAAGGAATAAAGATCCAAGACCTGGAAAAACCCAGGTCCAGAGCATTCTGGATAACAGGTCCCATACCTGTACTGTTTTATCGTTACAGGGTAAAAGGAAATCATTTTCAAGAATTTGAATGATTTGATTGAACTGTCATTTGGAGCTTTGACTTTCCAGATAACGGATTCCATGTTTGAATTTGAAAGTGCAGGGAAACTATATATCTCTTTAGACCTATAAAGCAATCATGTTGTGATGGGGGGCTTAAATAAATCACCCACTAAATGACATCAGATAATCATCACAGCAAAGGGTGAAGTGGAGCAAACAAACCTCACTGCCTCTTCTGTTTACACAACAATTAAACCAATAATAAAAAAAAACACCCTCTGTAATTACACAGATCACTGCTGTAACATTTACAACTCTACCCCCCCACTCCCGCTCCCATCATCCTCAGCAAGACTTTGAGGATAGTGGGAGTTGTAGTTTAGCAACTTTGTTAGCAAATGTTAGCAGACGCACAACCACTCCAAACTCCTCTCCATGTGTGTGTGTGTGTTTGATTGTGTGTTGTAGAGTCCTGCAGCGGGTCGGGTACCCGCGGGTTACCCACAAAATCCCGCGGGACCCTGCGGGTTGCTCGTAGAATTTGTGGGGTATAGAAGCGGGCCGGTGGTTCTGCAGGTTGGCGGGTTGAGGGTCGGGTCGCG
>CM044439.1:10534747-10546144 GCA_024363595.1 Xenopus borealis | reverse complement strand
GGGGGGGGGTGCAGGTATAGGGGCCCCATGAGACCCTAATTCATATACATTGTCAATAAATATTGGTAAAACACGTCAACCTCCAGATATTTGTTGGGGGGGGGGGATAATTTGCAGCGGGAACCAGTAATATCCGGTTACGTCATTGTTAACTACGCTTCCATTTAAATTTTTTTCTTATTCCTAATGAGTGTCAGCTCTTGCGCACAGAGCCACTTTCTCTTTCAAGCACCTGTTATCCAGCCCGTTT
Organism: Xenopus borealis; assembly: GCA_024363595.1. Classification (NCBI taxonomy): domain Eukaryota; kingdom Metazoa; phylum Chordata; class Amphibia; order Anura; family Pipidae; genus Xenopus; species Xenopus borealis. The sequence continues at coordinate 10,545,894 of CM044439.1, read as the reverse complement.
GAGTCACTTTGGGCAGCAGGACCTCCCAACTGTCCCGTTTTTTCAGGGACAGTCCCTGTTTTGACAGCTCAACCAGCAGTCCCTCATTTGTACTGGAAAGTCCCTCTTTTCTCTACACTGAACAGCCAGAAAACAAAGTTTCTAACTTAATTGGCTTTTGGCAGAGAGAGCCCAGAACAGTCACAGCATAAGATAAGATACTTTTGTAAAAATTCTAGATAAGCAGATAAGTAATTGTAACAAGATAAGATATCAGGTCCCTCGGGAACAGTTACACTCACAGCTTAAGGGTTAGGCCAGACGGGAAGATTTGGGGAGATTCGTCGCCTGCAGAATCTTCAGAATTCAAGGGAGACATTGTGACATCCACTGCTGCTGGGAATGATAAGAGCTTTCCATCAGTTTCCTATGCACATCCCCCTGCACTGTGAGTTGTGACTCATGAAGAAGCAGCCAGTCCACTCGGATTTATTGCTGCTGCAGCTGGAAGGCTCAACCGTGGAATTGACAGAGCTTAGAGCGCAGGAGATCACTGCCTCCAGGCTATAGAATTACACACAGGAACTACAACTCCCACACGCCTTTGCGCCAGACTCAGAGCGGGGGGGGAGTGTGTAGCTGCCAATCAAATGACGTGAGTGGGTGGGCTGACTGAGCAGCAGGGATAGGGGGGCTTTGCTCTGGGAGGTTGTGCTGAGAGCAAATAAGCGCTGGAGGAGCTGAAAAGCGCAAGTGTTATTAAATGAGGGATACAATGTGAGAGCAGAGGCAGCACCATCATCATCATCCTCCTCTTCTTCTTCTTCTTCCCTCTGTGCAGAGTCGGGGTCGGGCGCATCATCATGAGACGCAGGAAGATCGCAGTGGCGGCTGTTTTCTGTCTCTCCTTCTTTATAGCGACTTTGCTGAATTTGCTCTGCGCCCCCGGCTTCGATCATCTTCATCAGCAGCAGCATCGGCGACCCCAGGATGAGAGCGAGTCTTTGCCCGCTGCCCCGCCGGACTCGCTACTCAAGCAGCTGCGGGAGAGATACGAGGAGGTGCTGCGCTACAGAAACCACCAGGCGACCCCTCCGACCCCAGCCTCGGCAAGGCTTCTCCGACCCCTGGAGAGACGACTCATGGACCTGGCACAACCCCGGGACAAACGGGAATACAACAAGGTGGAAGGGGACACCGTATCCCCAGCGCAGCCCAAAATAGACGTGTCCCTGCGACCCCCCCGGCTCAGCTGCCGACATATCAGCAACGGCACCGACCTGCGATACTTGGGCTCCGGTTACACCAAAGCCGTCTATAGGTCGCTCCTCAATGGCAGCCTCTCCGTGGCGCTGAAATCGGTCGATTTTGGGGGGCACGATATTCAGAATTGTGTCAGACACTATGGGAGGTTAGAGGACTGCTACAGACTGGCTTCATTCAAGATCCTCAAAGAGATGATCCTGCTGCAAAGGCTCCAGCACCCAAATATACTGCAGGTAACCCAATGGCACAGGGTGCTCACCCTAATTATATTATTGCACACAATGTGCTCCCTCTCATTCACAGGCTGTGTCATGTTTCTTACTGTCCCCCATGTACACCCTCCAGCATCTCCACAATAAGCTCCTACTGGAGCTGGAGGGCCACAACCCTATGTTGGCATACTCTCACTTTACCCAAAATAACAGGAGCAGGAGGGAGAGAGGTTGGCATACTCTAACTTTACCTAAAATACAATGATCTGGAAGGAGAGAGGTTGGCATACTCTAACTTTACCTAAAATACAATGATTTGGAGGGAGAGAGGTTGGCATACTCTCACTTTACCCAAAATAACAAGAGCTGAGGGAGAGAGGTTGGCATACTCTAACTTTACCTAAAATACAATGATCTGGAAGGAGAGAGGTTGGCATACTCTAACTTTACCTTAAATACAAGGATCTGGAAGGAGAGAGGTTGGCATACTCTAACTTTATCCAAAATATAATGAGCTGGAGGGAGAGAGGTTGGCATACTCTCACTTTACCCAAAATAACAGGAGCTGAGGGAGAGAGGTTGGCATAACTTCACTTTAGCCAAAATAACAGGAGCTGTAGGGATAGAGGTTGGCATACTCTAACTTTACCTTAAATACAAGGATCTGGAAGGAGAGAGGTTGGCATACTCTCACTTTACCCAAAATAACAGGAGCTGAGGGAGAGAGGTTGGCATACTCCAACTTTACCCAAAATATGATGAGCTGGAGGGAGAGAGGTTGGCATACTCTAACTTTATCCCAAATATAATGAGCTGGAGGGAGAGAGGTTGGCATACTCTCACTTTACCCAAAATAACAGGAGCTGAGGTAGAGAGGTTGGCATAACCTCACATTAGCCAAAATAACAGTAGCTGGAGATAGAGGTTGGCATACTCTAACTTTACCCAAAATAACAGGAGCTGAGGGAGAGAGGTTGGCATACTCTAACTTTACCCAAAATAACAGGAGCTGAGGGAGAGAGGTTGGCATACTCTAACTTCAGCCAAAGTGATCCCAACTAAGATATACTTAATCCTTACTGGAGGAAAAATCAGCCTATTGGCTTTATTTAGTGTTTAAATTATTTTTTTTTTTTTATTAGACTTGCGGTATGAAGATCCAGATTACTAAAAGATCCCTTATCCAGAAGACCCCACGTCCCAAGCATTCTGGATAACCGGTCCCAAACCTGTATATGTATTATTCAACTCGCTAGTATTGCTTAGGGACCCCAACGTCATATTCCTTTATATGGGACCAGGGTCTGACTGATGCAGAATAATGGGGGCTGTATTTCTCTAATAAACTCTCATTGACAGTCATTACTGGGGGGGGGTCGCAGCAGGGTCGCTGACCCGGTTTCCTTTACTATAGACAAATGTAACACAACCTGCTCCTTAAATAAGTGAGTTAGTGGCAAAGCCCTAAGGGATTCCCCGCCGGCCTAGGTGCCATGATTTTACTTCTACTCCCAGGAATTAGGATTCCGACACTCCCTGCAGCCTTTATTTATTTGGGAGGTATCTAATGGTGTTAAAAAAATGTACTGAATGGATTTATTTCCCTATAAATAGATCTGGAACCCAGACAATGTGTATTGTCATTAGAACTAATAATAATTATATTATTATTATTATTATTAATAATAATAATGTATTTATAGAGCACCAACATATTCCACAGCGCTGTATAGTTAATGGGTTTGTTCCCCTATAAACAGAGCTGGAACCCAGACAGTGTGTGTTATTATTAGAACTAATAATAATTCTATTATTATTATTAATAATAATATGTATTTATAAAGCACCAACTTTTTCAACAGCGCTGTATAGTTAATGGGTTTGTTCACCTATAAACAGAGCTGGAACCCAGATAGTGTGTGTTATTGTTAGAACTAATAATAATTCTATTATTATTATTATTAATAATAATAATAATATGTATTTATAAAGTACCAAATACTCCACAGCGCTGTACATTGAATGGGTTTGTCTCCTTATAAATGGAGCTGGAAGCAAGACGGTGTGTGTTGTCATTAAAACGAATAATAATAATTATATTATTATTATTATTATTATTAACACGTATTTATATAGCAGCAACATATTCCACTTAATGGGTTTTGTTTCCTTATAAATGGAGCTGGAACCTAGACAGTGTGTGTTATTATTAGAACTAATAATAATACTATTATTATTATTAGCATGTGTTTCTAGAGCACCAGCATACTCTGCAGAGCTGTACAATTACAGGTTTGTGATCTTCTCTCCAGAATGCTTGGGACCTGCTGTTTTCTGGATAAGGGATCTTTCCGTACTTTTGGTCTCCATACCATGAGCCTACTACTAGAAAGTCACATAAACATTAAATAAACCCAATAGGCTGGTTTTGCCTCCAATAAGGATTAATTATATCTTAGTTGGGCTCAAGTACAAGATACTGTTTTTTTATAACACAGAAAAAGGAAATCATTTTTAAAAATTTGAATTTTTTTTGGATAAAATGAAGTCTATGGGAGACGGCCTTTCTATAATTCGGGGGCTTTCTGGATACCGGATCTTATACATGTAATAGGTTTCTGCAAGGAACATACAGTATCACACACATAGCAACCAGTAACTGATACCAGGGCTCTGCCCTAAAGAGCTTGCAATCATTCAGCACCATGAAATATGTTGCCGCTATATAAATACATGTTATTATTAATACTAATAATAATAATTCTGTAAATATCTAATTACAGTTTCAGCGCCTAATTTGCAAATCCTTCCTCCCGTTATCTATCTCTCTCTTGCAATATAATTCTTAGATCGTGGATAATTCAGTAGCGAGAAACCACTAAATTATTTAAAAGCATTTTTTTTTTTTTTTAAATAAAATTAATTTTTTTTTATTTTTTTATCCGTCTATAAATGTTCAAGGCCTGCCGTTCATTCCTCCTAATCTGAGGATATTAATACGTAACTCATGTTTGGAATTAGAGGTCTGGGCCACAGAATGGGGATTCTTTTTTTTGGGGGGGGGGGTTATTATTATTATTATTAATAATAATAATAATAATAATAATGAGATAAAATGATTTCCATTCATTCTGGTCTGTCAGTTATTATGTCATTGCTGTAAGGCAACAATGGCTGCTAACACTAAACAGATAAACACAATTTTATGATAGGCATCTACAAGCAGCATTGAAAAACATCCCCCCGGGGGTCCTACATCCGCTCCCCTCTATTTGCTTCTGCCGTCTCTGCTGCAGCCGATGGAAGGAGGAGACGTTCATTAGAAACAGATTATTCTTCATGAACTCGGTGCTGAGCAATTATGTCATAAATTACCAAAGGGCAACTTGTCTCCCTCGTATAGAAGCCCAGTGGCCCTTCTTTAGCCTCCAGCGGCCACAGAAACCTCAGCCTTTCAGATTTAAAAGGAGGGGGGGGTTTGTTTTACGTTTCAGTTTTTTATTCACAATTCAGAATTTTGCCTTTTTTTTTTATATTTCTCTCTTGATAATGACAACAGATTTATCTAAGTAACTATATATATATATATATATATATATATATATACAGATATGGGACCTGTTATCCAGAATGCTCGGTGGCCTGGGTTTTTCCAGATAATGGATCTTTCTGTAAATTCTTTCCCTTTTCTCTGTAATAAAACCGTAGCTTGTACAGATATGGGACCTGTTATCCAGAATGCTCGGTGGCCTGGGTTTTTCCAGATAATGGATCTTTCTGTAAATTCTTTCCCTTTTGTCTGTAATAAAACCGTAGCTTGTACAGATATGGGACCTGTTATCCAGAATGCTCTGGAACTGGGGTTTTCCAGATATGGGTTCTTTCTTTAATTTGGATCTTCATATCTTAAGAGGCCGATTTACTAAATTCACATGAATAGATCGAATTCCGATCGTAGGATTAATTCGATTGGTCAAATATGCAAATTAGGCTTATTCGATCATTGAATGATCGAATAGATTGGAATGATCGAATATTCGATTGTTCGATCAGCGAAGGATTTAAAATTTTAAATTTATTCGACTGCCTACTTCGCCAGATTGGATTTACCGAATTGTAATGGAAGCCTATGGGAGCCCTCCCATAGGCTTCTGAGGGTAAGTCCTGATCGAATAGGATTCGTACGATCGGAGAATGATTGTTATTCGATCGTCGAATGATCGAAGATCGAATAAAAGGGTAGCCGAAAACTATTCGATTAGCATTCGAAAATCAAATGCTAATCAGATATCGAGGAAAAGCAAATATTTTTTGGTTAATAATAGTAAATTTGCCCCTAAGTCTACTGGAAAATCATGTAAACATGAAATAAAGCCAATAGGCTGGTTTTGCCTCCAATAAGGATTAATTATATCTTAGTTGGGATCAAGGACAAGCTACTGTTTTATTATTACACAGAAAAAGAAAATCCATTTTAATAATTGAAAATAGTTGATTAAAATGGAGCCTATGGGAGACGGCCTTCCCGAAATTTGGAACATTTTGGTTAATTGGTTTCCGTAGAATGGATCCTATACTCGTAACCAGGTATTATACTAAGGGATAGAACAGTACTGCCAACAGCCAAGCTCCTAGGCATTTTACTGTACAGGTAGGGGACCTGTTATCCACAATGCTTGGGGCCTGTGGTTTTCTGGATAAGGGGTCTTTCTGTAATTTGGATCTTTATACTGTAAGCCTACTTAAAAAAATTATTTAAATATTAAATAAACACAATAGGCTGTTTTTTGCTTCCAATAATGTTTAATTATATCTTAGTTGGGATCAAGTACAGGTATGGGATCCGTTATCCGGAAACCCATTATCCAGAAAGTTCTGAATGATTGAAAGGCCGTCTCCCCTAGACTCTATTAAAATCAAATAATCAAGATTTTTTAAGTATAATTTGCTTGTTTCTGTGTAATAATAAAACAGTAGCCTGTACTTGACCCCAACTAAGATATAATTAATCCTTATTGGAGGCAAAACCAGCCTATTGGCTTTATTTCATGTTTATATGATTTTCTAGTAGACTTAAAGTATGAAGATCTAAATTATGGAAAGACCCATTATCCGGAAAACCCCAGTTCACGAGCATTCTGGATAACAGGTCCCATACCTGTAATAATAAAACAGTAGCTTGTACTTGATCCCAACTAAGATATAATTAATCCTTATTGGAGGCAAAACCAGCCTATTGGCTTTATTTCATGTTTATATGATTTTCCAGTAGACTTAAAGTATGAAGATCTAGATTATGGAAAGATCAGTTATCTGGAAAAACCCAGGTGCCCGGCATTCTGGATAACAGATCCCATAGCTGTACAAGCTACTGTTTTATTATTACAGAGAAAAAGGAAATCATTTAAAAAAAATGAGAATAATTTGATTAGAATGGATAGTGATGGGCGAATTTATTCGCCTGGGGAGAATACACGGCGAATTCCCGTGATTCGCAAGCATCTCATTTTGGACGCGGGTGTCCATCTTTGGACACCGGAATCAGTTTTTTCACCGCCGGCGTCCGTTTTTTCAACGCCCATGTCCAAAGCTTTTCGTGAATTTTTCGCCGTTTCCCGAATCCCTAATACAAACTCGTGAAATTTCGGCGAAGCCAAATGCCCCAGATTCGCCCCTTAACTAATAACGGAGTCCATCGAAAGATATTTAAGGATATTTTCTATTTCTGGATAACGGGTTTCCCCGATCTCATACCTGTAATAATATTTAATAGTGGCCTTTGTAGTGGGGTGTCCCTGCTATTTCCATTTATTATGATTTATATATATTTAATAATAACATCAGGATCCATGTGTCGAATACAGAGAGAGAAATGGGATTGTTGTCCTTTATACGGCGCTGACTTATCCTGCGGAGCTTTAGATCCACATTGTAACAACGTCTCAATTCTCTTTTCTTCTTCACAAACCTAAAATGTTACGGGTATTTTCTTTGTGCCATTAACTCAATGATATATGTTTAAATATTAATCCTAAAGGCAATATTTCTTCCTGAATTCCTGAACTGTCAGCCTCTAGTAATCAGCTCTTTATTATAGATAGAGAAATCTTACTATACATATATATATATATATATATATATATATATATTAGGGATGCACCAAATCCACTATTTTGGATTCGGCCGAACCCCCAAATCCTTCTAGAAAGTTTCGGCCGAATACCGAATCCGAACCCTAATTTGCATATGTAAATTATGGGTGGGAAGGGGAAAAAATTTTTTACTTCCTTGCCAAAAAGTCACGTGATTTCCCTCCCTGGCCCTAATTTGCATATTCAAATTAGGACTTGGATTCCGTTCGGCCAGGAGGAAAGATTCTGCCGAATCCTGCTAAAAAAGGCCGAATCCCGAACCGAATCCTGTATTCGGTGCATCCCTAATATATATACATATAGACCTATTAGTGGATACAAGAAGTGTCTTTATGTAGCAAAAACTGACAGTTAGTAAGAGAGAGCGGCACCTTGGGAGTTAGGAGCACAGCCCTCAACCCTGTCCTTTTATTTTCTTTCCTTATGGTTTTTTGCCGGATGCCATTGGCTCTTCTACAGGATAATTTATGCATTTGGGTTAGAGATCTGTTTGTATCTAAATGCCAGTAAAAGAGCTGACATTTAGGGGCAGATTTACTAAATTCCTGTGAAGGATTCGAATATTCGCTTGAATAGTCTCTATTCGATTGTGCGACTATTCCAATATGCAAATTAAGTATTTTCGAATATTGAATATTCGGTCGCATCGAATATTCGACTATTCGCCAGTCGAAGAACTTGCCCGTTAAATTTTTATTCGGCTGCCAACTTCGCCAGATTGAACCTACCACATTGCAATAGAAGCCTATGGGAATCCCCCCAAGTCTTTTGCCGAAGTTCAATCGTACGATCGAACACTTCGAACGTTCGATTCGTACGATTTTGTCGAATTTTCGAATGTTTTTTTCTGCGACTTTTAGTAGAATTGTTCGATCGTACGATTCTGATGAATATTGCCGAAAACGCTCTCAAAACAGGCGAATATTTTATATGATTTTGAAGAACATTTATTCGCCAAATATTCGCCAGTCGAATACACATGTATTTACTCCTTTGGGCACTAACCAGGGTATAGAATGTTTTGTCTGCTAGATAGGATCTAGTACAGGTCTGGGACCTCTTATCCAGAATGCTCAGGACCTGTTGCTTTCCGGATAATGGATCATACCGTAATTTGGATCTTCATACCTTAAGTCTACTAGGTAAACATTAAGGGGGTTGTTTACTAAAACTTGAATTTTTCCTTATAATTTTAATAAAACAAACTCCCATTCACGATATTAACTTATTTGTTTTGGGAAAAAGACTTGGTAAAACTGTGAAAAAAACTGGAATCATACAAGTTTTTTCAGATTTGACTCCCAATTCGAGTTACCACCTAAAAACGTAAAATTTTCCCGATTATCGTACGAAACCCAGCGCAGACCATGATACCTTCTAACTGGAAAAGGAACGTCTGCCATTAACCTCAACAGGTTTGAGATGGGGTACTTTTGGATTCGGACTATAAGCAGCTATAAATATTGAAAAAAATCGAGTTATTTTTTTTTTCCCCTTTAAACGCCCGACCAGAAAAATGTGAATTTTAATAAATAATCCCCTAAATAAAGCCAATAGGCTGGTTTTGCTTCCAATAAGGATTAATTATATCTTAGTTGGGATCAAGTACAAGCGACTGTTTTATTATTACACAGAAAAAGGGAAATCATTTTGAAAAATGTTAACTATTTGAATAAAATAGAATCTATGGGAGATGGGCTTCCGGTAATTCAGAGCTTTCTGGATAACAGGTTTCTGGATAATGGATCCCATATATATATAATAGCAAAAAAATAATACCGCACTCAACAGGCTCAGTTAGGAGAACTGATTTTAATAGAAAAACAAGATATTCTAACGTTTCGATCACATCATAGTGATCTTCCTCAGGAAAAAAAAAAATATATATATATATATATATATATATATATATATATATACTCTGACAGAGAAAAAGGAAATAATTCGGGACCAGGGGTTTTCTGGATAAGGGATCTTTCCATAATTTGGATCTTTCAAATAAAACAAACCCAACCAAACACCCATTTACTAGTTTAATCTTTTTTCCTAATAAAATAACAAGAAAAATTTGGTTCAGGAAAAGTCTCGTTAAAACCATGGAAAAAAACCTTGAAATTTTTTCAGATTTGACTCCCCAAATCCATTTTTCTTTTGTTATCATCCAAAAACCTCAATTTTTTTTTTCGGGTTATCGTAAGAAACCCAGTGCAGACCACGATATAGGACCATTGATTTCTATAGGACTGGTTTTAGATGGAATATTTTAGGATTCAGACTTTTAGCAGCTTTGGGGTATAATTAATTTTAGTTTTTTTTCCCCTTTAAAAGCCTGACCATAAAAATTAGATTTTTAATAAGTAACCCCTAAATAAACCCAATAGGCTGGTTTTGCTTCCAATAAGGATTAATTATATCTTAGTTGGGATCAAGTACAAGCTACTGTTTTATTATTACACAGAAAAAGGAAAGCATTTTTAAATACAGGTATGGGACCTGTTATCCAGAATGCTCAGGAACCTGAGGTTTTCTGGATAATGGATCTTTCCGTAATTTGGATCTTCATACCTAGAAAATCATATAAACATGAAATAAAGCCAATAGGCTGGGTTTGCTTCCAATAAGGATTAATTATATCTTAGTTGGGATCAAGTACAAGCTACTGTTTTATTATTACAGGTATGGGACCTGTTATCCAGAATGCTGAGGCTTTCTGGATCATGGATCTTTCTGTAATTTGGATCTTCATACCTTAAGTCTACTAGAAAATCATATAAACATGAAATAAAGCCAATAGGCTGGTTTTGCTTCCAATAAGGATTAATTATATCTTAGTTGGGATCAAGTACAAGCTACTGTTTTATTATAAAAGGAAATCATTTTTGAAAATGTTAATTGTTTAGATAAAACGAAGTCAATGGGAGACGGCCTTTCCGTAATAGGATAACTGGTTTCCAGATAACGGACCCCATACCTGTATGATAAAGGTATAAAGCTCTTTATGTGTGATTATATGGACTCTGCTGCTGGGGCCTCAGCTTATTCCTTCCCATATTATTATTCTCATCTCCCGATTCATTTTCTATTGGCGTTAGTTAGAGAAGCGGTGCTGCGCCTCGAGGGTTAACCAGCTGTCCCGGTACCGTTTTTATTTTTAAAGAAACCCTTTGCTTTATTTTAAGTGTCCCAGCTTGTCGGCATTGCTCTGGTTCCCTACATTCCTTTCTAGAGGGGGGTATTGTCATAGGCAGGTGCTCCTCCATTAAAATGGAAATGTATTTGCTGGGGAGGCTGGTTCATTAAAGCAGATTTAATAATGAGGGGCATTTGGGAAGAGGGGTGGGGGGATTTGGGTCAGTGATTTATTGTTGCACGAGGCTTAGCCGGCCACTAATTGCCTTCCACTTGTTCTGTATGAAATAGTCAGGGATGGGCTGTTGTATCAAGCTGCTCTCTCTCTCACTCTCTCTCTCTCTCTCTTTCTCTCTCTCTCTCTCCCTCTCTCTTTCTCTCTTTCTCTTTCTATCTCTCTTTCTCTCTC
>CM044439.1:10392669-10523315 GCA_024363595.1 Xenopus borealis | reverse complement strand
AATCACGTGACTTTTTGGAACAAAACAAGGAAGTAAAAAATATTTTCCCCTTCCCACCCATAATTTACATATGCAAATTAGGGTTCGGATTCGGTTTGGAATTCGGTAGATTTGGTGCATCCCTAAATAAAACTGCAGAGAAAATTTACCCGGGAAAAATCTGGCGTGTAAAAAAATTTTGTCGATTGTCAGTATAGCGGCTCCCATTAACATTGTTGCGCGTTAAAATTATTCAAATTCAAATTATTCAATTTTTTGCTGTTTCAGGAATTTTGCGGTAGATTCGCAAATTTCTTCGGCAAAGTTTTTTATCTTCCTACGGTTTTACGACCCCTAACAATCAGGCAGGGATGATGAGAGGGATTGAATCCAGTGATAAGTAAACATATACGGGTATCGGATCCATTATCCGGAAACCCGTTATCCATAAAAGTTACGAATTACGGAAGGGCCGTCTCCCATAAACTCCAGTATAATCAAATAATCCAAATGTTTAAAAATGATTTCCTTTTTCTGTGTAATAATAAAACAGTAGCTTGTACTTGATCCAAACTAAGATATAATTAATCCTTATTGGAAGCAAAACCAGCCTATTGGCTTTATTTCATGTTTATATGATTTTCTAGTAGACTTAAGGTATGAAGATCCAAATTACAGAAAGATCCATTATCCGGAAAACCCCAGTTCCCGAGCATTCTGGATCACAGGTCCCATTCTTGTACTGTAATATATAAAAATATATTTTTTATAACAAAAAAAGAGGTTTTAATCTGATTTTTAGTGATCCTGGAAAAAGCTCCATTTGCCATAGACTCAATTTTGACCAATTAATGCAAATTTTTTCGTTTTTCTGTGTAGTAATAAAACAGTACCTTGTAATTAATCCTTATTGGAGGCAAAACCAGCCTATTGAGTTTATTTCATATTTATATGATTTTCTAGTAGACTTAATGTATGAAGATCAAAAATTACAGAAAGATCCGTTATCTGGAAAAACCCTGAGGATTATGGATAACAGGTAACCAGCTGCTGTTTTATTTTTCCAGAGAAAAGGGAAATCACTTTTGCAATTGGTTAAAATGGAGTCTATGGGAGAAGGTCTTTCCGTAATTAGGAGCTTTCTGGATAATGGGTTTCCGGATAACGGATCCCATACCTGTATTAAAAAAAAACAAAAAACAGAATCACAATTTTTACATTATAAATATTATGTTCTTATATTTTTAACCCAAACAAATAATGTACAAAATAAAAATACTACTTGAATAAACCTAATTACAGCGACGCTTAAGTGATGTAACAACAGTTTCGCAGTTCATGGGTTTTTGTTAATTAGACCTGGAATGTAAAAGCCTCGTTATGTTATGAGAAATGATGTGGGGAAACCCCCTTTTGCCTGGTTATCTCTTCTAATAAATCCTGTGCAAATAACAAGGCTCCACTGTTTTCACAGCCTTCTTCTAAATATGCGTGGAAAGTAAGTTGTTTTAGTTATAAATAGAAGGTATTTTGGTTTAAGAAAAAAAATTTATATTTATATAACATAATTCTTACACATAGGGGCAGATTTACTAAGGGTCGAATTGTCGAAGGCTTTTAGCCCTCAAATTCGACTGTCGAATATTTGCCGAATAAATATTCGGCAAAATCGAATAAAATATTTGTCGGTTTTCAACTATTCGCCAGAATCGTACGATAAAACGATTCTGCAAAAAGTCGCAGGAAAAACGTTTGAATATTCGCCAAAATCGTACGAATCGAACGTTCGAAGCGTTCGATTGAAATTCGCCAAAAGACCATGGGTGATTCCCGAATTGCAATTCGGTAGGTTCAGTCTGGCGAAGTAGACAGTCGAATTAAAAGGCAGGTTCTTCAACTGGCGAATAGTCGAAACGATCAAATATATATTTATTTGATCTATTCGATGCAACGAATATTCTATGTTAGATAGTCGAAAATACTTAAGTTGCATAGAGACTAATCGAGTGGATATTCGAATCCTTCACACAAATTTAGTAAATCTGCCCCATAGTGTTGGTGAGCGTTGCACCAGTGTTTGCTGGAAATGTGCTTCTGAGGGGCGGAGACTGGTGGGTGGGGCCTATCTGCCGCATGTGCGTCAGCCAGGGTGCTTTCTAATAAAGGGGCGATCTACCTTTAAGTTAACTTATAGGGGGTTATTTACTCCTGTCTGGCTTTTTGGGGCAAAACTCAAAATGTTTGTTTTTTTTTAACACAAATTTTTTGAGCGTTAAAGCCCGATGCAGCAAAAAGCTAGAATACAAAAATCTTCCATCAGGGGCGATCCTGGCCCCTCCGCCACCTGAGGCAGCTTGGTGTTGCTGCCCCCCGCCCCCCCGTGCGCTCAACTTTTCCAAGAGGGTCAGGACTGTAGCGCAGAGATCATAGCTGCACTTTCTGTACTAGAAGATTTCTGGTTTGGAAACTGGAAATTCCCATGACAGTATCCCCCTTTTTTTAAGGGATACTGTCATGGGAAAAAAACATTTTTTTCAAAATGCATCAGTTTTACTCCAGCAGACTTCTGCTTTGAAATCCATTTCTCAAAAGAGCAAACAGATTTTTTTTATATTTCATTTTGAAATCTGACATAGGGCTAGACATATTGTCAATTTCCCAGCTGCCCCAAGTCATGTGACTTGTTTTCTGATAGACTTCAGTTACTCTTTACTGCTGTACTACAAGCTGGAGTGATATCACCCCCCCCCCTCCCACCAGCAGATGGGAAGGTAACCAGATAACAGCTCCCTAACACAAGATAACAGCTGCCTGGTAGATCTAAAAACAACACTCAATAGTAAAACCCATGTCCCACTACGTACTATTCAGTTATATTGAGAAGGAAAAACAACAGCCTGCCAGAAAGCAGTTCCCTCCTAAAGTGCTGACACAAGTCACATGACCAGGGGCAGCTGGGAAACAGACAATATGTCTAGCCCCATGTCAGATTTTAAAATTGAATATAATAAAAAAAAAATTTCAAAAATGGATTTCAGTGCAGACGTTTACTGGAGCAGCACTATTAACTGATTTGTTTTAAAAAAAAAAAACATGTTTTTCCATGACAGTTTCCCTTTAAAGTACCAAGAGCGGAATTTTTGCCACCCCTGGTAACTAGCAGGGAGCTGCCGCCTGAGGTGAGTTTATCAACACATTGGCGGAGTTCTCCTGTCTCCATCTCTGATCTGCCGGGGTTGTGTATAAGTCATTGGCAGAGGTCCCTATCCTATTTTGAATTGGGTTGTGATAGAATTGGCCTGGAAATTGAACCTATTTGGGAGTTTCGGTCAAAAATCCTAAAAAATCTAGCAATTCCGGAAAAACTTCTAAAAAAAAAAAATCAGTTTTTCGCTTGATTTTACCCAAACCGATTAAATCAAGCTTTTTTAATAATAAAAAAGGTTGAATTATGGATAGTTTGGTTGGGATTTTTTTTATTTTTGACATTTAGATTTTAGTTATTAATAATAATAATAATAATAATAATAATAATAATAATAGTTAATATGGGTAATTCAAATCAGCTTTTCAGCCGCCTTCATTTTTTTCTCTTTTTTTTTATAGTTTCTTATTTGCCTTCTTTTTCTGACTCTTTCCAGCTTTCAAAAGGGGGTCACTGACCCCATCTCAAAAACAAATGCTCTGTAAGGCTACACGTGTATTTTTATTGCTACTGTTTATTACTCATCTTTCTAATCAGGCCTTTCCTATTCATATTCCAGCTTGTTATCCAAATCAATGCATGGTTGCTAGGGGAATTCGGACCCTAGCAACCAGACGGCTGACATTGCAAACTGGAGAGCTGCTGAATTAAATAACTCAAACATGACAAATAATAAAAAATCAAAACCAATTGCAAATTGTCTCAGAATAGCCCTCTCTACGTCAAACTAACAGTTAATTTAAAGGCAAACAACCCCCTATAAATAACATTATGAGTTTTATTTGCCCCTGTACTGGAGAAGAAATAGGAGCAGGGAGGCAATACAAGTGAACGCTGTTGATAACAATTGGCCCTATTGCCTCTGACTGTTAATCTAGGGCTGCACTTTGCACCCCCCTGGGGAAAGTTCTCAAGCTTTTCTGCTTTGCTTTGAGAGTATCTCTTTAAAATACCAGAAGATCAGATAAGAACAGTATTCCATGTAGGCAGCCCCAACAAAGTGATTCCTGAAATCACCTTTTTTCCCCCTAAAAGTGAAAGCTGCTAAATGCTGTTTGGGTGAAGTGTAAATTCAATCAAAGAGGACAAAGTAAGTGGTGCTCGTATGTTTCACATTATGTATTGGCGTCTTTACAGTAATAGCGTTTGGGAAAAATATATTTTTGAGGGGGTTGTGCAGTAGAATAGAATTCGGTCTCTTAGGGGCAGATTTACTAAGGGAGGAATTGTCGAGGGCTATTAGCCAAAATCGTACAAAACGAACGTTCGAAGCGTTCGATCGTACGCTTGAAATTCGGCAAAAGACTTAGAAAAAAAATCCTATGGCGGCTTCCCATAGGCTTCTCGTGCAATTCGGTAGGTTCAATCTGGTGAAGTAGGCAGTCAAATTAAAAGGCAGGTTCTTTGACTGGCGAATAGTCGAGCACTCGAATATATATTTATTCGATCTATTCGATGCGCCCGAATATTCTATATTCCATGGTCGAAAATACTTCATTTGCATATTCGAATAGTCGCACGATTGAATTGAGACTATCCACGACATCTGGTGTTCACTCTGAATGCACCATGTGATATAAAATGTATTATATTTATTACACTCTCTATAGTAGAGATAAGATTTGTGTTAAAGAGGGACCCTCCAGGGCATTGCCTGGTATCCCTATAGTCCGGTCCAACTCTTCCTTAGGCACGTTTCACCGTGTTACATCAAACTGCTAGCTCTTGAGGCTCCACAATCAAATCAATGCAGGGTTGCTAGGGTAATTTGTACCCTAGAAACTGAATAAAAAGCTAAATAACTATAAAACCACAAACAATAAAAAAAATCGCAAAATGGTGAAAACTAGGGAAACATGTTGAAGTCAAAGGTCATCAAAATAATTTTGACGCACTACAATTTTTGGCACAATCGATGATTGTCAGTGGGCGTCTGAATAATTTTGATGCCCCACAATTTGAATGTGTGCAACAATTTTTGGCGAATGGTGAAGCACGGAAACACTCCGCAAATCCATATCTGGCGAATTTATTTGGCCGTCACTAGTCGCTGCTTGATGACTAGTTTTCTGTTGAGCCATTTTGACAGAAAGAAAGTGCAGTGCAAACACTTGTGTGTACCTTAGGATTCCTGTGCGGCTGCAAGGCCAACTCATCTTTGTCACTGGAGCTTTCTATCATTTCAGCGCATCGCTAAGCTTTGCAAATAAGTCAGTCATCAACGAATCCTTTTGTAACTTTGCATTAGTAACTGTCCTGACGCGATAAGGGAGCCTGCAGTTTGCTCACACACAGTCACACACACACACTGATGACAGCTTAATAAGGTCTTTTATTTTGTGTTTTTGTTCTGCAGTCTTGTCGGCCTTTGTGTAGAATGTGACCTCTGCTTTTTGCCTCTGAAAAGGGGGCAGCTGTGTCACTTTAATTTGTGCTCATGTGGAATGTCGAGTTGGCTCTGTGGGGCTTGTAGACATATTCAAGCACAAGCCTCTCCTATTGTTACCTAGGATATGAATGCACATTTACAAATTTCTATTATCTGGCGCTGGCAGGGAATGCAGCCTTCACAAACAGTGACTGAGTACACAATCCACACACAATGTGATCGCACATAGCAGGCAGGAATGCTGGAATTGCTCACCCCCCTAATGAATGTCACACACTGATGATGAGTGTTCTACAAACTGAATTAACATCTCTAATGCCAGCTGCAGTTGAACTGTAACTACCAACAATCCAACAAAATATCCCCATACTTTCAATAAGCGCTTCATGAGACCTGTTATGTAGAATGCTCGGGAGCTGGGGTTTTCCAGATAACGAATATTTCCATAATTTGGATCTCCACACCTTAAGGGGCATTTAGCAAGGGTCGAATTTTCGAGTTTATGGGAGTTAAACTCCATAAACTCAAAATTAAAAAAAAAAAAGAAGACCAAATGAAATTTATTTTATGACCAGGGGCAGCTGGGAAATTGACAATATGTCTAGCCCCATGTCAGATTTAAAAACGTAATATAAAAAATTGTGTTTGTTCTTTTGAGAAATGGATTTCAGTGCAGAAGTCTACTGGAGCAGCGCTATTAAATGATGCGTTTTGAAAAAAAACATGTTTTCCCATGATAGTATCCCTTTAACAGATGACAGCAATAATTACTACCTCTATTACCTCACTTTGGCATTTTTCTGAAATATAAAATTTGCCTTTTGTTTAGCGTATGGGTCAGTTGCATACAGTAGAAAATTTGGTCTGTGCCATGGTTTATCTGGGAAATTCAAGTAAAATCTTCCATTGCGTTGGCGAGGGGGTCAGGAGTTTAGCGCACACAAGCCTTTTCCATACCAAAGCATGTCTTGCATGGCGAGATGCGCTTTCTGGAGATGTGCATCTATGCAGGAAACTGTGGCAGAACGGAACAAAAGAACATTTATTTACACGGGGATATTATTCCCAGTTCCGCTGGTCTCTGGAATGTATCCTTGAAAAGAAAGTCTATCCAGTTTCTAGTTAAAGTTTATTTTTATTTCATTTTTTTTTTCCCTCTTGATATTTAGTAAATCACAAAAATATGGGCCTTTGATGCCTGGTATCTTATCTGGATTCGGAGCTGCCATGCTGTTTGTTCCAATATATGAAGTATAATGTCTAAAAGTGGGCTGTCCCTGTATTATATTGTTAATGGTGAGCCTATCAACTCGCTTATCCTATTCTCAATATATAATACATTGTTTATTATTGTGTCCATATAAGTGCAATTATATTTTACAATTATTAGAGAGTTGTTTGCTGGAAATTCTGTTATAGGTATGGGATCCTTTATCCAGAAAGTTCTGAATTACAGGAAGGCCATCTCCCATAGACTCAATTTTATCCAAATAATCCAAATTCTTAAAAATGATTTCCTTTTTCTCTGTAATAATAAAACTGTACCTTGTACTTGATCCCAATCAAGATATTATTAATTATTATTGGAGGCAAAACAAGCCTATTGGGTTTATTTCATTACATGATTTTTTAGTAGACTTAACATATAAAGATCCAAATTTAAGTTAGATCCGTTATCCGGAAAACCACCCGAGCATTCTGTATAACAGGTCCCCATACCTGTACCATTTTATTGCCTTTAATGTGCAACGGAGCACCATGAGGCATATCCCGGGCATACAGCCTAGTTCCTCCTATTTCTGGTGGGATATTCTTAAAATCGGGAATCCAAAGTGGGTGGAACTGAAAAGTAGGAGGGTTTGGGTAGATGGGTTGCATTTCTAGTTGGTGTTGTGTTTGCATGGGCAGGTCCTGTATCCTCAATAGAGAATGTTATGCTTAAGAGGAGAGATTTTGTTGTTTTTTTTCTAAGAAAACATGGACCATCTCATCACAGCGTAGATAAAATTGGTATAATCTGCTTAAACATGGAGATTTCAGTTTCCAGAGTTTTTAGTTCTTTGATGTTAAGGGTTTGCATTTGGTTCGGCTGACCACTAAGGCTGGGGACAGACAGGGAGATTCGGGGAGATTGTTGCCTGCTATTAAACGCCAGGCGACAGAATCTCCCCGAATCTCCCTGTCTGTCCCCAGCCTAACCCACGGTAGAATTATTCAAATAAAAAATAAAATTGAGCTTGTTTTTTTTTCCCATGACTCTAGAATAAAATGCACTTTAGAATTTTTTCAAAAAAAATCCAGTTTAACAAATTCAAATTTTACAGGTTTATCGGGTGAAAAAAATCTTAAAACTTCAAATGAATAGATACAGCAACGAAAACACACTGAGCTTCATGTAGAACTCAGTGGGAGGTGTATTTTCATCATCCAAACTTGAGATGAGCATGTAAAAACAATTGAAACAAAATATTATTTTCATTGGGAATTTTATTTTCTGCATCTTCAGGAGATCTTCAGTTTTTCACAATTCAAGTAAATTTTGTAGCTGTCAAGATTTAAACAAAAAAAAAATCACAATTCGTTCTGTCAATCCTGACTTCTGCAAAAAGAACCAAGTCCTGAATCTCATGCATCTCCAATCGATGCTAAATTTGCAGTTAAAAATGCTGAGATACCGGTTAATATTTCCATTTACTTCAGTCCAATAAAAGAATATTTTTTTTCCCTTGAGATTCAAGAGATTTACATTCTTTTTTCATTCAGAACTTCAGAGGTTGAACTTAATGCTGAACATGCCCGGCTAACGTTACAAGGTGTCATGCATCATTTATAAGCTTTAAACGTTTCCGCTTGATTTGTAGGGACCTCTTATACTGGCAGAGACTTCCTTTTTTGGATGTAAGGCCTTGCGAGCGTCTGTGAATGCTTTAGCATTACATAAAGGAAATCTTTAGTAGCGTTACATAAAGGAAATCTTTACTAAAGGGGGGGTGGTGGTGCTTCTTTCAGTAGAGTAGTTAAATCATTGTAATTTCACTGGAGAACCTGGATGGTATGATGCCCAAAGCAAGTCCACCAAACCTCTAGGTTCCAGATACTAAATTTGTGACAGTTACGTCAAGTGTTCAGGAAAAGTACTGGGGGTGGGATTAGAAGTGGGTAAATTATAAATGTAGGCTTAATGGGTCGAGTCAGATGACGTGAATGGTCTCAAAACCCTAAGAATTTGATTTAAAATGTTATCAAAAAATGCAGTTTTTAGCTTTTACTCTGGAGTTAGTTAAAGCAACTTCCTTCTTCTTAGAGGTAGAGGTTGAATTTGGGAAGTAAAATGTTTTTTTTTTTACTCTCTCTCTCTTTGTAACATAGAGGTTTCATAAGCTTACACAAAGGTATGTGATTTCTAAAGGGCTAATCTACAAATTATATTTGAATTTGGGACATTTTATTTGTCAAGTTTTTTTTTCTCTCAGTATTTTTACATTAAAAATGCCAATGTCCATCATTATACATAATAAACTATATATATATATATATATTTATATTATTTTTATTTTTAATAATGGTGCATTTTCAGTTACATTTAGCCAAAAACCAACCAGCCAACTTGGAATGGCTTAAAATTGTCAAAGGTTTGATTTATATTTATTTAAAGGATTTTCACTGGGTCACACATGGTCAAATTGTTGTGAATAATATAATTTCCTACACTGTCACAGTGCCTATTATACTGTAGCTTAGAGGTAAACTTTTGGTTACTTGATGGCAAAAACATTGAGCCATAATCTTGCTTATGTTATCCATGTCCCATACCAGACCTTTATGTTACTGTTTTTCTAAATGTTCAATTGAAATAGCGCTTTAAATTTGACTAATTAATTTTTTTCCTCTCTTTTAGTTGTATGGTTATTGTTACCAAGACAGCAATGATATTTCAGACACACTGACCACCATCACTGAACTTGGTTCCCCACTGGAGATGATTCAGCTGTTACAGTCCCCTTGGGAGGACAGATTTCGAGTAAGTGATGAATGTTTTATTAAAGCTTGTGGAGCAACAAGGAAATACAGTGAAGATGCTTGATTTTAATGATCAGCTCAGCAACATCAACATTTAATATTTTCCATATTGTATCCCTTAGAGGACAGGCATCACTGTAAATACATATCATCCTTTCCATGTGTGTTTGGATTTAAGGGAGATTTATATGTTGACTTATTTCTCTATGAAAACAAATTCTAACTAGAACCCCAAGGGGATGGTTTATTAACATTTGATTTTGAGTTTTTAACACAATTCCTGGGTTGTTTTTTGCACTAAAACTCACAAATTCACATTAAGGTTTCCAAAAAAAGTGATTCATTAAGTGCAAACAAATTAAATGTCAAAATTTTGCATCAAAAAGCTGGTAAGTTCATGCAGAAGTCAATGGGAGTTTTTCTTTAAGAGATTTTTACAATTCAAGGTTTTGTAAATAGTTTTTTATGATTTGAGGTTTTATTCAAGTTTTTAAGTTGTATTCAGTTTTCATTATTCAAGTTTTTTAATAAATAAGCACACATTTGATTTAGAAAAACAATTATTAATCCTCAACTTTTAATTTTCATAATTAGGCCTCGAAGGGGCTGATTTATTATGCTGCGACTTTTTCGTGCTGTTTGAAAAATATGAAAAAGTACCGGAAATAAGACAAAACTGCAACAATACAAAAATACTATATCTAAAACCTGTTGAAATCATGTAAAAGTCAATGGCAGATGTCCCTTTTACAACTGGAAGCTGTTTCATTCGTAGATTTAGAGATTTTAGATGTTTTCAGGTATTTTTGATGCTGGCTTTTATTCAGCAGTACCAAAAAGTTGCTGTTTTTCCGTGACTTTTATGTGACATTTCCCATTTGTGCAGATTTTTTAAATAAATAAATAAATTTAATGACATTTCTGGTTTTAAATAAAGTCAGTTTAGTTTTAGTGATTTCATAAACCTAAACCTAAACTTTGACCTATAATAAATAGACCCCCACATGAAAAAATACTAAACTAAATGAACCTAAAGTTCAATGAAAAATACATAGAAATTTATTTTTTTAAATTTAAATCATTTTAGACATCCCTACTCTAAAGCATCTAGCAATTTAATATTTTACAAATGAAATTTATATTCAATTTCATTAATACTAAGAAATGCTAGTCAGTCTTGAGTATAACCAATCAGACAAATATTTGAGAAATATATTTATAAAAGTATTTATAAATGCCTTTCAGCATTTCAGCAGATTTGTGATATCCCAAACTTTATCAATGACTATTTGAGTTTATGATTTTAGCTGAATTTGTAATATATATATATATATATATATATATATATATATATATATATATATATATATACTTTTTTTTAAAGGTATTGTTTAGTGGGATGCAAGCCCTTATTTTTGCAACTGATTTTTAATTTGTGTATAATTACTATGAAGTGGACAGGGCTTGGACAGAAAATCTGTAGAAATCTACTTTGAAATAGCCAGCTTTTCCCTAAGTTAATGTCTTTCCTTTTCAGATATGCCTGAGTTTAGTTCGCCTTTTGCATTATCTGGCACATTCTCCCCTCGGCTCTATAACTCTGCTGGATTTTCGGCCGCGCCAGTTTGTGGTCGTTGATGGTGAACTGAAAGTAACCGATCTAGATGACGCGAGCATGGAAGAGACCTCTTGTTTCAGCCACAGTGACTGCTTTTTGGAGTTCCCGGCAAGAAATTTCACACTTCAGTGCTCAGTGGAGGGTAAATGTCAAAACATGAACGAGAAGAGGAACCTCTACAACGCCTACAGGTAAACTTGTTTTCATCAATACTGATCATTGAAAGGGAATGGGTGGAGTCACCTATGAAGCAAACCTCTGTTCTTACATTTCTTGTAGAAGTGGGATCTTTTTGAGTTATTTTTTTCTACCCAATAGCCAATGAACTCTCTCATTCTTTAGTCCCATAAACCAACTTGTTTTTCCAAATCCCGTTGCAACCAACAGAATCTTTTCTTGTTCACGGGAATCTGTACTTCACAAAAGCAAGAAAAACTAAACTGTATGTAGCTATGAATATCCTCCCTGGCTTTCAGCAGACAGCGAGTGTGCCATGATTTATGACAGTTCACATTAGACTGAGTTTGATGAATTCAACAAAAGTAAGAGGCCCAGTTGAAAATGAACAGCTTTAAATAGACTGCTCCTGGAATCTGCCTATTCATCTCAACCCAAGCGCTAGTAAATAGATTATAGGGGTACTTGGCTGGTAATAACATTTGAGAACGTCTGGGCAACAGCTAAGACTGGAAGAATATGTAAAAGCAGCTCAGACATGAACTCAGAAAAAAAATACAGTTCATTCTTTTACTTTTCAGACGTTATTTAGTTACAGCCCTTCTGTCAAGTTATGCGTGTTGCCGATGTACTCGTTTATCAAAGTGGAAACTTTTTTGGGGGAAGTCATTATTCTGGGCTTCACATCAACTTTCTGGAAAATTTTCTCAATTCTCACACAGTGGAAACACTTTTTTTTCCCTCACATTTTAAGTTTTCCTTCATTTTTCACATTTTTTGTGATTCTATCAATATATTATGCAAAATAATTTCCCTGATTTTACATTTTCCCAGATTTGATACAGTTTTTTTCTGGTCCCTTGAAAAACAGAAAATGGGGGTTCTACTATGTTTAACCACTGGTAAACCGACTCAAATCTTACTGAAACCAAAAGGTTACACTGTATATTATCATTTATTTCTTCAAAGGGGATTTAGCTGGAAGATTTTAAGGAATTTTTCAAATGCCTTTTTTTAAAATTGGGGGTTATTTACTATTTATTTGTTCTACTAAATCTGTTAAAACCTAGAAATCAACAAATCAGGGGCAGGTACATGACTGGTTGCTTTTGATGGTGACTGTGATACAAAGGGATTTAGGTAAAAGATTTTTTTAAAAATTCACATTACTTATTTATTAAATAGGTTTTATGTTTTCTTCTAATAAATATGTTAAAACCTAGAAATGACCATGTAATCGGGGTTATGGCTGGCTACTTTTCATTGTGACTGTAGTACAAAGGGGATTTAGCTAAAAACATTTTAAGACATTTTCACATGATTCACATCACTTTTTTTAAAATAAAAAATAGTTTTTTTTTTCAAATAGATCTGTTAAAACCTAGAAATCATCATATAAAAATTTTGCAATTTAATGCTGAGTTAATTCTGATTAGCAGCTGCTTTGACTGTGTTTTATTTTTGTAGGGGCAGGTAAATGACTCCTTTTTCACGGTGACGAAAAGGAATTTAGCTAGAATATTTTAAGGAAATTTTCACATGGTTTATTTTTTTTAACTAGATATTTATTTCTTATTTAAAGCCTAGAAATTGCCCTCTATTAATTTAGAAATGTAATGCTAAATGGTGACTGCGAATATTTTTAAGAAAATTTCACATGGCTTATTTTAATTGAATTATTGGGAGGGATGTGTTGTATTTAATCGCCACGTGTTGCAGTTTAAACCAAAATGAAATATCCTTCCCCATTTTCAAATAAATAAAAAATATTTGAATTTATCTGGTGGTTGACAATTTTTGGGTGGCACATTACTATATAATTATAACAGGGAGAAAATAAGATTTCAAAAGCCATGCAAATAAACATAGGATATAGATTATTGTGTGTGCAGAACACTCATTTTCTTAATCTTTGCCTTTATGGATAGGAGTAAGAGCTGCCATGTTGCTAGCATTGGCTGAGACCTAGACTTCAGAATAAGAGTCTTGCAAGATTAAAAATAAATGGTCACTGATGAAAAGGATAAAAAAATACATTGAAATGCTGAACCTTTCGTTGGTTAGACAGGACTTTATTAGCTGTATGGAATCATACAGAAGTCTGTCTTACTAACACAAGCAAAGATGTTTTTTAAAGGCTTTAGCTGCCCTTTAATGAAGTGTCTTGGTAGACCAATATGCGACCCTACTTTCTTAGGTCCCAGATGAGCCCTACAGGAGTGTAAGCCCCCCGCCCCACTCAAGGCACCGGGAAACAGCAAGGGGAAGTGTTGAGTTTATTCAAGTGTCTAGATTGTATTTTACATGTAGTTATTTTTCTATTACTGTTTTATTTACGAATTATAATTTCCACGTTCTATTCCAAAACGCTCTGGCGGAGAGACCTGAAATACTTGTGGAACACACCCAAAATTATGAAGTTTCCCCCCACCGGTGATAAAAAAGCAATAAATTTTATCCAAGTACCAGACATCCTTACAAATAGCCGCAATCCACTAAGCTTCGCAGCAGGCTGCTGTGTTAATGGAGCATTTACAGGTGATTACAAGGCAGCCTTGTGTCTGAAAGCCCCTCTCCCTCTGCCAGACACATGGCTTGGGGTCACTTATGGATTTTCTGATTATGATATATGGTTATGTTTCCTGAATGCTATAACAACCTATTGCTTATTAATTCTGTTTGAATTAGTCTATTTACTTTTACAAGGCACTTGTTATAAACGTTTTCTTTTTTCATATAGGCTTTTCCCTCCATGTCTTGTAGGTTTTTTTTTACGTATCTTCTGCCACACAGCGCACCATCTTCCCTGCGCCCACTTCTGGATACTATAGTCAATGCAACAGGTATTTTTTTTACTAATCTCTAATGCACCATTGATAGAAAATACAGAGGGCTTCTTTTAAGACACAGTGATACTTAAAGCAGACCCACTATTTAAAAAAGCAGGCAAAGGGACTTATGTATTATTGCCTTGAATACAGGTTGGAAGGTCAGAAGGCTGTGGGTCTCAGTATTAGCAAATTTTATTAATTTTTTCCCCACCTTCCTGTCTTCTGATGATGCTTCTTCTGCTTTGTGGTGGCATCACTTCCAGTTCTACGGTGGCCAGCAAGTGGTGGGTTGTGAATAAGGCAATTGCTGATTGAATTAGGTGATGTTCTAGGTTGATAAAAATGTTGGTCCAGGTGCTGGTCTGGATAGCAGAAATTGGACCATGCACTCCACCCCTTTTGCTGAACAAAAAATCCTGTTGTAGATGCCCTGGCAGTCCCTAGTCTGCATATCAACATGATGTTCAAGACAGAGGGCATTCCAGTGGACACCCACTGCCACTGATGATCAAACCCCATTCTGATAGCAGCAAGGCCAAAGGCAGTGCTGTATTCAGAGAAAGACATAGCTCTTTGCCTTCCAGGAAAAAATTATATTGGATGATTTTATTACCACTTGATAAAAAAAAAAGATTTTGTTAGATTCGCCTCATTTTCGCGCCAGTGCAGATGTTGAAAACATATTTAATTAATACCCACATTAAATTGCACTGTGGATTAAAGATTTGCAGAGGTGTTAGCGTGCAAAGCACTAACACCCCATACAACAGAATGGAAATTCAGTAAAACACCTGAATGAATCTGCTTTGAGATGTTTGTCAATTCAGGAAACACTTTCCAGAAGTTAGGACATTCTTTCAGACAAGCATTTAGCTTGTTCTGCCATCAGGATTTACTCTTTATATAACTGTTTGCAATAGACGCCCTTTTTCCATGTGTGTTTGCTAAACAAAACAAATTTTTCAGGTGAATTGCGGTGGGGGGTCGATGAGGCTCTTGTACAGCTTGAAAAAGTATTTCACCTCTATCGGAGTGGATTGTACCTGCCAAACATTACAGATATTCCTACAGGGGGTAAGTGATGTTTTCGTCAATGATTTTCTTTATTTCAGTGTTGAGTGACAAATGTCATCACAGAATGATTATGTACAGCGTGCAATCAGTAGGACAAGTGCTTCTTTGTGGAGACCCCAAATCATTGGACTTTATATGACAGCAGTGTCCAACATTTTGTTGTTCACTTGTTGAACTATAGTTCTCTGAAAACTACAACAGCTTCAAACCAATGGAGTTACTATAGTCCAAACATGCTAAATACAAAGAGCCTATTCTTTTTACACAAAGAGGCATGTCAGAAATTGAATTTAAAATGGAAATACACACTTTTATACACAGCTTTATGAGCAAAATAAAAATCACTTGCTATGTCTGTTGTTTTAATTTGAAAAATAGGGATGGGTGAATTCGACCTGTTTTGCTTCACCAAGAATTCACCGCCAGTGAAAATTTGCCGAAAAGCATTTAAGTCTATGGGAGATATTTTTTTTTGATGGACATAAATATTTTTTGACATTTGTCATTGTTTTGATCCTCCACAATTTTTTCCTCCCATTGGAGTCTATGGGTGTCATTTCCTTGACAAAACTCCCTCATCCCTATTAAAAAATCCTTATATTATTATCGTTTTTCAGTTATTAAAAAAGTAAGGGCGGTTTGTTTGCTTCACTTACTATCTTAATAACCCCCTTAATATTCATACTGTTTCTAAACACTTAAAACACTTAAAGGGGCAGCTATATTAAGGTCTGAGTTGTGTTTTCCATAAAATTTTGAGGGTTTTTAAGGTTTACATTGGCAGCTCTCCTTGACTTCCTGTTTTACAAATTAATTCACTTCACCTCCTCTGCGGAACAGGAAGTTCCTTTTATGTTCCAGCCTAAGTTACTCCTCTTCTGCAGAACAGGAAGCTACTATCCTTGTCCATAAAAACTGATACTTGATACCAGTGTTATTAACAATGATGAAAGACAAGATATATACAATAGTGATGAGCAACATTTTTTGCCAAGTTTCTCCATTAAAATGATGACTCAAATGGGTGAAAAAAATTGTTGTGTCAAAACAACATTGATAGTTGCCCATAGATTTTAATGCATTTCGGCACATTCTCACTGTTTCACTAATTTTCTGGCAAAGCAAACGTGTTAGATTCGCCCATCGCTATATACAAAGGGAAGGGCAATATTTTTTTCCATAAAAAGTGGCAAACCCTTTTGGAAGCTCCTTTGGAAGCACTTGGGGTTCAAATTGCTGAAATTCTGCACAAAAACTAATAAAATGTTAAAGAAAAGAAAATATACACTCCTACATAGGCAATATGTACTTAAGCTACCTAGTATTTTTTTATTTTAAGTAAACATATTAATGTGGAACCTTGGGATAAATTAGCTTGTTCCAATGATTGATATCCCACATCTAGCTCTTCTTAAAAGACTTAATAAACTGTTTGCAGTACCAATAAAGAACATATGGGATGGCTGCCTCGGAAAATGGCACCAACTGTTTTCGATACGGAGAGAGAGGGGGAAAAAATCTCTTTGAACAACAGCAAGTGTGAAAAGTGATATTAACAATTACTATGGAAATCCAGTGAAACAGCATGTCAAGCTGAGCTCTCACATAAAACAGGCTTTAACAAGGTGAACCAGGATCAGGTTACAAAAAAATGTTGGGCTTAAGCTTTTAAAAATGTTTGAGTTGTAAAACATTTATAGTGCTTTAAATTATAATGTACTCTGACCTGTGTTTTAGCAACTCCAGGGCACTGTACAGAGAGAGCTGAAAAGCTGTTCATGTGTAGAACCAAATAACTAGAGGGATAAAAACTTGACGGCTAATGTGAATGGCAACCTTTGGTTTCCTTTTGTATTTTATACGATGCAGTGCTACGGGAGGGGGGGATAAACATCTGCTAAGAGGAACGGCTGTTGGATAAGGA
Organism: Xenopus borealis; assembly: GCA_024363595.1. Lineage (NCBI taxonomy): Eukaryota > Metazoa > Chordata > Amphibia > Anura > Pipidae > Xenopus > Xenopus borealis. The sequence continues at coordinate 10,506,098 of CM044439.1, read as the reverse complement.
AGTCAGACTTAAGGCCCCACATCTTGTAAAATCCTGTGTATTTTTAAAGCTGTGTAATGATTTTACATGTACGTGTAGCCAAGTGTACAATTCTGGTGTAAAAAGAGGTGGTAACTCAAAAAAAGAAGCATTAAAATAAATTGCTTGAACAATAATAATAATAATAATATATCTGTACTTTTTATACTAGAATTTTTTTGCTACTTGAATTTGCCCCATCTCCTTCATTGTTTATGCATGGTCTGAAGTCCTTTTAATTAGGGGGATAGAGTGGTATAAAAAATAGGCACCTGTAGCTGGCCATACCCAGCCCGATAGAGTTATCATCTTGTCAAAATGTATTGGCCAGTGTATGGTCAACTTATTTGGCCCGTGTATGGGGTCCTTTAATTGGCCTGCTCTAAAATCAACCACATATCAGAAAATTTCTGCTGCTGCTGATCGTTGGGATCCTGGGCCAACATTCAGATCAGCCGAATTTGGCCCAGTGTGTGGGTGGCCAAATCAGTGTATTTGTCAAGTCTTCAAGATAAAGGGTTTCCAGAAAAATGACCCCATATCTGTACACCATTTATTATACACCATTCTGTACACCTTAAAAATATGCCCCATTGTCTTTGGTGGTCCCCAGGAACCCTAGCACATTGGCAGGTGATCTTTAGAAATGATCCTTGGGCAAGTTTCCAGTTAGTAACTAATGTGATAACATAATGCAGCTTGGTATGTTTGATATGACTAGTCATTAACAGTAATTAAAATCAGATTTAAAAACAATTAGAACAATTCCATGCTATGAAAATCTGGTCACAAGGGTTTTTGATCTGTAGAAAAATCCTTACGTTAGTGGACACACCAAACCTAAAACAAATTCAGCTTTAAGGCATCAGTACCAAAAGTTCTGTACTGTTTTTTTTATTATTTCATTGGACTTCTCTGATAATGCAGATCTATTTTTCTGTCCATTTCTGCATTTTGCTTTGTGAAGGGTCCTAGTGAAAAAGAAATCAATGGCTTTAGACATTGAGTTCCAAATGTAAATAATTTGGACATATAGTAGGTATGAATGAACCTTCTACACAACATTTATACTACTAGTTTGATTACTACGTAGCGCTAAATATGCCAGTTAATGGCATGCTGTTATCAAATGGTATAAATGTACCAGGACTGCTTTACACTAAAGCAGAGACACTGGTTGACCTTTAGATCTATTTTTTTTAGTAATTTGATGTCCCTCAACCTGCTGTAGAGGTGATAATTGTGCTCTGTAGCTGTTCTTCCTACCCGCTAAACTTGGATTTTAGAGATTTGTAAAAAAAAAAAGTCTAGCATCTAAAAGCTTACAAATGTTATATTATTTATCTAGGCAAAATATAAGTGTTTTCTGAGGTTTTCATTTTTTTGAGTTGGCAGACCCATTGAAAAGGATGAGCAAAATATGAATTCCTTGCGTTTGAGTTTTTTTAAAATAAATAAACATATTAACATTTGTTACATTTTTGAGTTTATTCAAATAAAAAACTTAAAAACTTACAAAGTCTTAGTTTTATAAATAAGCATTTAGATGTATGATTTTCAACTAGAGAAACAACTAGTTTAAGAAAGTGGGCTGGCCCCTAGAGGACTGAGTTTCTGTGCACTGTTGTACTGTAGGCAAGAGGTATAGATGCAATTGTTTTGGCCCCATATTTAGCCATTCCTCTGTTAAATACTAAAATCTTGACCTGGGGATTATGGGAGTTATAGTCTAGTAATTTAAGTGGGTGTGGGGGCAAAGACACATCATGTAATTTGAGCTTAAGGAGAGCTAACTTAAGTATTTAATACACATTATATTATTCCAGACAATTCTGTTTAATTATACAGAATTTTTGTAGCCCAGTACTGAAAGCATCTAGCCATTTCTGTAAATTGTCTGTGAATTTTAGAAGTAGCACAACAAAGAAAGCCCTAATGTTACTCAATTTGGCAAAAAAAAATCACTTATATGGTTAAAAATAGCAATTTAAAGGCACTGCAAAGCTTTGCTCCCAATTTACAATTTTCCCAGTTAACTCTTTCAAATGACTGTACCCCTGAATGTAGGTAAGATGATACTGAAACTTTGGTTTGGAGCATATTGTTTTTCTTTCTCAGTTCTGTGCTTTCATTATGATGTATGTAAGTTTAAAATTTATGGCTGGCTTTCTTGTAATAGGCAAGTATTTATTTGTTTTAAACATCATTAGTCTGGAAATTGACCAGAACTTTGACCTTTTGATGATGTGATTTACTGGTGAAAGACTTCAAATTCCATTGACTTTGTGTAAGAAAAGCTTCCTTTTTAGCAAGACAAACCACCCAATCCAGTATTAACAGATAATGTAGGATTTTGGTATGTTCACAAAGGAAAGACGGTGAGGGTGAAACAATATAAAAACACCAATATTTGTCTCTGTTTAGCATATTTACAAACATCGTAAATGTTCTCATCTAAGCTGTCAATTATTATGATCGGGGGTGGGAATATCAGTGAGAAAATATTTATGGAACTTTCTTTTAAACAAACCTTGTTAAATTAGCACAGTAAAGAAAAACAATGTCAAAACATGGCTTGTTATACAAAAGCAAAAAAGTTAATTTATTTTAATATAGTTATATAATATATAGTTTTGGTATGTTTTGTTTTTATACTTACCATACTTTTCTAAAATAATAAGTGTAATATATGGAATAATATATTTGATTATGATAACAATATATTTAAAGCAATAAAATGCAAATCTTATCTGAGAACATTGGTTCTATTACCAAAATCATCTTAAATCTCTAGGGGAAACATTAGATGGCAAATATTATTCTAATGTATATGAATTCCAATAATTTTTGCTTTGCTGGTAAAACAAAAAAAGAAAAGAAAATTGAGAGTCAGATGAAACCAGTGACTACAAAAATATGGGCCAGCCACGAGCTAGTGTCGGAACTGAGGAATAATATGTTAAATTATTTAAAAAACAGGAATAGAGATACCCCTCAATTTGTAGTATAGTATGTCACTCCAAAAATGTTATACTGTGGCCAAAAAAAGCCTTTATTCAAAGTGCCAATTTGATCATCAAAGCAGTGATGTTTTGTCTACAGAATATACTGGTTTTCCAAAAGCTCCAACAAACAGTTCACAGCTCCAGCAGATCACAGTTTAAAATACAAAAAGTCTTTATTCAGTTAATATATCCATCAGCGTTATGCGTTTCGTGCTCTTGTATTTTATACTGTACATTTGAGTTATTGGAGTGTGTCACACCGATCATTATGGTGTGCCTTTATTTTTGGGTGAAGGTTTGGAGTTTGGCACCTAAACCCATCATTTCTACTATGAGTTTTTTTTTTTTTACTTCTAGCATATTCGTTGTTTGAAATGGTTGAATATCAGTTTACTAGATTTATGATGTACAAAAATGTTATGTCCAGTCTGGGACCTTGTAACCAATTCTCTAAAAATTCTTAAACATAATTTGGCTGGTTCTGTTCCAGAGGACCCCCTCCTATGCTTTGTTTCAAATCTTTAATCAAAAATTATCAAGGGAGTGCAACAAGATAATAAAGGGAAAACCTTATGGGCCATGTTCCCTCCATCGTAATGAGATAATTAAACCAACAGGACTCCTGTGGGCGGAAACGACAACTTGCAGAAAGGCAGACACTGTTTTTTCAGGGCAAACTTGATAGGATTTTTAAAAAAAGAGCAAATGGAAATAAACATTTATACAATTTTAATATTTCCATTTGAGATTTTTTTTTTTTAAAATCTAAGCTTTATATTACCTCACAGAAAATACTACAGACTAATAAAGATTGCTGGATTTAGATATTACTCTTCTCAACCATAGCTGGCGTAATAATGTCATTTACATAAGCTGCTTGTAAGAGCTAGTTGTTCATTGAGGCCTAGCAGAATCGTTGCCATGTGGCTCTTCTCCTACGCAGACCATGAAATAAAAATATGAGTATTTTCTTGAATTATTACATCCAAATGGTGCATTTAAAAATGAGTTAGCTGTAATATCTAAAGGTGATTAATTTTGTGGTGGTTTAACCATAAAGAAAGCTCAGTGATGGCTGAGAAATTTAGAGGAGCTGAGAACAGAGAACAAGAGTGTGGTTTATAGAGCAAAGATAGACTGAACGGCAGCCAAAGTAGCCTAGTGATGTGTTAGTCAATACAGAGGAGCAGAGTGAGAATAAGTGACATATTCCTTGTACTCATTTTAATTAGCTATTATGCGAGAAGGCTTATTAAGTAGTTCCGTCAAACCGAGTAATAAGCCTATTCACTTTTTGTAAAATGCATTGCCAAGCTTTGTTGTGTTCTGGGGATTAAATGCAAAATTATAAAAGAGTAAGCTCTCTTTTTTTATTTATCGAAGAGATTAAAAATACCTAATCATTTTAGCTTGTTCATTAGCTCATCTTTTATCAAATGTTGTAGTGAATGTACCTATCATGTAATGAAAAACAAATTGCAGTATCATTTGCCCGAGATCTATTTTAGAAGGTGTTAAGATATCTGTTGCAAATGTCATCACTCCTACTAATACATAGCATGTGGTAATTTATTATGCATGTCTCAGTAGAACGCAGAGCAATAGTACATAGTACTGAGTTGAAAATAGCTACTAAAGTTGGGTCATTGGTCTGATTTTCCAAAAAATTATCATGTATTGAATTTGATTTTCATTTCATTAGTCGGAAGGCCAGGTTTGATAAAGATCCAGAAGAATTTCCAGCAGTTTAATAGTTTCCCATTTGCCAGTGTCTTTCTGAAGGTCAGAAACATTTCCCTGGCTTTCAAGAAAGTGTTACCAAATTAACACATTTTTCAAAGCAAATCAATGTGCCAATTTGTCCAAATAGGTTTGACTGCTTTGAGAATTGAAACATATTCATTATCAGTGGGGCGTTAGTGAGCAAAATTGTTTGCCAAGTTTCACTGCGAAAATAAGGTCTATAGACTATAATGGGTAAAAAAATTTGTTGCGTATCAAAAATTTGTTGCAGAATTTGTCACACATCAAAAAATAAAAAAGCTTTGTCGTCCATAGAATTCAATGCATTTTGGTACATTTTCACTTTCTCAAATTTTTGATGAAGCGAAAAGGGACAGATTCTCACATCACTACTCAGAGCCGGCACCACTGAGCACTAAGGGGCAAATTTACTATTATTCCCCAAAAATAATTTGTTTCTATTCGTTATTCGATTAGCATTCGATTGTTCTAAGCTACCTTTTATTCGATCAGTCGACGATCGAATACAAATCTATTCGTTCAGTCGGATAAATCATTCGACTGAACAAATAAATCATTCGACTGAACAAATAAATCATTCGACTGAACGAATAAATCATTAGATCATTCGAATGATTCGAACGATTGAAGACTTCGATGTTACGAATCCTATTGGATCAGGACTTAGCCTCAGAAGCCTATGGGAGTGCTCCCATAGGCTTCTATTACAATTCGGTAGGTCCAATCTGACGAAGTAGGCAATCGAATAAACTTTAAAATTAAAATCCTTCGCTGGTCGAATGATCGAATATTCGTCCATTCGACTCTATTCGAATGTATTCGATCGTTCGACCATTCCCTATTCGATGATCGAATATGCCAAAATTCACATATTCGACCAAATGAATAAATCCTACGTTCGAAATTCGATCGAATTCGATCGAACTTCGAATCCTTCACGTGAATATAGTGAATCAGCCCCTAACACTTATCCAATGAAATTTGTATCTGTAAATTAATGAATTAGACAATTATTTTATGCACTGTTGAAAATTATTTGTTGGCTCTAAAACCATGATAGTTTCAAAAACATTTTGTATGTCTTTTAATATAATTAAAACATTCCAAATAAAACGTCATCATTTTTGTTATAATTATAATACTTCTATACTTGTCTATCCATCTAGTCTGCGTGTGGTCTACAGTAAAAAGCAAACATTTTTTAATTATTTTTCAGAATACAAAGAAGTGGCCCATGCTGTTATTGCAGAAGAGGATTATAGATGTTGGCCTTCCTATCATCACAATGGATGTCTCCTCTCAGTTTTTGATTTAAATGAAGCCAAAGATGTGTGCAGGAGCCATTCACAATGTCAGGCGTTTGTGTGGACGAATCAGACAACTTGGACAGGTAATTATGACTTGACTGGTTTAGTGTATTCATTATCATTTTAAAAAAGTGTTCCTTTCACTGATAAGATAAAAAAAGTCTTTCAAGCCTTAAAGAAGATTGTGTTCTTAGATATTTTAAGTATATAAATATATTAATAAATTACTGTTCATCTGTTTTTAAGGTCGACAGCTTGTCTTCTTCAAGACTGGTTCACGAACACTTGTTTCAGATCCTGACAAAACAGCGTACCTGAAAGTGACAGGCTGAAGCATACCAAGGCGTGGTGCTTTATTTGGTGGAAAAAAATGCACTAATCTTCATTCTAATTTTTAGAGTGCTTTAATTCATAAAGAATTGCCTGAATTGCCAGGATGAATGTGCAATAATTGAGGACATTTTAAAAATGCTTACATGATAATAATAATGTGATACACTGTTGGAAATACGTACAAGAGACTGTGCTGAAAGAATCTGTAGAATTTCTGCCTCAAGCAAGTGTAAGAGATTGAAGCTCATAAAAAATGTCAGCCTTTACAATCAAACTGATTGCCTAATGTTGATGTAATCTAATGTTTTCTTTATACATGATTCGGAAAGCAGTCTGCATTGATTTGACATACCTATTTAGGTTTAGTTCTGTGCACCATGTACAGTACCATGTAACAATGGTATTTAAAACAAGTTGCTCTTTTCTGAAATGTTCTTGACTTCAGAGAGCCCCACTGCAGATTTTCTTTTCAAAAGTTTTCCGACTTGGTGGGTTCAAGCCCCTGTTAAGTCATGTGATCAGGTCCTCCTAATGCATTCCATGGTCCCAGATATATGAAATAATGGTCATAACACTTACATAGTTTGTAACTCCAAATTTACTGATTTTTTTTGCCTTCAAGGTGGGCATTCTCTTTAAATTCCAAAAAGCAGTTTTGGCTGAAAAATACCTGTGTCCAAGTGGTGTAGTAATTAAATACCTGGAACATACCAACTGACTTCAGTGAAAGATGAAGCCTAAAAGCTAATTCAGCAAAGCCATACTCAACAGCCACTTCTGCATAAGGCTGAATGTCCTAACTTCATTTGTCACTGGTTGAATTTACAGTATGCATAATATGTCAGTTTCAGTTTATGTGCTAGAAACCAAAGGTAACTTTGACCTCCTATGTCTGTTTTGTGAAATATATAGAAAGATGATAAAAGAAAGATACTGGGGAACCCACTGATATAAATTGTTCACGATGTGATGACTTATCTGCATATCAGGTGTAGCATAGCTACAAGCCAGTCCATATTGTTAAATGTGACCTTTGGCCAGAGAATGTGGACCTGCTAATCCTTAAAAATTTAATCTGCCTTGTAATACAAGACAATTAGTTTGTTGACCGTTCTACTATGATATTTTCCCATAAATTTAATAAGCTATGAGAAGAAGGGGGAGGCATATTTATCAAAAATCAGATTTGTGTAATTTAAAGATGTTTCTACTTTGAATAAACTCAGATTAGACACTAATATTAACTTATTTATTAAAAATTCAAATAGGAAAAAACCCCAATAAATGCATTTATGTTTATCTCAAATTTGTAGTTTACTCACCATTCAGTCAACAAGCTCAAAACTAAAAAAAATTGAAAAAACTCAAATTGAACAAAAAGTCTCCCATTGACTTCTAGACAACCTTGCAAGATTTTAGATGCTTACATTTTACATTTGAGTTTTTAATTTTTTTACCACTTAATAAATATTGAAATTTATTTTTTAAACCATTATTCACTTTTATGATTTTTATCAGAAAGACGTTTGAATCAATAAAAAACAATACAAATGTTGATAAATAAGCCCTGTAGTGTCACTGGAAGCATGTTCTCACCGTAAAGTAAGGGATTATGAATTTCCATGCCAAAATCAAACAAATACGGGTATGAGATCCATTATCCAGAAACCCATTATCCAGAAAGCTTAGAATTACAGAAAGGCTGTCTCCCATAGACTCCAATTTATCCAAATAATCCAAATTTTTTAAAATGATTTCCTTTTTCTCTATAATAATAAAACAGTAGCTTGTACTCGATCCAAACTAAAATATTATTAATCCTTATTAGAAACAAACCAACCTACTGGGTTTATATAATATTTAAATGATTTTTTAGTTGACATATGCGGGAAACACCAGGTCCTGAGCATTCTGGATAAAAGGTCCCATACCTGTATATGGTAAAATAGTACAATCGAGTAGCCAGAAACTACTTGAGTTTATGCATTTGCTGTGTGATGATATTTAATAGGTACATGCAGTATCTGTATTATTTGCTTTCAGTGAAAGCTGCAACTGAAAATTGTCATATCGATTTGCAATTTGTACAGATAATTTTTTGTACTTTGTATTTTTTCTGTTAAAATGTTTATTTTTCTAAAAAAATAAATTTGTTCAAAATCTGTTTACATTTTTAATGCTTATTGAAAAGTTTTTTGTAATTTTGAGTGGTTAAGTGTAATCATGTTCACTTAAAGGTAACGGGCCAATTTTAGTCACTTTTGAGTGCTGTGGTTGTAAGTAGCTCAAGAATGTGGTTATAAGGCATATACAGCCTCACTCATAGACTTTAAGGTGTAATGTGGCATGGTTTTGGGCTATTTTAATATGTAGGTGCCCCAAATCATCAAATTGCTATTGCCCATTGCTCAAGAAGATTCCCCAAGGGGCACATGGTGGATGAATATTTGTCATATACATGTCAGTATATTCTGCTTGTAAGCAAGGAACGTTGTTGCAAAGCAAAACCTTTTTCGTTCAATAGAAGTGTTGGTGTTGAGTTGGGTATTAAGGTATAAGGAGGCCAATAAATCATGCAAAAAAGCTATCAGTCAAGCTAAAATCGAAATGGAAAAGGATATAGCAGTAAGCAGTAAAAAGAATCCAAAATTATTTTTTAAATATATTAATAGTAAATAAATTGAATGGGAAGGTGTAGGACCTTTATTATCAGTGGGGGGGTCAGCTGGTTGATGAGAACAAGCAAAAAGCTCAGATTCTGAATGCATACTTTTCATCTGTCTACACAAATGAGGAACCAGCTAATGAAGGTATCCTTATTAATAGTCCCAATTCTGATAATAGATCTAATGATGCATGGTTCACACATGCTGAAATTCAAAAGAGACTAGAACATGTTAGGATAAACAAAGGTCCAGGGCCAGATGGGATTCATCCCAGGGTAATTAACGAGCTTAACTCTGTGATTGCCAAACCTCTCTACTTAATTTTTCAGGATTCATTGAGGTCTGGCATGGTGCAGAGAGACTGGTGAATGGCTAATGTGGTGCAGCTATTCAAAAAGGGATCCCATTCTCTGCCTCAAAACTATAGGCCAGTTAGTCTGACGTTGGTGGTAGGAAAGCTTTTCGAAGGATTAATAAAGCATAGGATACTGGACTTCATAGCAAATAACAATACAGTGAGTTTGTGCCAGCATGGTTTTTGCATAATACATCTTGCCAGACTAACTTAATTTCTTTTTATGAGAAGGTAAGCAGGGACCTCGATTCTGTGATGGCTGTGGATGTGATTTACTTAGACTTTGCTAATGCATTTGATACAGTGCCACACAGAAGGTTACTGGTTAAATTAAGGAATCTTGGCCTTGAACATAGTATTTGTACCTGGATAGAGAACTGGCTAAAAGATAGACTACAAAGAGTTATGGTAAATTGAACATTTTCTAATTGGACCAGTGTTGTTAGTGGGGTACCACAGGGCTCTGTACTGGGTCCCTTGCTTTTCAACTTGTTTATTAATGACCTGGATGTGGGCATTGAAAGTACGGTTTCTATTTTTGTAGGCGATACTAAATTGTGCAGAACTATAGGTTCCATGCAGGATGCTGCCACTTTGCAGAGTGATTTGTCTAAGTTGGGAAACTGGGCAGCAAACTGGAAAATGAGGTTCGATGTTGATAAATGCAAGGTTTTGCACTTTGGCAAAAATAATATAAATGCAAGTTATATACTAAATGGCAGTGTGTTGGGAGTTTCCATAAGTGAGAAGGATCTTTGGGTTTTTATAGATAACAAGTTGTCTAATTCTGGGCAGTATCATTCTGTTGCTACTAAAACAAATAGGGTTCTATCCTGCATAAAAAAGGGCATAAACTCAAGGGATGAAAACATAATTATACCTCTTTATAGATCCCTAGTAAGACCTCATCTGGAATATGCATTGCAGTTTTGGACTCCAGTCCAGAGGGTAGACTGTCCAGGTTAGGGTTGTTTTCTTTGGAAAAAAGGCACTTGCGAGGGGACATGATTACACTTTACAAATACATTAAAGGACATTATAGACAAATATCAGGGGACCTATTTACCCATAAAGAGTAGTGATGGGCGAATCTATCCCTGTTTGCTTCACAGAAAAATGTGCGAATGTCGCAAAACAAAATTCTTTTTTTTTTTTGACGCCAACGAATTGGCGTTTCGTGAATTGCGAATTGCAGGAATTAAACATGAATTCCCGCCTAGCAATTAAATTCGTCCATCACTAATAAAGAGGATTGCCACACCAGAGGCCACCCCTTCAGACTAGAAGAAAAGGACTTTCATTTGAAGCAGCGTAGGTGGTTCTTCATAGTGAGGACAGCGAGGTTGTGGAATGCACTGGTGTGTGATGTTGTGATGGCTGATTCTGTTAATGCTTTCAAAAGGGGCTTGGATGATTTTTTGGACAGACATGATATCTACAGTTAGTATAGCTATGGGCATATATGGTTTGTGTGAAAAAGGGGTTTGTGTGTGTGCAGGAATCAAGGATATATCACCCTTTTAATCCATGTGTACAAAGTTCAATACAACATAACTGGGACCATCTATATAGTAGATGAAAGCAATATCCCTCACATATGTGCATTTTATAGAACTATTTTAAGCAGAAGTGCACTACAGACATTATTCTGTTTTTTCTTAATCTGGCTGCACCCATTCTGGTTATTGTGCAATATAGGCCCATTGAATTGTGCGGCAAGGAAGTAAGTTATATAGCTTTTTCCACCAGGCCCCCTTTTGAGATTCAGCCTTTGGGTGGGGCTCCCTTTAACAAACTTTCTAAAAAGAATTTGGTGAATTAGTATTATGTTACGTAGATCGGTTAGAGTTAGTCTCAACTTTCCTTGGGTTCCAGAACCCAGGCAAGGGGTACAACTCCCAGCAACTCCCGGTGGGCATAATTAGATTCTTTATCTTCAGGTGGGGCCTCGCTTATGGTATGAAGGAAGGGATTACCACATCTGGTTTAAGCACAAAGCAATCACTCTTGATCAGTGGCTCTTTGAAACCAAACAATTTATTGAACTGGTGGTGCACTTCTCAATTACTTCACTTATTCAAGTTGCATGCTCAGATGATACACTCCATGAAAAAGTAGTGGCAGCAGGTCATTTACACAAATGTAGTACTCACAGATCCTCTCTAATCCTTTGTTAGTCAATTTTCTCACTGGGTCACCTTGTATGTCTCTTGTGCACAAAAGGGGAATCTCACACCTTGGATCTCTCTATCCTTGAGCCTAACCACTTGAGTCCCTAACCTGTGGCCTTGTCACTGCAGGGTGCTGACCCTTTGCTAAACTCCTTGTTGGAGCCTTAGCTGCTCATTAACTTTCCTGAACCGGTCTGGCACTATAGTGACCTATTACAGTTTATGACCTAACTCTTGCTCCTATACTGAGGTCTACCTCTACATCAGGCCCTAACAGCAACACACCACCGCCTCCAGCGAGTGGGTGCACCAGAAAGAGGCAGACCACATGGACACAGAACATCCCTTTTTATAACCTCTGGGGAACTACTCTCCCTCCTCTCTGGAAAAAAGGACACAGCTAGCTAACTAAATCCGTGTGGCATAGAAAAAACCTTACTCTCCTACAACTTAAAGAATAGTAATTGAGGGTGTTGGATGAATGGACACTCTCCCTTTGTAACAGTTTAGTCTTATCCACGGGAATATTGGTGAAGGTTCCTTCATCATCACTTGCAAAAAACTGATCCATATCTGTGTTACATCTAACATGAATAAATGGGATAATGGACATCATTTAATATGGCACAGAAATCTAATTCTTGCCTATTTTCATTCCAAATAAAATAAAGAATCAAACTAATTTAACTTTAAATATATTTGCATAAATTTGCACCCTGTGCAACCATGCACAAACTGCAATTCATTCTGAAATAATGACATAGTGACACGGTAACTAACATAACTTTTAGATGCTCCACACCAGTTTCCTACGAGTACCATCAAATGCAATAAATGATCTCATCATACAAAACTTTATAGATAATTTACATCTAAAGAGCATAATATCATATACTGTATGCATCATCTTCAGCCACATATTTGCTAGTAAAAAAAACTGTAGTGCTATAAGCTGTAAAAATGAAATACTATAAATCTCTAATGGTTGCAATAGAAACAGTTCTGGGTTTGACTTTGTGAGAGGTTCTAATACAGTGATCCCAAACCAGTGTCTCATAAGCAACATGTTGCTCCCAATGACCTCAAAGCAAAGGTACTTATTTTTCAGTTCCTGTTTGCATAAAAACCAGGCGTACTGCCCAGGAACTTTTTCCGCAGCACTTTTTACATCTGAACGTGACTCTTGGCTAAGAAATTTTGGGGACCCAATCTAATTAATTCTTAGGTATTTTGGGGGGGGGATACAAAGGCATTCCACTTGGACACACGCTATAGCGAACCTTGGGTATTATAAGCAATAATGTATTTTTAACTATAAGGGTATTTGAGGTTATTCATTTAAGCTTAAAAACTTCAAGGGGGTTTTGTAATAAATGGCACCAGGTTTGCCCAGGAGCAGTAACATATAGCAACCAATCAACAGGTAGAATTTACTGGTCACATGTTGAAAAGCAAACATCTTATTGGTTGCTATAGTTTACTGCTCTTGGGTAAACTTTAATTACATGTGTGGCTAAGAGTGTTGATCCTATCAACCACTCCAACTGGTTACTTAAAAAGTATAAAAGCTCCTGGTCTGTTGCCCTAGGTCCTTTTATGAATCTGCAACTCCTCAGTGTCCTCTAATTCCCCAGTATTTATTATAAACAGTAGATGTAGTCCCTAGCTATATACAGAGCAAGGATTTTTGCACCAGAATTTCCATCTCCAGACTTCTCACACACTCGCACAGCTCTAGTAATTGTTTCTTCCCCATCTGTTCCTTATTTTTAGGATTTTCCAAATAAACTCTTTCCTTGAATCATGTTGAAAAATCAAAGAATCGTCTGAAGGTTTTTTCACATTGGTTGAGAAACCGTGCTGTTGGCAGTTAGTTGCAGAAGGACTGCAGAAAGGTTGTTACAGAATTTAAGAGTGATGAATTACATGCTCAATTTTAGTTCTTTTTTTGTAACTTTTCAAGCTAACTTAAACCTCCATTGGATCCACACAAGGGGAGCTTTGAGGCCAAAGAATGAAAGAAGACACCAGATATTATTTGGATAGAAGACCCACGAGATCAAACAAGAATAATTTAGAATCGGTGACCGGAATATTCATTCTTTAACAGACTCCCAAAAGAATAACTAGAATAATATGAAAAATGCATAATAAAATTAATCCACTAAATTAATCTTTAACAATGTGATGATATAGCCAGTAGCTTATAAAAGGAAGTCTTACAACAGGGATTAGCAAACTAATGTCCTCCAGATGTTAAACCTGTATTATCTGATGAATCTCACTCAATTACTGTAGGTGAGAAATGTGATCCAGGTGTAGTAACCCAAAGCAACCAATCAAACAGCAGGCCACTAAATGCTTTTCACCAATTGGTTTCCATATGTTATTACAAATGTTGCGCCTGTTATTGCATTACTTAATTTGTCTTAAATGCTCCTCTCTAGGAGTCAGTGTCTCATCCAATACAGTTTTCAGCACTTTAAAAAAAAAAACAATATTTAAAAGTATAGAAAGATTATGGTATTGAAGGTCAATATTTCAACTCAGAAAAGGAGAAGGAATAAAGATTGGGTGGTAGGATCATTAACATCATATTATGTAACTGCTATTGCTGGAATTGATATGGAGATTATAGGGCATATTTGCTTATTGAGGTGTAGTGAGCCAAATGCAATTTAGAGCATAATTGCATGTTGTTTTCCCACAGTGCTCCATATTTTGGTGTCATTGTCTATGGACAATTTTGTTCATGCAAAATTTAATTTTTTTTTAAAGGAGACGCAAAGTCTTCTTCCACTTGGGGTTGCCAACTGTTAGGCACCCCAAAGTGATTGTATTTACTTACCTGAAACCCCTGGTCGGTTCTGCTAACAGCAGAAAACAGTACTGACCCAAGGTTATACCAGTGAGCACCACAGAGCGATCCTCTTCCGGCTTCCTCTTTCTTCAAAATTCCCGGGGTGGACGCATACACAATAGAATGAAATAGGCAACTTTTTTTTTTAAAGTTTGGCTTTTCACTCTATAGCGCATGCACAACTGCGAGAAGAAAGAAGAAGCTGGAAGAGGATCGATCCATGGTGCTCGCTTGAAGACAAGCTTGATCTGGTGCTGTTTTCTGCTGATAGGAGCACCGACCTGGGGTTTAAGGTAAGTATATATAACTACTTGGGGGTGCCTAACATTTGGCACCCCCAAGTGGAAGAAGACTTTCCTTCATCTTTAAGGTTTGTCTGGTGTAATTGGTGTTCAACTTTTATGGTTTTCAGCTACTTCTTTAGCTGCAAGTGTGCTTTGCTTATTGATGCAGAGCATGAAGGGAACCTTTGAGTTACTGCCCAGGCAGAAGGTGGTGGTAGCCCCAGGATTTCCCTGTGTCAATAGATGCAATAATGCTCAGTTTGGAATGGAACACAGTAAGGCCTGAGCAATGCTGGCCGCAGCTATAAAGAGCACATTATGTTGCAAGTATCTTTAATTAATTGTTTTAGGTGCAGCTCACTGCAGGGCAAAGCAGCCTGATATCTTGTGAAAAGCTGGCCATATATTCAAAATATGCATTTTTCCCACAGCAAATGGTCTTGAGAAAGACAGGCAAAGTAGCATTAAAGTTAAAAGAGAATCTAGTAGATGTGACAGTAGAAACAAAAGGATTGTTTTTTTTATCAGATTCAAAATACACCTACCAATCAAAATTTGCAGAATTAATTAACCTACCATATCAATGGTAAAAAAAATATCTTTTCGGATCAGCTGTCCAGTAAAAAATGTTGTTTAGTGCCATTTTATTTGTACTTCTATGGCCAGATTTAAATATTCCTAGGTCTTATGATATTTTGAACAATTAATTTGTGCCTATAAATTTGCTGAAAATGTAAAAGATGTGAATGTAAGGAGCAGCACTCTGCTCAATTTTTCCACTTCTCTAGTCTTGTGTCACGTTGGTTGCTCTTCAGTTACTGCTCTCCACATGGGTGGCAGCTGGAGAATCATGTTAAGTTTATATATGTTATAGGTTTCATTCATATTTCCTTATATGCTGAAAAAATAATGATTGAACAGCAATCGTGCATTCTATAGCACCAGTCCAGTAACTCAGGCCAGTAAGTTGTTTGTTAACTACACTAGTCCAACTAAAGTTGACTTTGGCTACAATAGGCATTTACAAGAGTTGGGTTCATGTTAACATTGTTACCACACATGTAATGACCCATGGTCTTAGAAATGTAGAATGTTGACCTGTTGGCATGGAATTATTCCACCATTTTTCCAAAATGGCACATGTACTATTTCATTATGGTTGTTGCATGAAATGTTATAATAATCAGGTCCCTCATATAAAATAATATGAAGGTAAATATAGGTCCATTTACAGAATAACCCATGTCTACAAGTTACACTGAACATTTACTAAAAAAGATAAGTTTAATTCAATTTCTACTTATAAGCATATATATATTTTTCAGTCATTATATTTATCAGTCAGAAGCTAGAGTATTCACATTCCCCCTCTCCAGTCCCCTCCACAGTGGAGCTTACAATCTAATTCCATTTAGGGTCAATGAAATCATCACTTCTGCCCATTCTTTCAACATTCATCGACTCATAGGTTTTTTAGTAAGTCCTTAGTATAGTATTAGTAAACATTCCACAAATGCTTAATTACACAGATATTGCTTTTTAAAAAATTTTTTTATATATCTCACTGTAATTAGAAGTGCTTTCTAAATGAATTCAAAGTGTTTATTATTTTTTGGAGTAACTTGAAATCATTATTCCCATATGGCTGTACTGTATGTGATTTAATGTTCCAGTGTGTGAGATGCTGTCTCCGTTTAGTTATGTAGAATGTCATGCTCTGTTAGATGAATATAAATATGCTTCATATCAGTGATGTAACTGGTGCACTTGAAAAGAAAACACACATATCCATGGACTGAATGATTCAGAAGTAGCAGAGACTTTATTTTCATTTGTCTTATAGTACATATTGTTTTATATTTAGGAAACATGCATCATTACAGTGGTGTAATTATGCAGGTATGGTGAAGTAGAGAGTCAGATCAATAATACTAGGGCCAATGAAGCAACTAGATCCTTAGAAATTGCCCTAGCAGATGTAGAGAGCTTCATATATGATCTAGCTATACCATCTCCTGATCCTGCTCTTAGATATTGGTATGGGACGCAATCTTCTGCAACTGTGATGAATCAAAGCCATTGGCTATACCACTAAAGCAGTCAAGCACAATTGGAGCACAGGTGTGTTCCATGTGCTAGATATGAATAGTAGGCGTTTCCCAAGTAACTAGCTGGCATTTATTGTGGTCAATCCTACCAATACTGGAAGTGCAATCTCAATGGGGAATCAATGAGAAACTTTTCACATGAACGTGACCAAATATTTTTTATGCTGCATGTTTGAGGAGCGGATAATATTACATGGATTATGTCATACAGAGAGGTTCATGGAGCATTTGAGCAGATTGAGGGGGCCAAACAAATCCTTTGGAAGGTCATATCTGGTCAGTGAGCCTCCAGAAGGACATTACTTTTCTAGTGCATATATAAACCTTAGCTTTAAATTATTAATGGGAATTTATCGCGGAAATTAAAATTTAATGTAAGCTTCATCTTGCTAAAATGAGAAACTTTATGAGCAATTGAAGATTCTTTACCATCTATGAAATAATCAAGTTACTCTTCACTCTCCAACCTTCTCTTTAAAATAATCGGCTATGATGGACATCCTGTTTTTCTGTGTGCAGGGTTATTACCAGAGTCTGGAGTTGGTTATTTGAGTTATTCTGCTTGGAAAGGGAGCCCCCCCCAAAGATGTATTAGACCTACCTGTCAATCAAATCTGAGCCAGACCTAAGCATGAAGAGTGCATGAAGATTGACAGGTTGTGGAAAGTGAGATACTGAAGAGTAACTTGATTATTTCTTAAGCAGAATAAATAGAATTTTTATATGATTGTATTAACAAAGTGTCTTATTTCAGTGAGATGATGCTTATATTACATTTTGATATTTGTGATTAGATCCCTTTGAAGTCCCATTGTGGCTTCTAAACACTATACCAAGGATATACATTTTTTTATTGCATAAGAACAATGCCTGCAGAAAACAGTCAACAATGGTTAATTGGTAAGTATGGTAAGACACAGTTGTGGCCCTTGAAGGTGGGAAGTTTTTTTGAGTTTGATACAGGGGTATCCATCAGAAGATGGCATAATGTCAGATTTGAAAGCAAACATGGAGCCAATTCTCAATGCAGTGAGAAAAAGTTAACTCATGGTTTATTGTGTGAAAAGTCATGGACAAGATTAAATTCAAGGAGAACATTTTCCATTTTTTTACCTATAGACTTCAATTGAGTTTTCACATGAAAAACTGACATAACTTTTTCTGAAATGAATTGCATCTCAAATTTAATTTTGTCCTTGTCTTTTAATGTGATAAACATTTTTCTCACTAAATTAAACCTGGCCCATGTTAGAAAGTGGGAGAACAAGTAGCTCTGGTTATCATTATACAAAGTAAACACATGTGCACTTACCAAGAAAGAAACCCTGAACTGAATACAGCATGGGCCTCCTGTGATCCATGAAAAAGTGGTGCAAAAATCTAAAAGAAGTAGAGCACAACTTTGAACCTAGCAAGAAGAATGCTTTAAACTTTGATATAGTCATATTTATAAGTTTAATGGATGCCTAGACTGCTACTTTTTTCAAAAATGTGTCCTATAGATATAGAGTAACTCCCTTTTTCACTGAGCATGCATCAAAAAACTATCCTGGATATAGGATATGTATAGCCTCTGATACTGAAGGGACATGTACTGTACTCCAAAAATAAGTCCAATAAAGCAAAATTCTCTGCAGTAGTTGTACAGTGCTATTCACATTTCATGGTTCAGGTAACACCCTTTCTCAAGAACCTTCCTCACTTTAACAAAAGCAGTGTGAGAACAACACCACACAATAAAATAAGGATAAGGATCAGCAGCCATAAATACACTATATGCACAATAGCAGGGACAACCTGTTGGGTATGACTGGCAACTCCCACTAGGCAGAACTGCAGGGAACAACAAAGCTATACCGAAAGTGGTCGCACCAGTATTGACTTGAAAGATGCCATGTAGATGCAAGAATAACCTTTACTTTATACCAGCCAATGACCCTCATAAAGTGATCAAGATCCATTTTCCCATAGCATCTGCATGCACAAAAACTTAGCAACTGTATACAGTTTACTAACTAATGAAACATTGGTGTCTGAATAGTCCAATGACAAAAATAGCACTCATTTTTAGAGGGGTGATCAAAGCAAGATCAAAATTCTGCATTGTGCATTGTTGCAAGCTACTCTGAAGCCTTGCACTTGCTCATGAGTGATTAAAGTCCTCTATGAAAATGGCTTATCCCAATATCTTTGTATATAATATGAATGGAAATTTAAAGTGAGTGTGCATTCAATTTTTTTAACATTTGTTCTATCATGTTTATTGAATAAACCCACCTACTGTAGTATTTGCCATGTTGCATAAGACATAAAACTTGACAAGGATATTCTATTTGAAGTGTTTAGAGCTGACAGTACATTTTATCGCAATGAAAGTGGTGTTAAATGTTCTGAATGGTTTACATGTTTCAGCACTTTTGCTTACATTGTCTGGTATAAAATGTATGAAGAAGTATTTCTTTTTGTCAATAGTCACATTCCTGCTTCCACACACGGAATAATGAATTCTTGTATGGGATGCATCAGTCAGCAGTAAAATGCAATATTTGTTACAAATTTTTAGAACAAAGTCATAATAAATATTTCTTTCTACTTTCCAATGCTTCATGTAATTGTATCCAAGATCCTATGTTATTTACCAAAACTCACAACAAGAACAGAAAAGGAGAGGAATACAGGCTGGCTAAACAATACAAACCAAGGTCTCTCTGAGTTCTCTAGGGTTGAACAGAGGAGTACTAAATGCAACAGTATATCCAGCCTTTTGGAGCTTTCACTGTTCCCCACAAAGCTTCCCATTAGGTTGAGGCGAATGATTGAATGAACCTGGAACATTTTTGTTCATCTCTAGCTGTATCCTCTTGCTTTAGTATCTACATTAGACAAAATGCACTGTAGACTTCAAATATACATTTTCTTTGCGGGCTATCAACAAAGACAATCACTTTTTAACAGAATTTTATACTGAATTAAGCATTTATAGAGGGAGGCATCTTGTATATGGGGGTTTGTAAAAGGAAGGAAAAGCTTTTTGCAAGTGATTTAAAAATGTTATTCTTCTATAATAATGTTATAGCTGGTTAATGTTTTACAGATCTTTGTCTTGATTTATGGAAAGGAAATTCTCAGATATCAGAAAACAGAAGCTGGAAGAATTGATTTCAGTTTTATTGCTTTGTTCAAGGCTTTTTGCATCAAATCTGTCAATATTTGCACTTAAGCTACGAGCTAGAAATCTTGTAGATGTCCCTTTATGCCTCTGCCCAATGTAAGAATAATTTGCACTGACAGTCACGAAGCAGGCCTTTTAAGAGGAACAGTTAACATTAACAACCATATTTAGGGTGTAAATTGCTTCAAGAAAATGTGAAGACAGAGTTGACACAAAGAGGCCTATTTGATAAACTGCGGAAAGCAGTCAATTGTGTCTTATTTCGAGGGGTTACAATGGAATATACACATCTGTAAAATATTTTTGCATCTGTAGGAAACATTAGGGCTCCTATGTTGAAATCAGACCAGGGATTCTGAGCCTACAGCCATCTAGCTTACATTATACATATAACAACGCTATAGGAGGTTCTTTATGAGATGATGAACATTTAACATAGATGTCTACATAGCCTGGAAAGTTTAAGGAGTAGAACATCATATTTATTTAACATATTTGTGTTAGATTACTAATAGTGATTGCATAGTTTGCTAAGGAAAGTTTTAGAATTTTCTTCACATGCATTTTTATCCTGGGCTTATATTTACTGTATTTAGCAACTTAAGACCATTCTCGAGGTGGCAAGGGTGAACAGCCCTTCTTGAAGAACTTTTTTTTAGCCATATCAGAAAACTTATGTTGTTTATTGTTCTATTCACTGGAATACCTCTAAAGAGGTTATGCCTCTGATTCTGACTATAGCGTTGTAGGTCCAGGATAAAGAAAACATAAGTTATTTCCAGGTTTCATTACTCTCTGCTTAGTAATAAAATTAGAATTAGATTACTTGAGTGGAAAAATGTTGATAAAACTTTTATTGGTATATTGTATAGAATTTGTGCACACTTGTTTATCTTTCATAAACTTTAAAATCATTAATAATATTATACCTATGTAATGAGGGTTCAGTTATTGGCATACTGTTAAGGGTCCTGTCAGATGAGGCACTCGATCACCCAGAGATGCAGTGCCAGACAATACCTGATGCTTACATTAGTTGGATTTGCCACATATTAAATAAAGTACATATAGTGATCTTGGGTATTGCTCCAACTAGAGTGAATGGGCAGGTATTATCAGGTTTTTCGTCATCCATGGTGTCCCACTAGGCAATGAAACACCTAGTATCGCTATCACAAGTTGCAAGATCTGCTTTGTGTTGCAAGGTCACCAAACAAGTCAATTATTTCAAACTACCAAGGTTTTTTCTTCTGGTTTTGATGATGCTCCTTATCTTATCAACACCGTTATGGCCATACACGAGCAGATAAAGCTGCCAATATCAGTCGTTTAGACCAATTTGACAGCTAATCTGCCCATGTAGGGGCTTCCGATGGGTCTTCCCGATCGATATCTGGCCATGATATAAATCAGGAAGGTTTGATTTTTTCCCGACCGACCTGTCGGAGCCCATTGCCCTCATCGTAATCCGATCGTTATCCCTGATATAGTCCTGTTATTAGTGGCATATCGAAGAAGTCTACATAGCTTGGAAAGTTTAAGCAGTAGAACATTATATTTATTTATAGTCTATGGCCAGCTTTAGAAGAACAGTAATTTTTACAATAGAATATGGTGTAAAAACATAGCAGGTTTTATAAGAAAGAAAGTACACATAAACATTTATTTTTAGTAGGAATATGTCAGGTTGCTAATTTTCAGTTGCCACAATTAATGTACATTTCTTTCAAAAGCCACCAAAAACACTTATAGGCTGATTTACTAATTTTTACTCATTTGCAAAATATCTAATTGCCAGGGAAGACAAACACTTGTAGATGAACAAATTCAGAGGTAAATTTGAAACTCTCATACTTACTGAAAAACATATAATTTTTAGGTATGAATTCATTTTTTCCTCCAGATACAGATTCATGGCAAAATGCATAAATTCACACATGGCATCTTTTTTCATGAACCTACTCTAGAATTCAGCATGCATTTAATTTTGCGAGGAATTTTTTTTTCACACAGGAAAAATGGCGAAAGAAAAAATGGGGCAGCGACTCCTATGTTTTTGGTGCAAGAATAAAATTATGGGAGAAGAATATTCCATTGACTTCCAATTAATTTTTTGCAAGGAAAAATGTATATTGACTGGATGTATTGAAAGAAAAAAATACTGTTAATAATGCCCATTTCTACTAAAATGGGAATTTTCTCCTTGTCTAACTTCACCAAAGTTCGCTATACATCTCATATTTATTAAAAAATAATTACACTTTTTCAAGTGAAATGTGATGAATTTTTATCCTTGGTAAATTATCAGCAAAAATTCACTGGTACATTTTCCCCATAGAATTGTAGAGGGGAAAATTCTCTAGTGAATTTTCATCATGGATGCATGTAAAAATTAAGGGGTGATGCACATAATAAGATTCAAAAGTTGCTGATCTATCTTTATAATGGTAATTCACCAATTCTCTTGGTGATTATTCATTCTTGTGCTTTTGGTAAATTTGGAGAATATTCACTAGAAAAATTTCACCTGGAGAAGTGATAAGAATTTACTCCAGTGCAAAAAAGAATTTTGACCACTGCAAGGTAATTCCTCAAAATTCCGTATTCTCATTTTAATAAACATTAAAAACATTGCAGAGAATTTTTTTGGTGAAACTATTCCAAATTCTCAAATATGCCCCATGGACTAGAGTGCAGTAGGTACCAAATATCATGCACAGATCTGTGGTTTCACAAAGTAAAATGGACAGTTTCGCTCATCAATAATCATTTTGCAAATATAGAAAATAGTACAATGCAAAATATGAATGAACTCATTTAGAAAGCTAGTAATGCATGCTCTAAATTTCAGTATCATAGCTTTCTGCATTTTCTATTTCCCTATGGCTATTCTTTTATTTAAATATTCTTTATTTCAATCAGGTTAATGCAAACAGAAAAAAAAATTAGACAAAGAAAACAGTTTATAGCTAATAGTTATTATATGAATAAAAAATATCTGTTACCACTTAATTCTTCTAATACAACTTTTTAAAATGTGAAAGGTTCCATATAACAGTATAGAAGCCACACCAGGGAAAGAAAAATGGATGTGGAACATGCACTATGCTCAATCCCCATCTGTATTTTATTCAGATAGGGTGCTATATATCTATTTTTTAAACATAAGCCAGCCTCATGAGTCAATGTGCATGGCAGTTACTACAGTAGAATGCCTGTAATGGAAAACATGTTTGTCACTGGACGTTACCAGTCGAGCTAAACCTCTTGCTTGTGCTGGAGTCAGAGAAATATAAAATATGGCTAACTTTGCATCTTTTAAAGCCAAAAAGCATAAATCTTAATTTCAGGAAAAGGAACACACTGAGGTTTTGGCTGTAACATTTATTTTTGTGGCCTTAAATAAAATTCAGCACAAGATGATAATTTAGGCAGAGTTGTCAATAATGAATGATGGGTTTCACTGACACTAATGGCTTGGCCTGAAATGTTTTTGTTATGGGGTTCTGGAGATTATTGTATAATAGTTGTTCTGTGCCAAAGTTGTAATAACATTGCACTTTTTTTTTTACTTTCCAATGTATATTCGTTAAACCTTCAGTAGTTTTAAACTTTTTTTGGAAATGAAATTGTAATTGAAAGCAGTCTCAGTCTCATGGTTCACACATGAGGAAATTCAAAAGAGACTAGAAAATGTTAAGATAAACAAAGGTCCAGGCCCAGATGGGATTCACCCCAGGGTACTTAGCGAACTTAGCTCTGTGATTGCCAAACCTCTATACTTAATTTTTCAGGATTCGTTGAGGTCTGGCATGGTGCCGAGAGACTGGCGAATTGCTAATGTGGTGCCGCTATTCAAAATGGGATCCCATTCTCAGCCTCAAAACTATAGGCCAGTTAGTCTGACGTTGGTGGTAGGAAAGCTTTTTGAAGGATTAATTAAGGATAGGATACTGGACTTCATAGCAAATAATAATACTATGAGTTTGTGCCAGCATGGTTTTATGCATAATAGATCTTGCCAGACTAACTTAATTTCTTTTTATGAGAAGGTAAGCAGGGACCTCGATTCTGGGATGGCAGTGGATGTGATTTACTTAGACTTTGCTAAAGCATTCGATACTGTGCCACACAGAAAGTTACTGGTTAAATTAAGAAAGGTTGGCCTTGAACATAGTATTTTCACCTGTATAGAGAACTGGCTAAAAGATAGACTACAAAGAGTGGTGGTAAATGGAACATTTTCTAATTGGACCAGTGTTGTTAGTGGGGTACCGCAGGGCTCTATACTGGGTCCCTTGCTTTTCAACTTGTTTATTAATGACCTGGATGTGGGCATTGAAAGTACGGTTTCTATTTTTGCAGATGATATTAAATTGTGTACACCTATAGGTTCCTTGCAGGATGCTGCCACTTTGCACAGTGATTTTTCTAAGTTGGGAAACTGGGCAGCAATCTGGAAAATGAGGTTCAATGTTGATAAATGCAGGTTATGCACTTTGGCAAAAATAATATAAATGCAAGTTATACACTAAATGGCAGTGTGTTGGGAGTTTCCTTAAGTGAGAAGGATCTTGGGGTTTTTATAGATAACAAGTTGTCTAATTCTGGGCAGTGTCATTCTGTAGCTACTAAAGCAAATAAAGTTCTGTCTTGCATAAAAAAGGGCATAAACTCAAGGGATGAAAACATAATCATACCTCTTTATACAGTAGATCCCTAGTAAGGCCTCATCTGGAGTATGCAGTGCAGTTTTGGACTCCAGTCCTTAGGAGGGATGTAAATGAGCTGGAGAGAGTGCAGGGACGTGCAACTAAACTGGTTAGCGGGATGGAAGACTTAAATTATGAGGGGAGACTGTCCAGGTTGGGGTTGTTTTCTCTGGAAAAGAGGCGCTTGCGAGGGGACATGATTACACTTTACAGATATATTCGAGGACATTATAGACAAATATCAGGGGACCTTTTTACCCATAAAGAGGATCACCGCACCAGAGGCCACCCCTTCAGACTAGAAGAATTCGCCGCGAATTTGCCCCTGGCGAATAAATTCGCCCATCACTAATGCCAGGTAATTGGCTATGGGTGAAATTGGCCATAGTGCATTTGCATTTTAAGGATTTTAGATTGTAAGCTCTACTGGCACAAGGACTGATGTGAATGATGAACAATTTCTGTAATACTGTTAGTGCTATATACAGAAGGCATAATTATATTCTCTTGGAAATTCTTTTGAAAAATTAACTCATTCCACCCAACAGCATTCAATGTATTCCTCCACCGCCAACCTCACTGAACAGATAATCAGGACTGTAAAGACATTGGATTTTTTAATCAAGCTGCTCAATGAGGTAACAGGTTGTGAAACCAATGGCTCAATTACCTGCTCTCATTGTAAGAAGAGTGGTTTCATGTATTTATACCATATAATAGAAAAATAAGGCATGAACCAAATGAAGTAGCTTGTTTGGCAAATAGCTAAATTTTTTGCAAAATTTATCTAACTTCGTAGGGGTGGGATTTGATTTGGTGGAATATGGGGGGGAGGTATGACTTGTGGTCCTTCAAGAATCATCTTTGCAGGTTTAAAGGAACAGTAACACCAAAAAATGAAAGTGTTTTAATGTAAAGGAAACATCATGTAGTGTTGCCCTGCGCTGTTTAAACTGATCTGTTTGCTTCAGAAACACTACTTTAGTTCATATAAACAAGCTGCTAAGTAGCAATGGCGGACATTGAAAAATGGCTATATGGCAGAGGATAAATAATGGATAACAGATAGCATTGTGTTCTACAGAGCTTATCTGCTGTGTTACTTGAGCCTTTTCTCCTTTGAATGGCTGCCCCAATGGCTACACAGCAGTTTATATATATATATATATATATATATATATAAACAATAGTAGTACTTCTGAAGTAAACACTGCAGTTTTACCAGTGCAGGGCAACACTGCATTATATTGTTATTACTTTAAAACAATTAAATTTTTTGATGTTACTGGTCCTTTAAGGTGGTGAACTTATGTTTTGCAAAAATCCACTTTAAATGAAACTCATTTAAATATGAAAATTAGCTTTCAGAATCTTTTGTCAAAGATTCTCGACTCTGTGTTTGGAAATTTAACAAGTGCAGAGTGGGACGGAGAGGGTGAAGATCAGGACTGGACTGAATGAATAGGCAGAACAGGAGCATACTGGGTAGGAGCAGGATGGAGCAGGTGTAGAACAGGATGAGACGGGATGAGACAGGACAGTGTGGGCGTAGTTCGGAACAGGACAATGCAGGCACAGAAACAGATTAGATTGGGGATAGGGGGGATAGGGGAGGACAGGATAGCCCGAGGACATGATACAGAAGGAGACTGGAGCAGAAGGAGAGTGAGAGGACTGGAAAGCAAGAGGACTGGAGAGGGAGAGGACTGGAGAGCGAAAGGACTGGAGAGTGAGAGGACTGGAAAGCACTGGAGAACGAGAGGACTGGAGAGCACTGGAAAGTGAGAGGACTGGAGAGCACTGGAGAGCAAGACAAGGGAAGCTATAAGACAGGGCTCTAGGCAGGACAGGACAGGAGACAGGAACAGGCAAGGCAAAGTCGGTAGAAGGTCAAGGCAGGCAAAGGTACAAGGTAGAGTAAAGCAAGGCAAGACAAGGCAGGAAAAGCAAGGAAGTATCACAAGGAATAGGGCAAGAGCAGGAACAACCTATCTAAGAGCACTGCCACAGTACTAGGAAGGCCAATATAATGCTCCATCAAGCGTGCTTGGAGGGGTGGCCTTAAATAGGGCAGAGTCAGCCCCGATTGGCTGACTGCAACCAATCAGGCTGCTGCTGGACTGGGGCTGCAGAGGCCAAGAAACATCTAGTGGGACATTCACTAAAATCCAAAAAATCGCTAGCGAAGGCTTCGCGAGCGTTCGCTGCACTTCGCCAGGCGAATTTTCGCCTGCGCTATGCAAATTCGCTAAAGTGCGAATTTACGCTCTGGTCGCCAAACGGTAACGTATTTACGCTAGTGTTACTTCTTTGCAAACGGCGCGAATTACAAAATATAATAGAAGTGTATGTTACAGCCACTACACATGCCCAGGAAACCTTTAATCAAAAAAAATAAAGTTGTCCTATTGCCCTACATGTGCCCCCTATATAGTAGTGTTGCCATATGTCAGGAAAAGTAGGGGGGAAGGAGGGTAACCCCACCCAAAAAAAACGATGTTTTTCAGACTATCACCCACAATGGTAAAACACGCCAAAGCGTTTTTCAACCTCCTATCTATTGTATTGCACTTTGCCAGGTCTGACCTGGCGAAGTAACGTCTGGCGTAAGTGCTAACGAACAGCAAAAAAGTTGATCTTAGTGAATTTGCGTAATTACGATCCTTCGCCAGTGCGCAACTTCGCCTGGCGTAAGGGTGCGAAGTTGCGCAAGTCTATCTACTCCGCTAGCGTAAATTCGCCAGAGACGGTGTTAGTGAATTTGCGAAGTTATGATTTGACGTCACGCTGGCAAATTTGTGCTACCGTTAGACGCTTCGCGCTTTAGTGAATCTGCCCCCTAGTGAACAGCCCTGCAGGCTGCTCTCCTGGCCCGATGTATAAGGCATTGAGCCAGAAACCCAAAGGTCCCTGGCTCAAATCCCAGCAGAGCCTGACAGATACAACGTTTCAGACCCACATTGGTCTTTGTTTTCAAGCCCTGAGTATTGGTGCTGTCCAATTTCAGGAATTCAACAGATCCAGGTGGAAACTCTGGGACGTGCACCAAAAGTTTATTGAATGGAAGGAAGGAGTGTTGACTGAAAACGCTGTGCTATACCTGCTTTCTTCCCACATTTGGCTCCACCATTGATTTGCTATTCTCTTGTATTCATTGATGAAAGATGGTTGGTTTTCACATTATCAGAACTAGTAATCCCATAAGCACTAACTGCCTGAGACCCAATGCTCATGATACTTAATATATATTGCAATATTGGTATTATTGTAGGACACTTGTGCTTGTGTGGCCACCATTAGTGATGATGAATTATATATACCATTTGAAGAGTTTGTAATAGGATCACATATGGGAGAATGTAAAATACAATTACAGGATAGCTTTAAAAAAGCCTGGTTCCCTTGTGTAAGCTGACCTAGAATGTTAGTGTTATGGCACCTACATATGTATTTGATTGATAAACCCAATGTGTTTCTTTACTTAAAAGTAAATTACCTAAATTATCTCCTCTGATGTTACTATAATGCCTGTCTGCTCTTTAAAAAAAATGACACTATAAAGACCTATTCATGATTCTATAAAAGTATCCTACCATGCAACCTAATTTCTTCTATTTATATTTTAAAGGTGGTCATAAATTTTCTTTCTAAGAAGTCTGAGAATTTCCCCCTTGTATCTTACATCATAATGACAGATTAACAAATAGATTGCGTTTGATGTAGAACAGTTCCTCAAGATGTTTAATTTGTTAAATCCTTTCCTTCTGTCTCTTGAAGGATTGGGACTAAATAAAAAAATGACAGAATGTTCAATGGGCAAACTTTTTTTTTTTAGGCATTTGTTTTGTTATCTCCGTATAAGATAGAATGGTAATAACACGTTAAGTAAAATATTAATCTTTGTTTTATCTGATATTTGATTTGAGATTAGTTTCTTTCGCAGTTGATGAACATTTTTAAAATTAGCACTAGAATTTTGTCACTTGGAAAATAAACTGAGAAAAACACCCTCCAATGCATTTGGCCCGACAAAAAAAGCTCCAATGCATTTGGAGACATTTCAACATCTTTCTGCTGTTTCTGTGGTGAATTAATGACAGTTTGCCATCCTGAACCTTGAGAAATTTCTCTTTGTGAACAGATGTGACATTTTTATTCCCCAAAATGTGTCATATTGCCATTTTAGCATTTTGGCAATTTCCAGTTTTTGTGAAAATACTCCAAATTTGAACTAAAGCAACTCATTATAAATGTAATTTCGTGATAATGTTTTAACACAAAACTATATTGGGTCTTCCTTTAAGAACAGTTATTATATAGCACTTGTTTATACCCTAAGTAACTTACTGGTACAAGTATGGGACCTGTTATCCAGAATGCTCTGGACCTGGGGTTTTCCGGATAATAAATCTTTCTGTAATTTGCATCTTTAAACCTTAAGTCTACTAGAAAATCATATAAACATGAAATAAAGCCAATAGGCTGGTTTTGCTTCCAATAAGGATTAATTATATCTTAGTTGGGATCAAGTACAAGCTACTATTTTATTATTACAAAGAAGAAGGAAATAACTTTTTAAAATTGTCTATGGAAGATGGCCTTTCAGTAATCCGGAACTTTCTGGAGAATGGGTTTCCATACCTGTAGTAACAAAACTATTTTGAAGCTTTTATATCAAGTAGAAATCGGACAAATTATATCAGACCTCCCTTGTACCATAATGCCATGATACTGTATATATATTAGTCATTCACTGGTCTGATATACCCAATAAACAAGGGGACATTTGAACACACCTACAAAAGTAAGTCTATCTTTTGATTCTTATCTTTTAATAATCATTTTCCAGATAATTTTTTCTCATATCGACAATGTTTAGCAAATCAAATATATTATTTTTCTCAATTTTAAGGACAGATATACCATTTATCATATTATATATTTTCATTATGCTTACATAGTTTTTTTTTTTTTTAAATACAAGTAAATTGAAAATAAAGCAAATAGATATGAGCCATGGTAAAGTAAGAGAACAGTTATGAGCATGGTAATTGTTTGATCGGCTTAGCACAATTTGTTGCAATATATTTAACTACTTCAAAATCATCCTTGGTATGGCCAGTAGTGATGGGTGAATTTATTCGCCAGGCGCAGATTCGCGGCGAATTCCTGCAATTCGCCACCGGTGAATACATTTGCGAGAAGCCAGTGAAAATTTGCCTGCTGAAAATTCGCTGGCTTAAAAAAAAAAATGAGTCGCGCACCGGAAACGACGCAACACGTCAAGCATGACGGGACGCGTCAAAAACGATGCCAGTCCTACACTCAACTCAACACCTGATTCATTAAGAATGCTGTTGCTTTAGTATACATTTTACATTGGGACTAAGTTTTACCTGCAACTTACTTTCAAGGATGACTATGATATAGTTGGCCAGCTTAAATATATTGCAATATATGGACAAACAATCCCTCTTTTGTTTAATATATTGATAATGGGTGCAGAGGACCTCTTGTATTTGTCTATATGTATTTTGTGGTCAAAACCTCATTTCACCCCAGCTTGATGGTTTTAAAAATTAGTAATGAGCACAACTTTCCCTTATTTGTTTTATTCTATACAGGAGCAGTGGCCAGCAGCTCCATGTCAGGTGATCCCAGTGGTGGCTAATAAAAGGGCAACCATGTTTGTGAGTTGTAACCCTGAAAGCAGCAATTAAGTTGCAGGTAAAAATAATCCCTGTGTAAAATGTATACTGAGTGTAGAGGACCTCTCGCTTTTGATGTCACACACATGAAAATAATGAGCAAGTCATGGCATTTGCTAATTGTGTGCATGCATGTGCCCCAGGCACTCCCTTCTGGTATGGGGGGCCTAGCTCTGGTGGGGAGAAATATTCTTAAAAAGCACTACTGTTACACCAGACCAGAATGCAAGTGCTATTCATTCACTCCTTTGGTTGAGGATAATATTTTTGCCCAAAAGGTGCCCTTTAAGGTACAAAATATAAAGAAAAAACAACATTTGTGTCAATTAACTAGGAGAGGCTGAAGACTCCAGAGAGAGCCAAAGAGAAATTATAATACAAAATAACTACAGCTCAATAAAAAAGCAGGACCCAGTATCTGAATTAACAAAATATTTGGTACATGGAGGACTACATCTCTTCTCTTTACATTTTTAACTGAACAGCATAGACACCGTTATGTTTTTCAGTTTGGCTGTTCAACCTATGGTGCAATTGGACCAAAGCTGATTAACCAAAGTGAAACAACCAACTGTTGACCCAGCACATACATTGGTGAATCAGATGACTCAGATATGCATAAGGAATTCTGCTCTGTGAATCCAGTATTGTGTTAAGCAACCATTTCTACATTTGGCGCCATGTGGCCAGTTTTTGCCACATTCTTCAGATGCGAATGCTACTTGAAACATACTATTTATAAAGGGTTGTTGTTACCTGGAGTTTCACAATAGCTGGAGGTGTACAGGGTTCCTACCCAAGTTGCATCTTATATAAGTAACACACAGATAGATATTTCCATCCACATCTGACATATGAAGCTGACAATTTATCTAATGAAAAAGACAACAAGAAATGTGTTATCTGACAACATTCTTTGCCAGATTCAATATGTCTAATGAAAAGTAAATGATGGTGAAAAGATTGGCTAAAAGTAAAAGTAAAAGTGTTTTCTAACTGGATTTGCATTCTGGTAGAATCACAGGCTCCAAGATCCAAACATACACTGGAAATACAATAGCCGAGACAATCTTCTTGTGTATACTGAGCATTCCTACCCAATTAAAGATAGTGGTGTCCAACTGCTCAAAGCAGTCAAATACACTGGGGCCAATTTACTATATTCACGTGAAGGATTCGAAGTTCGATCGAATTCGATCGAATTTCGAACGTAGGATTTCTTCGTTTGTTCGAATATGTGAATTTTGGCATATTCGATCATCGAATAAAAGGTAGCCTAGAACTATTCGATTAACATTCGAAAATCGAATGCTAATCGAATATCGAATAGAAATGAATTATTTTTGGGGAATAATAGTAAATGTGCCCCATTGTGTTGAATTAACACAAGTATCAGTTTTGATACGTTTGCCAATTTGTTAATACATTCCTGACAGTCAGGAATGTTTTGAAACATTGTGAAAAAAGGTCAAGTTCATGGGAATCCCTCTGGATTCCTCAGTCTGATTTTTAATAATTTGCCCCTTTATGTTTTGTGAGACTGCAATTCATCCACTGCTAGAAACAAATGTGCATATTCCCTAGCTTGCACCACTGAGCAGAGCAATGCAATAAAACTTCTTACCGGGAAAAGTCATCAATTTAGGGGGGGGGAATCACACTTAAGTCAAGAAAGTCTTAAAAAATAAGCTAATAAAAGCTACAGTGCATTGAAGGAGAGATTTGATAATCAAATGTTATTTGTCTAATGCAATATTCTAGCTTTGGGGATCCGGGGTTTGGGAGCTCAGGCCATTTTGCCATCCATATAGTTTAAAAAAAATCTTACAACCTAATGTGAAACTGCTCCACTGTACATGTGGAAACACCTGCCTGCAAAGTACTTTTGGCCTTGAGCCGAATAAAACACTGAAACAAGGCATTTGGCTTAATTTATGTGCTATAACGCTTCATATAGAATACTTGAATAATGAATTCAGTCCTTTCAGCACGTTTCCAGGTCCAAAACACTACATTGCACAACGCTATATTTTATGTATGCAGTGTATTTTTTGGTCCTACACATTTAAAAGATTAAATAGAACTATTTTTTTGCTATGATTTTCTGTGAACAGGAGGAGATGAACCAAGTTAAAGGGCCTCTGTACATTTCTAGTGGAATTGTGCTTTGTCTAGGGAAATACTTGTTTTGGTTTTATGGTTAAGTTCTGTACAACCTGGGAGAAAACCTACAGGGTTGTCCCTAACTATGGCTATGTTTGGCAGGGGCATAACTACAGAGGAAGCAGACCCTGCGGCTGCAGGGGGCCCCAGGAGCTATAGTGGCCCCATGAGGCCCTAATTCATATAAAATTACAATAAATATTAGTAAAACAGGTCAACCACTGGACATTTTGGGGGCCTGAAAAATAATTTGCTGTGGGGCCCAGTACGATCTAGTTATGCCACTGGGCAGGGCATACTTTCATTCATGTTGGAGCATAACCTCTAGACCAATTCTGGCTACATTTCCCCTCAATGTTTAAAGGACCTCCGTGGTATCCTTAAATGAGTAGAGAACATGCAGACCCTGATTCCACCTAGTAATCATAAAGTGGCAGAATTGATATATTTTTACCTTATGACCCTGAATAAAGTCATGAAATCTGGTGCCTGGGGATAACTGTGCTTGAGGAGAGTTAAAATATTATCCACAATGTATAGTGCATCCTGTTTTATATTCTGTATTAGTACAAGATCATTTTTAAGGATGAGGGGCAATATTTCCTTTACCATACACCTGAATTGTACTTGGCCACAGATATATCTTATCAAATTACTGCATGCACTCAAGAATAATTTCAAGCTATCACACAACTCTAGATACATAAAACATAATAAACCACACAGAGGATATAACATTTGCAACGAGGTGGCCAATGAGTTTTAATATCTTTAAGTTGTGGATTAAGTGAATAGAGAACATGTGTCAGGTGGGTGGCCTGGACAATGCAAATAATAGGGATGCAGGTGGCTCAGCTTGGGAGCTACTCCAACTACACTGACTGCTAAGAGAATATAAAAGAACCACTAAAAATTGTTATTTTGGGATTTTAGAAAGATATGCAGTTTTGTATGAAAACAACAACCTAATCTGTAATATAAGAATACAGAATTACTAACACGTTGCTTTGATTATAATGAAGAGGCAACCTACAGCTCAGATATTTTCTAAAAATATAAGTAACCAGTGGAAGAGATTTCCATACATGTAACCATATTTACTCATTTAATATTGATTGCAATCACATGTTGGATGATTTCAATTTTTTTCTACATTCTGTAGAGTCATGTTCATAATGATGTATTAAATTCAGAAAGTGATGGTCAGCCATCCTCCAGCCAAGACTCCAATTTCCACAATGCCATTGTGTTTTTGGTTACTGGGGTTATGTAATAAAAGGCACTAAGTTTGCCTAAGGGCAGTAAACTATAGCAACCAATCAGCAGGTAGCATTCACTAGTCATCTGTTTAAATGCAATCATCTTATTGGTTGCCATGTGTTACTGTCCCTGGGCAAACCTAGTGCCTTATATGACATATAGGGGTATTTATCTAAAACCTTGAATGCCATGAAAGTCACAAATACAGTAGATCTGAATATAAAAAAATAAAGAAATAACTAAACAACCTGGGGGGGGATGATGAAGATCTATAAAACCTCTACAAATTTTTGTTTTTTGGACAATTACTAGTGGGAAAAAATAAGAAATCCTCTAAAAGTCTTAATGGTGGGAAAAAAGTCCTATAGGGTTAGTGCAGCTCCCATTGACTTCTGTGGGACCTCTCATGCTTTTACTTGCCAAAGTTTTTTGTGTCTTTTACTCTTAATGAGTTTCACATTTTTAGAGTTTTAGAGAAATAAAAATATCACAAATTTTTAGAGAGAAAAATAAGTTTTGTGAAAACAAGGAAATCGGAATGGCCGATAGTATAGTTGCTTAGAATTACAATTATTTAGGTGGAAATCCACCTCTGAACCTTCACTGCTATTTAATGGTCTGTTAAGTAAGAGGTTAAAGAGGAAATAAGGGGTTGTAAGCTCCTGTTACTGTGTAAGAGATTTAAAGTAAATATCCAATGTCTTTTCTCACAAGCATGGGGGGGATAGTACAGCCCTTAAACACAATCTTAGGTGTAGTGAAGCCTACTGATACTGTGTAGTAACCGTCTATCAAATGCCATCTGACTTCTCAAGCATGAACAGAGCGCTTGCAGGGTATCACCTGGCCTCATCATCGGTTTGAACCTTTTCTATCTCAAAGTAGTATCTAAACACAACAAGCTGGAATACTAAAGAAAACTATTAAGACCAAAACTTCTCAACACACATAGCCTGAAGGTATCAATATATAAGCGTATGCCCAATGGCCATGTGTGGGTCATGTTTTTTTTAAATTTGATATTAGTGTGAGGACACCAGAGACTAAACTGATATCTTCAATGGGTTACAAATAAGCAGATTATCAAGAGGTTTGGTTTGAAATCAGTGCATGCAAATATGTGTTTCTAAATATAAGCTCCCTGTTTATTTTGAGGTAATGTTAAGTCATAAGATTTGAAACACACAACAGAATTTAGAGGTAGAATTTGCTTGCAGCTACAATTTAGTCAAATTGTTGTTCGTAATAGTCAGAACTTGTACTTAATTTCGAGCTGAAGTAAAATTGGAAGACACTGTAAATTTCTCCAGCTATACAAAGATGACATATATGTCACTTAACAATCACATTGTTGGGGAAAAATAATATATTATTCCCTCTACTTTGAAACATGATAAGCAAAATATATTAGAAAGATGTCTAAATGGCTAAAACAAATAATCTACCAGTTTTTTTCCAGGGGTCATGAAAAATACTTGAAAAACATCCTGAAAGTGAAACCACCAAATAGTGGGGGGAAATGAAAAGATTAATATAAGGTCAAGGTAACTTAAAACACCACCGGACTGTGCATGCTATTTTATTGTACAGATTATGGATCTGTTATCCAGAATGCTTGGGATCCAAGGCTTTCCAGATAAAGGTTAGTTTGCAATTTTGGTCACCATTACTTGAGGCTACAATAAAATTATTAAAAAAGATAATTTTGCTATCAAAAGAATTGATGAGTTACTATTAGGGATGCACCGAATCCAGGATTCAGCTCCGGATTCGGCCAGGATTCGGCCTTTTTCTGCAGGATTTGGATTCGTCTGAATCCTTCTGCCTGGTCGAACCGAATCCTAATTATCATATGCAAATTAGGGACAGGGAGGGAAATCACGTGACTTTTTGGCACAAAACAAGGAAGTAAAAAATCTTTTCCCCTTCCCACCCCTAATTTGCATATGCAAATTAGGGTTCGGATTCAGTTCGGTATTTGGCCGAATCTTTCGTGAAGGATTCGTGGATTCGGTGCATCCCTAGTTACTATCAAGCACAAGGTCGTATGAGATCCGTTATCTGGAAAGCTTTTATCCAGAAAGCTCAGAATTACAGAAAAGTCAATCTCCCATGGACTCCATTTTATCTAAACAATTCAGATTTTTAGAAAATGATTTCCTTTTTCCCTGTAATAATAAAACAGTATTCTTAATCCTTAATTAATTCTTACTGGAAGCAAAACCAACCTATTCTGGTTATTTATTGTTTCCATGATTTTCTAGTAGACCTAAGGTATGATATCCAAATTACAGAAAGATCTGTTGTCTGGAATTCCCCAGTTCCTGAGCATTCCGAATAACGAATCGAATAACGAATCGAACTCACGAAACACCCGATAAAATTCGCCTTGCGAAAATTGGGCCAAAAAAAAAAAAAAAAAGAGTTGTGCGCCGTAAACGACGCAATGTGCGTCGAAAACTACGCAATGCGTTTCGCAAATTTTTGCCTAATTTGCGAATTTCACTAGATTCGCCCATCACTACCAATAAGCTCTTGAGAAAACAGTGTTGGCAAAATAATGGCACTGAATTGTCCTCTGTCCTTACCCCTCCCCCAGCCATATTATACTTGTCCATTTATATAGCGGTAACCGAGCTGTCACCATACATGTGTCGGCTTTAAAGATAAAAACTGTTAATCTGTATCTAGTAGTATGGGTAGAATGTCACTACCATTCTCTGTACTAGACAAGGTGGATCATCCCAGATGACTTTCACAATTTTCCCCCTCTTACTGTGGTCTTTGCTTGCATGGTGTATGCCAGTTTTTAAATCTTCATTTTATTAATAAATTTCAAGTTTGCTGCTGGATGTCATCTTCACCTAGTTTCTGAATGGCAAAGTACCCAAATCTAAACCTGAAGGTTTAAAATTAAACTACTGACCCAGTCAACCTATGTTTCTGCCTGAATGGTTGCACTGACATAATTAGTCCATATCAGGTTCTAAATGCTTTCCTAAGTTCATTCTCCAAGCAGCCAACGTAGTGGAATATGCAGAGCCACTAGTAATAAGAAACCAAGGGGCATCTTGGTTCAGTGTAACCTGATTATGTATTCTTTTTGGCTTTATTGGTTTGAAATTCTCAGGAGTGTACCAGATACCTCACACAACTTCCCCACCACCGTGTTGATCCATTTAACATAATGTAAAAAGTTCAGCTATCAAATATAAACAATGAAATTCACTTATAAACCATGTCACTTTCAGTTCCCAAATGCATGTCACTAGATCATTGTGTTCTGCATACTGCTAAAAATATCAATGACAGAAACAACAGCAAGAATAATGATTACTAGGAAGCCTTGCGTTCCCAAAATCTACTCTTTTCATTGTAAAGCCCTTCTGTCCCCAAAGAAAGGCAGCCAAACATCTCACAACAAAAGTAAAAATTATACTGATTACAGTTCATATAGAAAAAAATATTTTTTTGAAAAGAGGAACATAAGGTTCCCAATATAAATATAATTAAATATAATCTTGTTTCAGGAAAAACACTGTATATATAATTTCAGTTCAGTCATTTGAAATGCTTTTTGTCTAGAGCTTTTTATATTAAATCTGGATTGAAACAAACTCCAGTTTTACAGGAAAGTAAGACAATGATTAATTAGGTTTTCATGGAACACCACAATAACCTATGAAGCTGTTTGGGTGCACATGTTTAGGGAAAGGGGCTAAAATAATTTCCAAGAGAAAAGAACATAAGTTGTAATGATCTTATGGAGAACAGTTCCTGAATGGTCCCTGCCAATATTAATCAGGTGACCTGTAGAACTTAGGGACCCAACTGCAGATGACTGTAGGTGGCTATAAAGAACTTTTTTGTGCCAAGAGTAAATGTGGTTGCTGAAAGATATAAATGTTGCCAACTTGTAATGGCGAATCCACAGAACAATTTGTAGCAGCTTTAAGAGAGCTGGTTGTTACCTGTGAGTTTGGGAATCTTACAGATGAAATGCTAAGAGACCAAATAGTGAAAAAAACAAACTCACATCGCATTAAGTCTGACCAGGTGAACCTCAATACAATAGATAGGAGGTTGAAATTTTTTTTTTTATATTTTTCTAAGTCCCAAAAAACGTTGGCGTGTTTTAGCTTTGGAGGGTGATAGTCTGAAAAAGATTGATATTTTTTTAGGGGGGTTACCCTACTTTTCCCCTACATTTCCTAACATATGGCAACACAACTATACAGGGGACACATGTAGGGCAATAGGACAACTTTATTTTATTTATTAAAGGTTTCCTGGGCTTGTGTAGTGGAATGTAGTGGCTGTAACATATACTTCTATTCTAAGTAAAAGTTCCCGCCGTATGCAAATTAGGCTTCGCTAGTGTAACTGCACTTTGCCTAGTGAAGTAACACTAGCGCAACTACACTACCATACCACTGGCAAAAATTTGCCTGGCGAAGTGAGGCAAATGATAGCGAAGCTACAGCTAGCGAATTTTCGGATCTTAGTGAATTTGCCCCAAAGGGTTTACCGCAAATTTTTAAATTTTATGCCCGAATACCACAACTTTAGATTTGACAACCGCCACCCAGAGTTTTTTGGAAACCCAGCAAAGATCAAGATGTCTTCGGGACATCTGCCAGGTTTGAGTTGGAGTACTTTTTTATTTGAACTTTTAACACCATCTGACTTTAATAAATCATGAAAAAAAAAATCCCCTTTAAAATTACACTTTAATAACTAACCCAATAGAGGAAACCATAAAGACTACTGGTACATTCTTTGGCAAAGGAAGTTATCTTCCTACCATTCCTACATCTAAAATAATTGTAGAAAACATAAAACTGAGGTAGTTTATGTGAAAACAGTGTGAAAACAGACAACAGTTCACAGAGAGTTCACATAGCTGATTTCCATTGAACCATACTGTAGCCCTTTCATTATGGCCTTATTGGACGATGACGTAGGAGCAGGGGGCGGAACTGAGAGGGTAAAAGTGGCGATCAATGTCATAAATGGATAGAGCTATGACGCAATAGTGATGGGGCTATGATGTCACTGGCCAAAACTGAAGTGATGGGTGGGGTGAAGAGGGAACAGAGAGGCAGGATTAGTGGACCAGAGGCAGAACAATCTGGGTTTATATAAATATATATATATATATATATATTTTTTTTTTTTTATTTATATTGTGAGTGAGTAAACGTGTTATGCCAGCCCCCCAGCCTTGGCTAGTATTTTATTCTCTCCTATACAGAACCCATATCAACACCTACAACCATGCCTAGAGTAGGGATGTAGCGAACGTCGGAAAAAATGTTCGCGAACATGTTCGCGAACTTCCGGACAAAAATGCTAACGGTTCGCGAACTTCGCGAACCCCATAGACTTCAATGGGAAGGCGAATTTTAAAAGCTAGAAAAGACATTTCTGGCCAGAAAAATGATTTTAAAGTTGTTTAAAGGGTGCAACGACCTGGACAGTGGCATGCCAGAGGGGGATCAAGGGCAAAAATGTTTCTAAAAAATACATTGTTGACACAGCGCTGCGTTTTGTGCTGTAAAGGGCAGAAATCACACTACGTCACTCAGGTGATGTTTCTGGACACGGAATGTGAAAAAGCTCAGCTACGTGGCACTTGGTTAAAGACTGGGCAAACAATGCTTACAAGGTCAACGTATACACTACTACAGCAGTGGAAACGGATTACGGAAGATATTATTGCTGCTTGAAAAACGTCACTCAGGAGGGTGTTTCTGGAGACGGTATTATTATTGATATTTAGACAGAATGTGAACAAGCTCACACAGCTAGATGGCAGTTGTTTTAAGAACAGTAGATTACTAGCCAGCAAACTTACTATCAACTGTCCCTCAAATCACTAACAGCTCTCTCCCTACACTAGCTCTTCAGCACACACAGGCAGAATGAAAAAACGCTGCAGGGCTTCAGTTTATATATGGAAGGGGAGTGGTCCAGGAGGTGTGAGGGAGCTTCCTGATTGGCTGCCATGTATCTGCTGGTCTGGGGGAGAAATGGCAAAAAAAAAGCGCCAGCTAAGGCGAACCCAAATTGGCGAACGTCGCGCGACGTTCGCGAACATTCGGCGAGCGCGATTCGCCGGCAAACAGTCCGCGACATCCCTAGCCTAGAGATGGTAAATTGATTGTGTGGTGTCTTCAGGATGAGGTTAAAAAAATTGGGTGATGATTGCATAGCGGAACAATTCAGGATAGCTAATATTACCATGCTAAGAAAACCTCCAGTAAACACATTGGAAAAAACACCGAACAAATGTGTGTATCTTTTCGATTTCTA
The DNA here is from genome assembly GCA_024363595.1 of Xenopus borealis. Taxonomy (NCBI): domain Eukaryota; kingdom Metazoa; phylum Chordata; class Amphibia; order Anura; family Pipidae; genus Xenopus; species Xenopus borealis. Next base: position 10,465,897 of record CM044439.1, on the reverse strand, counting down.
TTAAGTAAATACTGTGTAGTCTTTTGGGAAACAGATACCAAGAAGTAAAAGTCACAAACTATGTGGCTTTCCTCCAAGGTAAGCAAAGAACTGGAAAGGTAGAAAAATGTATTGAGGATTTATAAGTCAGAAGGGAGAGCCAATTCATTTACAAAATACTGAAACAAATGCTGTTCCAATCAATTTGCTTAAAATGGAAAATGAAGAACCAAAGTGAGTTCAACCCCCCCACCCCAAAAAAAGCTTTTTGTGTCTGAACAGTAAAAAAAAAAAAAAAAAAGACTGGGAATGTGGACTGTGTTGGTTACAAGGGATATGGAGAAAATGAATCAGATAAAAGGAATTAATTCCCTCAGAATATTCAACAGACTAGTTAATAGGGGTCATTTACAATACAGGACAATGTATGTAAAATGCTGCAACTGCCAGTGCTCTATCCAATGGGAAGTGTAGGGGGAGGCACATAGGCTATTATAAATACCACAATATCTAAAGAAAATACAGGTTCAGAGCACTTACAACACCCCATGCTCTATGTGCAGCAATATGTTCTAGGTCAGGAAAACTGCAAAAACGCCAGTAACTGAATGGTTTCCATAAAGTAGTTTCCATTGATACATGCAGTGCACAGTACCAAATCCATCAGCCATCTTTTTCTGCTGTCTAAATAAAGCCCCAACCAGTCTGTAGTGATCAACAATTCTTAAAGAAGAACAAAAATTTAAGAAGAAGTAGGTCAACCACAACAGTTAAGAATTGTACCTGCGAATATGTCCCCACTAGCTCTTTATCTACTTTTCTACAATTTTCCAAATTTAATAATCAGCCCTGTAACATCACTTTCTGTGAGAGATGGGCCTCATTTTCTGTTTGGAGATTTGCAACAACCCCTGAGCTTATCTAATCGACAGTTTCCTAGAACACACCGAGCATGTGCAGTGTCACTGACACTCCTGTCAAAATCCCAGATGTGGAGCTCCTGTGACAACTTTGAAGGCCTGGATGTTTAGTCTTTAGGCTGGTGCAGTAAGTTCAGCATTTCTAGCCATATTCTTTTTTAACGTTTAGTCACCTTTAAGGTGACCATACATGGGTCGACCAGATATGTTTTCCATCTGATTGGTCCACATACAAGGGGGCACAAACAAGTATGGATGCCTTCCTATTGTTCTGATGCCTATGCCACTGACTTAGCTTGAAGGGGCCAAGCTGACATCTTCTATCGGCCTGTATATATAATGTACTACAATATAAGAACTGCAAGTTGCCTGAAAGTTATATCTTAAGGGTTTTAATCTGCACATACATCTAGATTTAATCATATCTACAACTCTTAGAACAAGCAGTAAGACTGAATGTGGTGGGTTTGGTGTGAGAAATAGGACAGGTGATACGTGCAGGGCTCCACTGTGGTTAGTATGTGGGAAGACACAACATTTGAGAGATGGGTAGGACTGAGATGATGCAAATGTTCAGATGCAAGTTTCAGCAATTCTTTTTGCTCAAGTTTGTTGTGTGTAATTCAGCAAACGATACAAGAGGAATCCAGTGGTGCTTCATGCAATCATAGGGAGGTGCAAATAGAGTACTTGGACACAAGTACCATTAATGAATTATGGCAATATCCACATTATTTGTGCCCATTTTTGAGAAACCATAGCTGTGTTTGTAAATGATCCCTAGTAAGCCTTGCATTCACTCTAGATGCAACAGCCCAGTATGTATGCCAACTACGGGTGGTTCAATGGAAATGTACTGAGAACCCATCAGGCCAGATAAGCGATATAGGAATTTGACCTCATATATACCCTCTTTTTACGAAATAAGCTCTAAACTTATACTTCACTTACTATAATGAGAAACAAATGGAAGAAAAACATCATTCTTATAAACAGCTTATACTTTCCCTTAAACAAGTGCAACAAATTTATCTATAATTGGGTAAGTGGAGAATAAGGAGAATGGGGTGTTAGAATTACAAGGGAAACCTCCAGCACATTCTCAATACAATTGAAATTGCTGACTTGTATGAAGAGATTATAATGAGACTTTGGGGAGGTGTGATATTACATGCAATTAATATCCTGGCCTCTATCGAGGATTAGTTTGGGTCTGTAGGGAACACTGATTTATGTTATTATGCTGCATGTACAGTACCTATATGTCTCAGACACATTTGGACTTAATCTAAGACTCCTTTTAACAAAGTGAAGTAAAAATGTGTTCTCTCTCCAGTGGGAACATGTCACTGAAAAACACATTTTCCAAAAAGTCAACTAAAGAGTGGTTTACCGATGTGTTTTTTTTCCAGCAATATTTATCCTATGATTTAAACACCTGTAATATGGCTTCATACAGGACATAATGCAAGGTAGCAGTTCTGCCCTATTTTATTCATATTATCTGTAAGGACTCTCTAAATGAAAGTAGAGAGAAAAATAGATAGAAAAATTTATATTCTCTGCCTGTATAATATTTGATGTCTATCCAGAAGGGAAAAAAATTGGTGGCCATTCTGCGAAATGCTCCATTGAACAACAAATTATAATTATAGGAATCATCACATAGTTTAACATTTCTTTATGTACTCTCTCATGTACTTTACAGCCATTTGCCCTATTTTAGCTTTGGGAAAGGGGCTACACGAATGGGTTTTAGGTCCAGATTCCAGGAATCTGATCAAACCCATCCATCCCATATTTTTCTATCTATCATTTTAGTGATGGAAACAGGAAAAATGAAACCTGCACCCGACCCTAACTGACAAAACCTTCACACACACCTGACCCTAATTGACAAAAAGTTGCCATTGCAGGACCCACACCCAATCCACACCTTCATTGTCTTACTCTGTATACCACTTCTGTGTGTGCCTCTGGGTCCAAGGAAGAGGGGGAGTGTACTTCCCTAGTCTGACCCGCACCCAATCTGAACCTTAGTGCGTTTCTTGGGTCTCACTTCAGCTTCACCAGTTTCTACCAACACCTTAATTCAGTGCGTTATTCTTGGGTCTCACTTCAGCTCCCTTTAATATTGCAACATGTATCTACAATGGTAATTCATTGAGACAGCTTGTTGGAAGTGCTGATAATCTGCCTGAAATGTTTACTTTAATCAGCATTTGATACATGAATTATCTTCTGACATGATGATTTTAGTGCCCCCAAATTTTACATAAGTACACCAAAATGTTTGCGCAACATTTTTTTTTCTTTAAGCAAATCTCAAAATGTTTTTTTAAATCTGAGGCAGACCTCTAGCCTGGGTCTCCCACTTTGCAAACCAGAGCTCTAACCACAAGGCTGTTCCTTCACCCATGAATATACAACAAATTCATAGAAATGTAACTCTAGTCTTCTGTTGGAAAGACCTCTTATACAACATCCTTCCACAAGAGGAATGTTTCAATGCTCGGGTTTTGAAAGACACCTGGGACTGGCCTTTTTGAGATTTGGCAACCTCTGGTATGCTGGTGATTCATGCAGAAATGGTTAATGTTCTTCCGAAGAAAAGAAAATGTAGCTGGTGGTAATATGGTTTTACTTCATCAAAATAAAACAATGAACAAAAATTACCTCCCAAACCACATATATGCTACTGTGCACATGACTTCACCTATTATTTGCAGTGCAGTAGGCAGATCCATACTTCTCCCTTTTAATCCCAAGTATTGATTATATAGTGAATAAAGTACCCCCTCTTGTAAAATATAAGGATATTATAAGTTACCGAGGAGTTTCATGACCATATAAAAACATGAGGCCGGAGGCCGAGTGTTTTTATACAGGTCATGGAACTCCGAGGTAACTTCTAATATCCTCATATTTTGCAAACGGGGGTACTTTATTTATTATATTACACAAGTTTCAGTGAGTCATGTGACAGAACTGACATCAGAAATCACCGTTTATAACTGATGACAATTTGCAAGATATTTACGGCTTTTGTGTATTATATAGGATATAAAGTACCCATTATTGTAAAATATAAGGATATTATAAATCAACAAGGAGTACCATTACCATATAGGTTGAAAGAAGAAGGCCAAGTGCATTTATACAGGTCATGGAACTCCAAGGTTACTTCTAATATCCTCAGATTTTAGAACAAGAGGTACTTTATTTATTATAATACACAAGTTTTAGTGAGTCATGTGACATGACAAAAATGACTAGTCACCGTTTATAACTGATGACATCACTAGTCACCGTTTATAAGGATATAATTTAAATGATATTCATGGCTTCTTTGTATCATATCAATTTATACTCTCGAGCAATCTTGGATTCATAGATTATCAGACTGTCCACTTTGTAAATAAAGAACTCATAACTTGATTCTGTGAAGAGTTTGCATGATATTTCAAGTCTTAGTTGAAAATCCTGATGTGATCCCTTGCATGACTAAAGATTTGATATAGCTCTTCAACACCTTTAATCATGCAGAATTTTGTAAATATTGGTTGTTTTCATTTGACTAAACAATGAATAAATAGGGGAAATAAAATCCCTTCTGACCGAACGTTGTCAATTGGACCACTTAGTGCATCACCATGGCACTTCTATCTACATATTTTCCTTTACTCACACAGTGCCAACATGTTTAATAGACAAATACTGTAGTTCATCATTGACAGTGGTCTCTTCCTATTGGTCATCTAAACATGGCAGTTATTCATGACCTCAGTTTGGCTCACTAGCAATGGCACATTGCTCAGGTACCGTTGTGCTTCTTCCAGGCTTTCTAATAGTTTTAAATTTGTTGTTAGACTTTGTACTTACAAGGGACCTGAAGTCTTCCAGACCTGCAAAGCTCAACACATTGGATTTCACTCCTTCGTGCCACTGGAGCAACAACTTTTGCTTCTTCATCATCCCCCCTCAGAAAATCTGAAACAAAGGTAGGACTCGTCATAGACTTTGTCCCATTTTCATGCTCTTCACCAGGACTTTGGCCAGGGAACAGGGCAGGGGTTTTATTTTGGTTGTTCATGAGAGTGATGCCATTGGGTGACATCTCAGTTTATATTATATTACATAGGTAAATTGGTTTGAAAAAAGACAAAGTCCATCAAGTTCAACCCCTCCAAATTTAAACCCAGCATACACAAACCCCTCCACATATTTGCCCATAGTTATACTAACTGTAGAGTTTAGTATCAAAATAGCCTTTGATATTATGCCTGTCCAAAAAATCACCCAAGCCCCGATTGAAAGCATCAACAGAATAAGCCATCACAACATCACCCGGCAGTGCATTCCACAACCTCACTGTCCTCACTGAGAAGAACCACCTTCGCTTCTTCAAATGAAAGTCCTTTTCTTCTAGTCTGAAGGGGTGGCCTCTGGTGCGGTGATCCTCTTTATGGGTAAAACGGTCCCCTGATATTTGTCTATAATGTCCTCTAATGTATTTCTAAAGTGTAATCATGTCCCCTCGCAAAAACCTTTTTTTCCAGAGAAAACAACTCCAACCTGGACAGTCTACCTTCATAATTTAAGTCTTCCATCTCTCTAACCAGTTTAATTGCACATCTTTGCATTCTCTCCAGCTCATTTATATCCCTCTTAAGGACCGGAGTCCAAAACTGCACTCTGCAGATGAGGTCTTACTAGGGATCTATAAAGAGGTAGAATTATGTCTTCATCCCTTGAGTTTATGCCCTGTTTATGCCCTTTTTATGCAGGACAGAACCTTATTTGCTTTAGTAGCTACAGAATGACACTGCCCAAAATTAGGCAACATGCTATCTATAAAAACCCCAAGATCGTTCTCATTTAAGGAAACTCCCAAAACACTGCCATTTAGTGTATAACTTGCATTTATATTATTTTTTAAAGTGCATAACCTGCATTTATCATTCACCTCATTTTCCAATTTGCTGCCCAGTTTCCCAACTTAGACAAATCACTCTGCAGAGTGGCAGCATCCTGCATGGAACCTATAGTTTTGCACAATTTAGTATCATCTGAAACTTTCAATGCCCACATCCAGGTCATTAATAAACAAGCTGAAAAGCAAGGGACCCATTACAGAACCCTGCAGTGCACCACTAACAACACTGGTCCAATTAGAACATTTTCCATTTACCACCACTCTTTGTAGTCTGTCTTTTAGCCAGTTCCCTTTCTCATAAACAGAAATTAAGTTAGTCTGGCAAAATCTATTACGTATAAAACCATGCTGGCAAAAACTCTTAGTATTGTTATTTGCTATGAAGTCCAGTATCCTATCCTTTATTAATCCTTCTAAAAGCTTTCCTACCACTGACGTCAGACTAACTGGCCTATAGTTTTGAGGCTGAGAACGGGATCCATTTTTGAATAGCGGCACCACATTAGCATTAGCAATTCGCCAGTTTCTTGGCACCATGCCAGACCTCAATGAATCTTGAAAACTTAAGTAGAGAGGTTTGACAATCACAGAGCTAAGCTCGCTAAGTATTTATCTTAACATGTTCTAGTCTCTTTTGAATTTCATCAGGTGTGAGCCATGAATCATTACATGTATTATTAGAATTGGGACTATTAATTAGTGATGGGCGAAACGGCCGCGTTTCGCTTCGCCGAAAAATTTCTCTGGAAATTCGCGAATTTTTTGCCGATTCGCGAAACGAGTCGCGCGTTGTTTTTGACGCGCGTCGCGTCTTTTTTGATGCACGTCGCACGTCGCGTTTCCGACGCGTTGCGTCATTTTCGGCGCGCGTCGCGTCGGTTACGACGCGCGACTCGTTTTTGACGCGCGTCGCGTCGTTTTTGATGCACGTCGCACGTCGCGTTTCCTACCCCTTCCTGCTTCATATTTTTACTATTAATATATTTAAAAAATAATTTTGATATATAATATAGAATTGTCTCTGCAACAGAAGCTCAAAGGAAATCAATGTATGATCACTATTCCCTAAATGCTCACCCTCACAAATGCTAGAGATGAGTTCAGTATTATTAAAAGAGAGTTATTCCTAGTAGGTTCTTGAACGAGCTGGGATAAAAAGTTGTCATTTAGCATATTTACAAACCTACTCGCTTTAGCTGTCTTGGCAAACCCATTACCCCAGTCAATGGCCGGATAATTGAAGTCACCCATAATAATAACTTGACCTAGTTGTGAAGCCGCTTCTATATGTAAAAGTAGCTGGGCTTCATACTCGTTACTTATATGAGGTGGTTTATAGCATACGCCAATGAAAATTTTCTTTGTAACCTTTTGCCCAGTCAAAATCTCTACCCAGAGGGATTCCACACCCTCACCAGTGCCAGCAATGGTTATTTCTTTATTACATGGCATTAATTCAGGCTTTACATACAAACACACTCCTTCTCCCTTTTTAATCCCTCTGTCCCTCCTAAAAAGGGTGTAACCATTTAAATTCACAGACAGTCACATTTCATCCCAACAGGTCTTAGTGATACCAATTACAGCATAATTTTTAGAGCATGCAATTAATTCTAGGTCTCCCATTTTACCTGACAAACTTCGTGCATTTGCCAGCATACAGCGGAGGTTATTACTTTTACTTTGAAATGTGCACTACTTTGAGGAGAATTATATGTTAAGTTAGTATTAGTCTGTTTTCCTTGTAACAGAGGGACCTCCTTATCTGGTAAACTGTGTGCCCCCCTCACTCCTCCCCCATGACCCCTTACTAATCCCACTACCAATCTACCCTAGCTTCCCCATAATTCATTCTCTCACCCCCCCCCCACTTGCCTAATTTAAACACTCCTCCAACCTCTTGGCCATTCTTTCCCCTAGCACAGTGGACCCCCTTCCATTAAGGTGCAGTAACAACTGTATAGGTTGTACCGAAAGGAAAAACTCTTAATCTTATAGCCTAGATCCCTGAATTCACTCTTTAAGGTCTTCCATCTAGCATTTATTTTGTCATTAGTACCGATATGTACTAAGACCGTGGGGTCATGCCCAGCCCCACCCAATAATTTATCTACCCAATCAACCACATGCCGAACTCTGGCACTAGATAGACAGCAAACTGTTTGGTGGTATCGACCCGAACGACAGATTACCCTATCCACTTTCCTAACTATTGAATCCCCTCCAACCACAATGTGCTTAGGCCTGACTCTGCTCTCCTCCCCACCACTACTAGAGAAACTGGTCTCCCAGCTGTTAGAGAAATCAGCCCCATCTAGAATTGCCAATCCAGAGTTCACACTCCCATCATCTTCACACAATCTGGAAAAGCTGTTGGGATATATAAACCCAGGATCAGTCTTTTCCTTTTCCTTTTGCCCACCTCAGATTTTCTGTCACCAATCTGCCTCAACATCCTGCTGCTGTTCTGTTCCCCCCAAATTATCTGACCCCGCTAGGTCCTACTCAGTGAGCAAGAGACTCCTTTCAAGATTGTCAATCGACCGCAGTGTTGCAATGTGTTCCTCTAGTTCTCTAACTCCAGCCTCCAAAGTGGCAATTTGCTCACATCTACCACAGAGGTAAACATTTTGGATCTGTTTTTCCAAATCTGCATACATATGGCAGACTGTGCACTGGGTCAGACCTTCAATCTTGCTAGCACTCATTATGCCAGTTAAAGATCAAAACAGGAATAAAAAAAAAATTAGGATTTAGAACAAACTTTTGACCTAGTTTGAACCTCCTTTAGTTTGAAACTCTGGTGTTTGCAACTCCACTTACAAAGCCCCCACTAACTCCGGTGTTTGTAAATCCACTTACAGATCCCCCACTTAAAGAGCAAACACTTAAGAACAGTTAAACACTAGAGCAAGCTCCATTGGAGTCCCAGGGGTTCTATTTATACAGTCTGTTTAGGTGCAACATCAAACCCCCCCTCAAACTGAAGGAAAACTAAGTGCAAAAGTAAAGCAGGTTATGACAAACTGGCTGTAAGCACAAAATCACACCAAATATATAAAACATATACCACCTTATTATAAAATAACAGTTAATAACAAATACTTATCTTTTTCAGTTGATTTGTTTGTGTTTAGTTGCGTTTTCCAGTTAGCAGCCTGTTTGAAACAGGCTGCTTAATATGTTAATATTCCATTGTAAAGTTTTCAATTAAAAAAAACATAGCATTTCGATTTACACACATACGCAATATCATTAGAAACTTGAATTCATTTTTCTCAGTATGGGAGGAAACTGTGCCCAGTGGAAACCTACACATACTGTATATGGAGAGAACATACAGGGGCCTTTTTATTAAAACTCAAATTAATAAAAATATTTTCTTAAAATAAAGTTGACTAAACTCCCTTCCACAAATTCAACACATTTATCAATGATTTTTCTCAAAAAGGTAGGAACAAAAATTGCGACAAAATTGATTGTTAATTTGTATCGTACAATTGACACTCTGAAGAATTGTTGCTACAAAAACTCAGCTTTGTCGGATTATTGGACAAAAACACTAATTTTATCCAGCACAGATCATGATGTCAAGAAAGAATTTCAGGGGCATATACCATTGACTTGTACATGACCGTGACAGGTTTGAGATGGAGCAGCTTCAGATTTGGATTTATAGCAGCTTTGGGGTATAAAAAATCTCTAAAAAATTTGAGCACAAAACTAGAACAGAGGACCATAGAGAAAGGCAAATAGTTAAAATAAACTATAAAAATTGCAACATTTGTAACATAATTGCTGCCATAAGGGGGCTGCATTCATTTTAACATGACCACAGCTGTGGTGGGAAAGGAGCCCATTTGTGTCCAGTCTCTGATAAACTTTACTAGGCCTACTAGTAGGTAACCAGCAGCTCCCCTAACAAAATGTTGACAGTTTGCAAAAGGAATATGTACAGTGGGTAGTTCTTTGGTTACACATTTATATAATTCTTTAAAATATGGGATATGTGTCATAACATCACAAAGTGTTGACAAAATACACTACATGTGAAGTCAATATAGGCATTTAGTATGTGGGGTTGTTAATATCATATTTATAATATATTGGCTTAATTCTGGCTCATAGATTGTATTTTGGATCATAAGTGTATATTTCCTGGGTTCCATCACAATATAATCTAGGAATCCTTTTTTAAAGCATGCCTATAACTATATCCAAACTGCCAGGGTTTTGACTAGCTACACCAGACTAGTTGCTGTCTTTTACCTGCTCTGTACCTATAGCCACTTCATCTGGTAAACTCCATTTCCATAGATTTATGTCAATGATAATATTGTACATTGGGGATTGTCAACCAGCTGCCATCCAACTCTCAGCATCCCTCCAACAGCCAATTTCAAACCTTGTTGGCTTGACTTCTGCCCTTACTTCCTATTCTACATCAACCAACTCTCAGAGTGTCCCTATTAACCAGATTCCTCTCCAGTTGGGAGCACAACCTTGCTTAACCTCGGACTTACATATTCCATCAGTTTTATTTTATGTTGCTTATTTTAAAGCATTTTGTTATGAAAATGTTCTCATCTCCTCCCTCGGGAAGAGGTGTACAGCCAAGTCCTCTGCTTGTTTGAGAATATATCTTTCATTGATAGCCAGAGGGGAAAAAAGGTTAACACATAAAGGTCTTATTAAATAAGTCATTTATGAAATATCCATCAAAACCTGGAAAATATTCAGCACTCCTAACACCCCGTCAGATTTGTGTACAAATGGTGCTGTCAAAAGGAAACTCAATGGCATAGACGAATCTTTAATAAGGGTATGTTAGTGTGTGCATCTAGAGAAAATCTGTCTTATGTTCTGTTTTTATTTCTTCTTTATATATTTCTGCACTCATTTATACCCCTTATACCCTATACTAAAATATGTCTTAGTTCATTCCAAATGAAAATGATTACAGTTGTTAAAATGTATTTTTTTACCTGTACAGAGGGTTTTTTTTTAGCATAAACTAAAATTAAAAAAATATAAAATCTATTGGTATATTGTTATCTTAAGTGAGGCCATACACAGGATCTGGTAAGCTTTCCAACCAATTGGCCCACAATCTGAAACGGTGGTAAAAGTACCCGGTTGACATGTTAGGGTGCCTCTCTATTGGTCTGATCATTCGTGCAAAGTGCATGAAAGAAATATTTGAAAATCTAATCTGCTGATGTACCATGCACTGGCTGACTATGCATCAGCAGAGGACATTTTCAAATGTCCCTCTAACCATATTACTGGCACATTTAATCATTATCCAGATAAACAATATAAATAAAAGTGTGTACATTTCCTCAGTGAGTAGCACTGCTGCCTGAGTTTAGGGTCATGAGTTTGATTCCGGCTTGGGCACTATCTGTAAGGTGTTTGAATGTTCTTCATGGTTTTCCTACACTACAAAAAAGTTATAGGCAGTTAAATGGTTCTGGTATATGTGATAGAAACCTCATATAAATAACAGATAAATAAAATACACATTTTCAATTCTACTTTTGCCTGTATCCTCCTGTATCTGATGTGGTGCTCTTGCACTAACATCTTCATTACTATCCTTATAAACAAGTGATACCAGATGATTAGTCTGGCCACCATGGAGGGGCCTGGAACATTGGCAGGGAGTATCTGTCTAAAAGCAAGTTTGGGGAGATTTGGGGGAAATGTGTATTCGTTTTTCTAGATATACCGTAAAGGTCAGTTTGAAGGTAGATTGAAGGTAGATTAGGGAAAGAAGTGGTAAATCTTGTATTTTGCCTTCATTATCTTTAATGTTCCACCTCAGTGACCTGTAAACCTGTACAGATATGGGATCCATTATCTGGAAACCTGTTAAATAGAAAACTCCGAATTATGGAAGGGCCATCTCTGTTTTATCCAAAGAATCCAAATTTTTAAATATTATTTCCCTTTTCTCTATAATAATAAAACAGTAGCTTGTAATTGATCCCAACTAAGATATAATTAATCCTTATTGGAGGCAAAAACAATCCTTTTGGGTTTATTTCATGTTTACATTATTTTCTAGCAGATTTAACGCATGAAGATTCAAATTACAGAAAGATCTATAATCTTTCCTATTGCTTAGTTTTTTTATTCTTTCCAGATAATAATTTTGCTAATGACTTTTATTATACCCCCCCAATGTGGGATTTATTCCAATTCATGGGGCAGCACAGATCGATGTGCATGCTTTAAATAAAGGGAAAGATGGGAAACTTGGAAGCCAGGGCAGAGAGCATTGAGGACAATATAGGCTACAGCAATATCCTTTTATTCTGGCACCAAAACCAAGTCTGATTGTCAGAATCCATTGCAGAGTTCTTTATTGATATGTGGGTGGTTCTATGATAAAAACCAGTAGACGAGCTAATGATATAATTCCTGAGTCACTTATCATGTTTCACCCAAGGTTACATTTTATTCAGGCCTTCAAAAAGATAAGACCTATCCCTCCGAACTCATTAAGCAGATTGGAATTGCACACTGTTGTGTTGGCTTTATCAAGCTGAAGTTTTGCAAGTCAGACTGTTTCTGATAAGTGTCAGTGCCTGGTGCCTGTGTTGCTGGTGAGCCTTTGTGTAAACAAATACTGGAGATAATGGGTCATGTGCAATCAGCGGTGGGATCATTTATTCACATACCAGGCCTCAAGTCAGTTTGTTAGGTCAATGCGGCACTGGCAGGAAAACAGGGAAAAGTGAAGGAAATGATTCTTCTATTGTACCATTGAGCCTTGTGGGAAGATTTGTATAAACTAGAAAACAAGCAACACTCAATCTTCACTCTTTGGTATTTATCTGTACAGTACAAGACAATGTGATACTCTCCCAGGGAGAATGCTTTTATGCCTCCAAAAAGGTTACCAGATGTCCTCATTATTTCAAGGGTTTCGATTTACAATCATCTTCACTGTCTTTCCGCCAATTTGTCCAACAAGTCAGTCCTTCTCTGGCCTCTTTTGATTTGAGATACAAAGATGCCATCAAATGGGCCATTAAATCATTTCAGCACCAGCTAGCAAGATAACATTAATGATACCTCACATATTTTATTGCCATGTACAATCCAGATGCACTAAGTACTAAGTAAAGCTAGGTCTGTTGAACGGTGATAATGCAAAACATATCAGTTAATGAATCTGTACATTTAGATAAATCTCATATCATAGAGAAAGGGGCTGAGATCTATCTATTTTATTTTGTTTTTGCATAGATTCAAATAGTTGTGTGTCATTTTCTTCAACACAAGTCTTGTAATTTGCACCTGAAGATGTTCCTTGAGTAGCACTACTTTGTTTTTACTGCATAGAAATATAATCTCATCTTCATTGCTCTTCTACTCAGTTTTAAAGCTTGCTATGCACCAGAAAAATCTTCTTGTTGGACGAAATTGCAAAAAAAGATGAGCTTTATCCAATATGTAGTGATGGGCGAATTTATTCGCCAGGGGCGAATTTGCGGCGAATTCTCGCGATTCGCCGCTGGCGAATAAATTAGCGAAACGGGCAAAAAAATTCGCCAACAAAAATTCGCCGCGTCAAAAACGAGTCGCGCGTCGTTTTTGACGCGACGCGCCGAAAATGACGCGACGCGTCGGAGTCGACGCGACGCACGTCAAAAACGACGCGATGTGCGTCAAAAACGACGCGACGCACGTCAAAAACGACGCGACGCGCGTCAAAAACAACGCGCGACTCGTTTCGCGAAACGGCAAAAAAATCGCGAATTTCTCTGGAAATTCACGAATTTTTCGGCGAAGCTAAACGCGGCCGTTTCGCCCATCACTACCAATATGGCAACTGTAGAATTTGTTCCGTAGTACTATAGCTATATTAATTATTACAGAAACCTATGTGCTAGTCAGGATCATAATAACTGCCTATGGAAAACTCTCAATAGAATGGAAAAGTCATTAGTTTGCCCTTCATAAAAAGGCCAATAAGCAACTGCCTTGGAGAGACCAAGTCCTAGAAAATATTGGGTTGTGTATTGCCAGCCTATTAAAGCACCTCCTTTAGAGAGTTGTGCAAATCTAAATAAATAATGCACTAATTGTTTCTCAAAAAATATATATATAACTGATCTTCCCATCTGGGCAATTATTAGTATCTTTACCACTATCTATAGTTGTCAGTGGTAGTGATGTGCAGTGCGGCCTAGTACCTGTGGGACCCATGAGTTGGGTGGGTTTAGGCCCACTACTGCACAGTTTGTGGGTGGGTTCAGGTGGAGCCCTTCCTTTCGCTATCCCCACCTGTGACCTTCCTGTGCTGGCTTCTTCTTCCAGAAGCTTTTATTTATAGGCACACAACTGCCCCACCCCCTTTTGTGACATATACATGGGACTATAAATAAAAGTGCCAGAGGGGTTTGGGTGCGGACTGGGAGTGGGCAGTTTAGGGTCCGGTGCAGGTGAACTCACACATCAGTAGTTAGAAGCTAATTCAAATTTCAGTTTCCATATGTTTGTATGTAGACCACAACTGTAGATTAGATCCTTATAATGCACAAAAGCCATAATATCCTGGAAATCTAATACTTAGAAATGTTGCTTAGTGATGTAATTTTTCTGCTTCCAAGACTTGTATGTTATAATGCATAAAGTACCTCCTATTAAAGTTTTTTATAGTAGGGGTACTATAATAATACCTAGGAGGCCTCTCCTGTGCACCTCCTGATGTGCGCATTCCAAATCCTTAGTTGACACACACTGTGTATATTCAACAGGCAGTGTCCGAGGTCATCGAGCTTGGAGTGAAAATTAAAAAACCTAGCCTGTCACTGACCTTCCCAAGTTTTCTGCCTGACCTGACCTTTGCCTGTTTTTGACTATTCTCTTGGATCCTGGACCTTGGAGGAGGTTTGCCAGGATTGTTTCTGTGGTGGCAGTTGAAGCAGCTGCTCTTTCAGCATCTATGTCTGGTACAACATAATGTTGCATTTGGTTTCACAAAACCCAGAAAAACCCCAAGGTCCCAGTCTTGGTTCATGCTTCCACCTATAACAACCACCTTTGGCTTTGGGAGGTGCCCTCTTCTATTCAGATTCCACCAGGAGGACCAATGGGTCAGAAGATGCTCAGGAGAGGAGGTGGTGGGTGTGCGTCCTTGCGGGCAGCAAGCATCCCCACTGCCTCCCAGGTATTATTACAGGTATATTATCTACTACAGGTATGGGATCCATTATCTGGAAACCCATCATCGAGAAAGTCCCAACATTTATTTATTTTCATTTTCTATTTAGTAATAAAACAGTAGCTTGTACTTGATCCCAACTAAGATATAAGCAATCCCTACTGGAAGCAAAACAGCCTATTGGCTTTATTTAATGTTTAAATGATTTTCTAGTAGACTTAAGGTATGAAGATCTAAATTACGGAAAGACTGTTATCTAGAAAACCCCAGGTTTGGATAACAGGTCCAATACCTGTATTAAATATAAACAAAAACATAAAAAGATATAATAGCCCATTACAGGCCATGTACCCTACACCACATAGATTCAATTTGTTATGAAATCCAGAAAATTATTCTCAGTGAAATATTTTATCCTTTTAATACCATATTCTATATTTAAGTTAATAGCATGGTTGCTATTTTTGGAGCCAAATAAACAAACTATATATTTCTATTTAAAGCCCCACCAAAAAACAGGTTCTTTTGATACTATTGTGGAAAATATCTGTTGTCCAGCTTGAACCAAGAACACTGTATACAAAGCATTACTCTGCTTGAAACTATTTTCTAACACAAACAATAATATAAATACAATTATAGCAATTTGAGACAATCTAATGTTAGAAAAAGATGTGATGCTAGTAGTGCTACCACAGCCCCATGATTGCTTCCAGATCTCCTCTTGGTTTTTTTAATGGGACTGTTGACCAAAAACACTCAACTGTATTTCTTTTATTATATGTCAGGGTATAAGCCTGGTTTAAACAGAAATGTTTCATTTCATAGACATCCTGAGGGCAATTGACGAGAAGAATATCTATAATTCACAGACAGTTTATGTCTGTTTTTGACACCCTAAAGTAATCCTCCGGAATGCCTCCAGAGACTACTTTTGTTGGTCATTCATTTGAGCTTAGTTGTATAAACTGAACTTCTAGTGTGCTTCGGAAGTGAGCTTTTTTTGGTGATGAGGGACGTCTGGATACCCAACGAAAATGTTCCCATGGCGAATATACATTTAAATAGTTTACTATACAAATCCAGATGCACATTCATTGTAGCTTTCAGTGACTGGTTAATATCAGCCCTTCAGGCTAGACATGACAGCAAGTCAGCCCCTTGGAATAAACCAAATTACTTTTTGTGTGATTACAATTAGAGCTCCTGTAAACATCTTTACTGGTTAATCTCTAGGAAGGATTACACTTGTTTACAGCTTTAATTGTTGCATTCTTTTTTAAAGAAGACTGTTGCACCTTTCATACATTTAAGGCCAATACATTAAGATGTTATTATATAGGTATGGAATCTGTTATCCAGCATGCTTGTGACCTGGGGTTTTCCAGATAAGGGATCTTTCCGTAATTCTTTAAATCTGCTAAAAATCATATTAAACAATAGGAGTGTTTTGCCACAAATGGAGTTTTATGCAGTTTAGTTACCATTAAGTACAAGGTATTGATGAGTGAAACTGCCATGTTTGGTTTTGCTGAAATTTTTGAAAAACCATGGAAAAATGTGTGAAATGTTTTTTTTGTTGTGGCAAATGCATGGGAGTCAATGGCCATGTTTTTTCTTGCACCAAATGCATTGGATTCAATCAGGGGTTTTTTCTCAAACCAAAACCATTGGAGTTAATTTTTTTCCATTTTTTTCTCACACCAAGGGGGTTATTTACTAAAACTATTATTTATCTCATATTTTTATTAAACAAAGCTCAACCAAACTCCCATCCACAATTTTATCTTATTTCTCAATAAATTAACTCAAAAAAGTCAGGTCGATATTTATTGATTATCAGTGGAAATAATTGGACAAAGCTCAGCGCATAGCATGATATCTAGTGACAGGCGAATCTGTGGCATTTCGCTTCGCCGAATTTTGGCAAAAATTTGCCGAAATGCCACCAGCGTCTAATTTTTTCTGATGCCGGTGCATTTTTCGCCAGGCGTATTTTCGCTGGCATTTTTATTAATTTCTTCGCCGCGAAATCGAGCCATGTGAATAAATTTGCCCAGCACTGATGATATCATAAAATTGTCAAAGGGACATCTGCCATTCACTTCTACATGACTTCAATAGTTGAGTTTGTTAAGTGGAAAAACAAAATGGCACGGTAACAAAAAATGCAATCTAATTTTTTTGAATTCAAGTTTTGTATCTCAAAATTCTAATGAAAAAACAAGTTCAAGTTTATTTGCGATTTCTGAATATTGATCATGACTCCCAGGGCAAATTTATTCACATTGGAGATCATGGCTTTTTTCACAAACTGAGAAAACTCTTCAAAAAAATGTTAAGTTTAATTATTAGTTCATAAATTAAAAACAAAAAGATTTGCTATATGGGGTGGCAGATTTATCAATTTTCAGACTCATTTTATGTTTTTTTAAACTTGATCACTAGCACCTCAGAATAGTATTGGTTATTGATGGGTACATTTTTTTACCAAGTTTCACAGTGAAAAAACATCCATAGACTCTAAAGCATAACAAAAGTCATAAGGTTTTGAAAAAGTCATGTGAAAAAATTCCCATTGCTTTCAATGCAATTTGCAAATTTTCACCATTTCACAATTTTTTGAAGCAAGATGGTACTAATTCACCCTTCATTAGTCGTGGTCACATGTTGTACACAACCAAAAAATATAACTCCAACGTAAAGTGTAGCAGTAAAGAGTGACTAAAGTTTATCAGAGCCCAAGTGTCCTCTTTACATGACTGAGGACACCTGGGATACTAACAACATGTCTAGCCCACTGGTGCTCAGACCCCATGACTGGAGGGTCTGCTGTATTTGTAGTTATGCCACTATCAACAGTCACAAAAAAAAAAAAGAATAATAACATGTCCTGAATGACACATCCCAAATGATGCCTATTGGGCTTAATTAATGTTTAAATATTCCTTAGTACACAAGGTATGGAGATCCAAATTACAGAGAAATCCATTATGCAAAATACACCCAAGTCCCAAGCATTCTAGATAATAGGTTCTATTCCTGTACAGGGTCCATGTGTATAGGTCTTGTTGGGAAAAACAAGGATAATGAGCAGATCAAAAGGAATGTGTTTCATTTGTGACGAGAACTAGTGGCCTTTTTCTTAATGGAGAAACCAAATATTTTTCTTTGAGAATAAATAAAAACACAAGGATTAATGAGTCACTAATAATGACCAAAGGAAGTCTTAGATGATTCCTAACAGTAAATCTGTTTAAGACACATAAATCGTTCCATACTGAGTAAAAAAGAATGAAGGATAACCAATAGCAGGTGTTAATCCCTTCCAGAAGTATTAAAATGGAAGAAAGAGACAGACCATTAAATAAATTTAGTGAAAACAAAGCACTGGCATGTAGAATCTATATTGGGGTTTTTTTTTTGGCAAATGCAGGAAAAAAAAGAGAGAATAAAGGGGCCTCCCAATATCTATACATATCTACCTCAATCAATCTAACTAACTCAATCAATATTGTGAGTAAATCCTGTTGTGTGTTTTCAATAAACCTTCTTTTGTTTCATTTGCAAGAACCTCAGGTGTCTAATTTTGTTTCTCCACAGCAGAAGAGCCATGTAATTCCACAACACCCTCCCCCTTCCTCCTACACTTAGGGAGGAGCCTATTCTGAATTTCTGACTCAGGTTCTACCATCACTAGCTGGAAAAGGTACTATTAGGCCTAGACAGGGTTACAATAGACAAGTGCTATCTCGTACAACCATTCCTAAACCTCCTTCAGACTCACATTGTCATGCAACCTATCCCTCACTTTGCTCCATATAACAGTGATGGAATCTGAAACTTAAAGTCCCTCTGCTTTCCAAAGAATCATCTGTAAACTGCCCACTAAATAAATTATAGGGCCATCAAGTACCAAAGTCCATCAGTTCACAATAGAACAGTGATCCCCAACCAGTGGTTCGTGAGTAACATGTTGCTATAATGCTCACCAACCCCTTGGATGTTGCAACCTGTGGCCATAAAACAGGTGCTTCTTCCTGAATTCCTGGTTTGGAGGTAAGTTTTAGTTTCACAAAAACCAGTTGCACGGCCAAGTAGAGCCTCCTCTAGGTTGCCAGTCCATATTGGGGCTACCAAATAGCCATTCACAGCTCTCCAACTATTTTAAATCTGAATGTGACTCATGGGTAAAAAAGCTTGAGGACCCCTACAATAGAACAATGTCAGGAACTGTATTTAATGAAAATGTAACTAAACACTGAGCTGTAGGATAACCTGGTATGTAGATATCATTCTGGAAAAAAAAAACTGATTCATGTCCAATATATATTGAAAGAAGCAATATCTGATTCCCTGATTTGCAAACTGAATTTGAAAAATATATTATAATAACATAATAATATTTCATGTTTTCAAAAGACTTTCAGATGAAATTCAAACTACCAGATTTCAAGATTCCTGACCATTCCAAAATTGTAATCCTAATTTGACAATGGAAAGACAATGATTAAATATTGTGTTCCTAAGCAATACTGTATCCCATGTGCATCAATACTAACCAGTAACCAACTCATCAAAGGGATAGTTGTATTCCATCACAGTGGAAGCTCACAGTGACCTATTTTGCTGCCTGACAGGTCCAGTTTAATATGTGCATATTTTACTGGTTAAGGAAATTAGGATGTTTATCCTTAAGGCAGACTCTCTCCTAGTTCCTCTGACTGTCTAACTTCAAAGTGTTGCATAATGCACATTCATTCCCTTTAAAATATGTGTTTCATCTCTTTGCCTCTTGGTTCAAAATTCCAGTCGCATCTATGGAGAAGAAAATGTTGGAACTGATTGGTGAAAGCTTTAGTGTATCTTGTATTAACAAATATATTACTAAAGGATAACAAAAAATTAAATGTGTCACATTGATGCTTTTACTGTATACTTCCATTGACTTTTTTTTTTAGGAGGCATAATTTCTACTTTTAATTTTCACATTTTTATGATAAATCACCATTAATCATGGTAAAACAAATTGCAAAATATCATGGTTTTGTGCCCCTGTTTGCTGAAATGATTAATTAATTACCTTAATAATAATTGGAAACCACATTGTGCCTTTGTATAGACAATTAATCCATTGTGGCACTGGCCACAATTGTATGAATTTTTTCGTGAAATCGTAAAGTAAAATTTGGCCTCTTCGATAATCGAATAGATCGAATAGATCGAATGATCGGATATTCTATAATTCGATTCATTTCGCAAATTTTTTACGCGAGTTCGCGAATTTCACTGGAAATTCACGAATTTTTAAGCGAAGTGAAACGGGGGAGATTCGCCCATCACTATTCAGGACTCCAGCTTCAACTCCTTTCATGACTTGGGCTTCAGGACCTCAAGTTTTTTCATGAATTCTGGTCTTTTCTCTTCTTTGGGATTTCAAGTTCGGCTGTTTCTGTGACTTCAGAGCTTCAGCAGTTCGGGTTTTCGGCTTTTGGGCGGTTCACAACTTCAGAAGAGGCGGCACAGCTTAGTGGGGGTCTGGCTATTTCAAAAAGTGCAACACAGCTGGGGCCCCCTTTAGGCCCAGGCCCAGTGCCCCCCTGTTGGTGGTCCTGACTACTAGCATCTACCTTAAAGCGATAAAAAGAGATTACTCCCTGGATCTACTTCTGGTCAAAGTTTAGATTACCCCAATTAGTGGGCACATCTGGGAATGATCTACTCATTTAGCGATGTCACCAAATGAGCAGATCTTATAGCGTATGGCCAGCTTCATTGGGAATGGACAAACAATACCCATTACAGTCGGTTCATTCCAAATAAATGATATTAACAGTATACAGTTTAAAACAGAATCCAAGCATATTGTATACTGGGAATTTCAAGTATATTTTATTTATATTGTTTGCTCTTGCCTAGTCATAGCAAATTGAGGATACATTGTCATACCTCCCAACATTTTGGATATAAAAAGAGGGACAAAATTATTATTTTTTTGCCCATTTTTGTGGCCACACCCCTAATTACCATGTTCATTTTACAACATTTGGCAGGTTATGAACGTTTGAACATTTTTCTGTGTTTCAGTTATTACAGTTTTGCTAATGAAGGTGAATTGCCCTTTTAGCTGTGGGTGTAACTTTTCCCAAAGGACCTGTTATATCTAGAAATTGTTACAAAAGTATCTTATCTGCTGCTGTGGCTGTTCTGGGCTCTCTGCCAAAAGCCAATTAAGTTATAAACTTTGTTTCTTTTCCTGGCTGTTCAGCGCAGAGAAAAGAGGGACTTTCCAGTACAAATGAGGGACAGCAGGTTGAGCTGTCAAAAGAGGGACTGTCTCTCTAAAAATGGGACAGTTGGGAGGTGTGTATTGTTCTGATGTTCTAAACCCCAAACAAATCTGGTTTCCCTAATAGATAGTGATGCTAAACCTGGCTAATTAATCCCAAAGTGATGTACAAATGTGTAATGTACTGTATTTATGACAGCAAAACAGAAACAGATGTTGTTAGAGTATTTCCTTTCCAAGAGACTCTCTGCAATTATTCTTTAACAGTCTTTAATTTGATATACTCACCAACAGCGTTCAAAGTATTGTTTGCCGAATTGCTTATATTAAGGGTAAATGAGTCAAAGTACCAGATGGAAATACCCCAATTTTTACCAAAACTTAAAGTTCTATTTAAGATGGATTGTTTGTTCCCATCCACTGTCACACCTTAAGGGTTATGGCACAAAGAAAGTTTGAGTGGTGGTACAGGTATTAGACCTGTTATCCAGAATGCTCGTGACCTGGAGTTTTTCAGATAACAGATCTTTCTTAAGTCTGTTTGAAAATCATTGAAACATGAAATAAAGCCAATAGGCTGGTTTTGCTTCCAATAAGGATTAATTATATCTTAGTTGGGATCAAGTACAAGCTACTGTTTTATTATTACAGGTATGGGATTCCTTATCCGGAGACCCATTATCCAGAAAGCTCCAAATTACAGAATAGCCGTCTCCCATAGACTCCATTATAATGAAATAATCCAAATTTTAAAAAAGAATTTCCTTTTCCTCTGTAATAATAAAACAGTACCTTGTACTTGATCCCAACTAAGATAAAATTAATCCTTATTGGAAGCAAAACCAGCCTATTGGGGTTATTTGTGATTTTCTAGTAGACTTAAGGTATGAAGATCCAAATTACAGAAAGATTCGTTATCCAGCAAACCCCAGGTCCCGAGCATTATGGATAATAGGTCCCATACCTGTACAAAGAAAAAGGACATCATTTTTAAAAATGTAGATTATTTGGATAAAATGGAGCCTATGGGTAACAACCTGACTGTAAGTCAGAGCTTTTTGGATAATGGGTTTCTGAATAACAGATCCCTTACCTGTACTTGCGACTACAACTACTTGCCATGGATCAATTCCCAGTGACCTGAATGAGAAGCAGTGTGGGTCAACCTGGTATGTTGTCTTGTGATTAAATAAAATTAATGCTAAAAACTGTTTCTAAAATCCTAATGTCGCAATTGTACCCTAATCTTTAGTTGGTAAACTCTAATTTGTAGTGCCCTCTGATCCTATTGTACTTTGTAAACCCTTGTTTGTTATCCACCATTTATTCCCTGTTTGTTATAAGTAAAGTAAAGCATTGCGAATCTTGTCGGGGCTATATAAATAAATGATCATGATGATGATGATGATGACCATTGAATAACTAAAGAACAAGGTCAAACATAACGGCCTAGATTCAACTGAAGGAGATAAGCTTATCTCATGTCTTGTCTCATGAAAACTCAATATAAATCTATAAGTATGTTTGGAATTGAAATAGAAGTTAAGTTTATCTCATCAAATTGAAGCTGCCCCAGTATCTGTATACTGTAAAATGTAAAAAAAAAAAAAAAAAGGATTGGTAAGTTTGATGGTTAGGGGGGTAAGATATAAAGAGTTAAAGATTTGGATTTTGCTGGCTAATTATTAATGGACCACTATAACCTCCATTTTTGAGATTTTGTTCAATAGAACACCAATAGTTTTACAATAGCTCTCAGTTTTGGCTATAAGATAACCTCAGTAGTGGTTCCTGTTATGATAAACCAATGTGAGGCCCTGTCCACTTGATGCCCACCACACCTGATGTCAGTTCTGGACGCCTGCTAGGAGATTGTAACACAACTGGCAGCTTAAAGGAAGTAATCAGAAAAGTTGTGGCCAACAGGAGTCAATGGCAGTATTCTTCATTGCATGGGGTGGGGTGGGTCTGTCATTACTCCATAGGAATAAAAACACAAACCATTTCTGTAGACTGTTTTACTCTAAAACTCTTGTACATCATCATGTGCCACACTTTCTGTCCACATGTCTTGTCAATAAATATTCAAGCATTCTGGATAGATAACAACACGATCTGGGGCACTACACTGATAAAGCATTTAACTATCCTTTTGTAAATAAAAACCCATATCATCTTCCCGTTCTACACATAATACATTTGCTCAAGGCCTAAGGCTGGGGACAGACAGGGAGATTCGGGGAGATTCAGTCGCCTGGCGTTTAATAGCATGCGACAATCTCCCCGCACGTCCTTCTCCCTGTCCGTCGCTAGTTGAAATGTAAAAGCGTTCTCTGTGCACACGCGGTGCGGCGATTTCCGGAATCGCCCGAAGTTTCCTCACAAAGTAACTTCGGGCGATTCCGGAAATTTCCGCACTGCGTGTGTACAGAGCCGACGCTTTTACATTTCAACTAGCGACGGACAGGGAGAAGGACATGCGGGGAGATTGTCGCCTGCTATTAAACGCCAGGCGACTGAATCTCCCCGAATCTCCCTGTCTGTCCCCAGCCTAAAACCCTGTATCAACCAACCAGCTCTTTAAAAAACCCCCAAGTGAAAGCTCCTACGGATTGGCAGCAATGAAATGCAAGACCTAGAGCAAACATTACTTCTGTTGTTACCATGACACACTTTGGCTCTTTTATAGTGCAACTGCATGAAAAGATCATTCAACAGTACATGTTAAAGGAGAAATATCATAGACTATAATCTAGTTTTTGTTATATATCCCAATCTTGGTGAAAAATTGACCAAGATTTCTGAAAAGTCTATTGTCTATAAAATATTTCTGTTGGAAAGTAATGATTGTGAATGAATGCCGTGTAATGTGGAAGTGCCATGGTCAGGAAAAAGAGATGTGGTTGCAGAAACAGAGGAGCACAAAGCCTGTGATGAAGTTCCAGACATGCTTACATCTTGTGGAATTCTGTGCTGTTGGATGGTGTGGTCTCTCAAGTCTGCTTCCATATGCTGTTTCTTGGCTCTAAGGCCCGTGGTGGGTGTGCTTCTGAAACTGGATGGCTAAAGAGGAGAGTAATACATTCAGTGGCCTGTCAATTTTATTTGCTGTGCTATTCATGAGCTGACTGGAGAAAAGGATTTATTCCATGCACAAGAGTTGGAAAAACCTCTGAGACAAATGGCGTTTGAGAAACAGACATACAACTATTAATCTTAGGTCCTGTTACAGAAGGAAAAAGAGAGAGTTTAAAAAGCAGGGGAAATGATGCTGTATTATTGGGAAAATGTGCCTATAAGCAGGTATAATCAGTTTGTGTTACCATTTATATGCTTATTATACATATTGGTGTAGGCTTTTTTTACCCATGAGCACCATTTCGATGTAAAAAGATTTGGGGAGCAACACAAGCAAATTGACAAATGTTCCTGGAGGTTCCAAATAAGGGATCTGATTAGATACTTGATTGCCCCTATGTGGACTGGCAGGCTTTGATGGCTGTAAACCTGGTTTTTATGCAGCCAGAACTTGCCTCTAAGTCAGTAATTAAAAAATAAGGACCTGCTTTGAGGCCACTGGGAGCAACATCCAAGGGGTTGGTGAACAACATGTTTCCCTAGAGCCACTGGATGGGGATCACTGGTGTAATCTACTTTGTTTAAGGAGCTCTGGAACAAATGTGCAAATAGCAATTAATTGGCTCTTGGCCAATGCAGCATCTAAACTTGACAATGCACCTATCACTGCCTCTGGGAATGTATTGGCGTCTTATTTCACTCCAAAAAAATAGGACACCCACTCTGCTTATATAAAGATGTGAGTTTCAGTTTTAAAAATTTTAATTTGCTTGTTAATGGTAAATCAATGGACTGTCCATCAAGGAAAACATATCAACGGGCAAGCTGAATACATTTGGATAAAAATGCTGTATTTGTACCTAATCCATACACAAAGGTGTAAAGAGAGTAAAAAGGTTTTAAAAAAATCAAATAGGATGAATCTCTAAAAAATAAACTGCTGATTTATGGGATCAAGTGGCTCTTGTGCATTGATAGATTGGATTCCTAGGGTACTCACTTCTATATGGAGTGGATAAAAGGGTCACAGCAAGTGCATAGGACTTATCTTGTGATTTATTGATTCACTGTAACGTAGGATATCCACTTTATCTCTGGTTAAAAGGAAATGTTAGGAATTGCAAATATACCAGTCTATATCTACATTGATAAACCAAGAAGTAACTTCATTTCTTATCTGACTAATGCACACCAAGCATTTTATTTATCTCAACATGTTTGTTCCGGTGTCTCTCTTTAAAGATTGTGGTATCAGGCTGTGGTAACAGGCTGTAAGTCATCTCTTCCTACCGACCTGTGTGCTTCCTTCTAAAACAATTTGTTGACTTTTATCTTCCATGAAAGGTAGATTTAGTCAACTCTGGTCAAAATCAGCCTAATACATTTGAGGTTCCATATCTAAACCCTAAAGCTTTGATGAAACTTTATTTTAGCATACATTATGTATGGAGAATGCAACTTCTCTATCACACAGTCAATTTTCATCATATTGTCGTACCAGTATATTTTTAAAGTATTCGTTGAAACTAGTTAATATTTCACTAAACTTATGGAGCATTTTTGAGCTTATTTGATACAAAGCTTTTTGATGGGCAGCACATACAGGTAGGACATACTGATAGGACAATTTGATGAAAACTGACTGTGTGATAGAGAAGTTGCATTCTCCATATATAATGGACGCCAACATAAAGTTTCATCAAAGCTTTAGGGTTTAGATATGTATTGGGCTAATTTTGACCAGACTTGACTGTGGTCCACAGGTATCAAAATACTGTTGCCCAGTCCATTCATTTGAAAGGGAAATGTGCTGCCCATGATAGAGTGCTTCATTTGGATCGCCATGGTTCCCCCTGATAGACCAGGTCAATCTAATTCCTACATGTGCTGTGGCGCTCATTTGTACTCTGAATATCAAGCTGGGCATCTTATGGGTATTCTTTGACATGCTTTTTGTTTATGTGTGTTTATGTAAGCTTTAAATACTTGCTTGTGGGTGTTAACTCAGGCAGGACTTGACAGGTTCCATAAGAGTAAAATGCTACATGGCATGGATTTATGGAAGCAGAAAAGTCACCTTTCTAGCTTATTTAAATGCCAAACTTATTAGGTGTCATTTGTTAACACTGGGTAAATTTTTCTCATTGCAGTTACCAATAGCAGCCATTCCTTAAGTAACTTTGGCTTTTATTAATGCCTTTTACCTACGTTTATAAGTAGACTTTGAGAATCAAGGATATTTTAGAAACTTGACTGAACTATTGGAAAATAAAATAATCTTTACAAATACTAATGCTATAAAACTCGTAATTACTTCCTTTCAGAAAAATCTAAAGAGTTTTGAGGGCAATAGGTCATGTTGGTCTTTCTTCTCAGGGCAGCCAACTATTCACATACTATAACACAAACAATGAAGGAGTAAAAAAAAGCATTAGAAAGGGACAGTCACACGCTGAAGTGGCTCTTAGATAAAAGGGGATGTGACAGCATTCAGAGATACGTTGTTGCTTAACTAGAAGAAAAAGGAGAATCAATTCATGGTAAGCTTAAATGGATATTGTTGGTGCCTAAGTACCCTCTTTTTGTCCTTTTAATTTTAATATTTAATACAAGCTTAAATAGAACTTTATTCTTCTTTTGCCCCATCTAAAGGTTCAGTATATTTATGTATTTATAAGGTGGATCACCATTTTTTTTACCCATGAGTCACATTAAAATGTAAAAAGAGATGGGGAGCAACACAAGTATGAAAAAGTTGTGATTAGCTATTTGGTAGCCCCTATGTGGAGTGAAAAGTCTACAAGAGGCTCTCTTTGGAAGTACATTTAGTTTTTATGCAAACAAAACTTGGCTTCAAGTGGAATTGGTCACTGGGTGCAACATCCTAGCAGACACTCATTGGTGAGCACTTTTCTAAGTTATTCATTTGCTTTTTACATGTATTTCAGGTGTCTGCAAGAGCTGTGTTATTAGTTTCTGGCCTGTCAGATCACCAGAGGAACTACTGGGCCCCACTTAAAGACATGAACCCTTTATTATTTTTACTAGAGGACAATATACCATCAATAATATTTAGCACCATCTACATCTAATTGTTGTGAGAGTGGGCCATTTTTGTCAGGTGCTCTGGGGGGGGGGGGCTAGAAGGCCCAGTCCAACCATGCCTGTGATTTTCCTTCCTTTTCCTTTGTTTAGTTGAGAAGGAGAATTTATATAGACCTACAAGGAACTATTCTATCTGGTCCTCATTATTAAAGACTTGACATTTTCACCCACTATGAAAAGTGAGTGACACTGGGTTAGTAGTTCCTGGCCTGTCAGCAAACAAGATGATCTACTGGGCCCATCCAATGATAATTCCCCTAAATCCTTTATTATTTTCAATAGAGGACAGTATACCACCAATAATATTAAGCTACATTTACATCTAATTATTGTGAGAGTGGACCCTTTGTGCCAATGAGGCCCATCTGACCCTGTCTGTGACTTGTCTTCACCAGTTAAGACAAAGACAAGAGGTCCTCTGCACTCAACCCATTATCAATATATTTAAGACATTGAGACATTCTGTGCATACAGCTACTAAAAAATGCCTTACCCTTTAAAGAACAGGGATTGTTTGTCCATATATTGCAATATATTTAAGCTGGCCAACTACGTCAAAGTCATCCCATATCTGGCCAGTCCTACGCTCAATTTTCATCTGATTCATTAAGAATTCTATTGCTTCATTATACATTTTCCCAGCTATAGTCAGGTGATCCCACTGGTGGCTAATAAAAGGACAACCATGATTGGGAGTTTTACTTTGAAAGCAGCAAGTAAGTTGCAGGTAAAACTTAGTCCCTTTGTAAAATGTATAATGAAGCAATAGAATTCTTAATGAATCAGATGAAAATTGAGCGTAGGACTGGCCAGATATGGGATGACTTTGACGTAGTTGGCCAGCTTAAATATATTGCAATATATGGACAAACAATCCCTGTTGTTTAAAGGGTAAGGCATTTTTTAGTAGCTGTATGCACAGAATGTCTCAATGTCTTAAATATATTGATACTGGGTTGAGTGCAGAGGATCTTGTATTTGTCTATATATATTTTCTGGTCACAGCCTCATTGCACCCCCGCCTAATGGTTTTAAAATTAGTGGTGAGCACAACATTTTTTGTTGTTCACCAGTTAAGAGACAGAAGGCTTTGTAACAGTTTAGTATAGAAAGAGAACTTATATAGACCTAAAAGGAACTAGTCTATCTAGTGTTCATTATTAAAGCCCTGACATTTTCACCCACTATGAAAAGCTTTACGATCACTGACCCATAGCAAAAGAAAGCACATTCCAGCTTACATTAATGCTAGGGGTTATTAGCTTTAACACATATCAACTTTCTGAACAGGAAGAAATAAAACATTAGTTTCCAGTATTAACACACATTTGTAGCCCTAAGGTAAATTTTAGGTTAAGCCTAAAGTGTAGTTTGCATAATCATTTAAAGACAATGGAATGTTGAATGTGTTGAAGGCCAGACATTTACAACACTTACACATTAAAAATACCTATCATTTTGTTTTAAAGTTTAGACAATTCTTGAAAAATTTAAATGAATGTAAAATAATTTTTAGCGATAAAAACCAATAAGACATGTAATTAATTTCTTGGCTAAACAGTTGAGACTGAGGAGCAGATGCATGTTTGTGGTTCACTTGTGCTTCAAGTGCAAAGCAGCAAGGGTGGGCTCCCTAGAGATCGGGGGCACCCTAAACTAAGTTCAGTGCTTTCATAATTACTTCCACCCACACATGTTATGTGACACCAATAAATTAATTGACACAAAATGAGTCTCAAGTACTCACTTCAAGGGGTTGAAACCCCTTCCCCCACCAATGTGTGTGGCTCTAAAATGAAGTAACTGTCTCCAATCAGGCTGTAGGCAATATTGTCACATAAGGAAGGAAAGATATTGGATTCACTTTTTCCTTAATGTCTACCTCAAATTGTCCTGTGGCTTCTACAATGGACCACAAGATTCCATCTATACATTGTAGAAATGTATATAAAAGCAGGAAACCTTGATGCAAGCCAATAATTTAGCATGCAGCAGGACAATAATCATACAGGAGCAAACAGAAAACAGGATGATCTGGCCACCACAGATACCAGCCCTCAACCTGTGGCAAGAATGTCACTGAAAGGTCAGAAAACTGCCCTGCAAACCAGTCATACCTGTAGGAAGAGTTAGAGAAGATGTTAATTGAAGTTTTCCCCAGAATATCTTTAAAAAGTGACAAAAAGAGGTCCGTTTCCTGCCCTTGACTATTGCTTGTCAGATTTTTATATATATAAATATATATAAGTTTTTCATGGTTTTTTTACACTTCACAAATCTTAATTTTTTGAGTTTTAGAGACATTTTTTGAGAAAAATTTTCATTCATGAAGAAAATTCAAATTCAAATGTTTGTAGATAGTTACATAGTTACATAGTTAAATTGGGTTGAAAAAAGACAAAGTCCATCAAGTTCAACCCCTCCAAATTAAAACCCAGCATACACACACCCCTCCACTCTTTCACACAAACCATATATACCCATAGCTATACTAACTGGAGAGTTTAGTAACAAAATAGCCATTGATATTATGTCTGTCCAAAAAATCATCCAAGCCCCTTTTAAAAGCATCAACAGAATCAGCATCACAACTTCACACGGCAGTGCATTCCAGAACCTCACTGTCCTGACTGTGAAGAACCACCTACTCTGTTCCTTTAAATGAAAGTCCTTTTCTTCTAGTCTGAAGGGGTGGCCTCTGGTGATCCTCTTTATGGGTAAAAAGGTCCCCTGATAATTGTCTATAATGTCCTCTAATGTATTTGAAAAGTGTAATCATGTCCCCTCGCAAGCACCTTTTTTCCAGAGAAAACAACCCCAACCTGGACAGTCTCCCAGTCTCATAATTTAAGTCTTCCCTCATCCCTCTAACCAGTTTAGTTGCACTTAGTCTCTGCACTCTCTCCAGCTCATTTACATCCCTCCTAAGGACTGGAGTCCAAAACTGCACTGCATACTCCAGATGAGGTCTTACTAGTTACATAGTTAAATTGGGTTGAAAAAAGACGAAATCCATCAAGTTCAACCCCTCCAAATTAAAACCCAGCATCCATACACACATCTCCACTCTTTCACACAAACCATATAGGGATCTATAAAGAGGTATAATTATGTTTTCATCCCTTGAGTTTATGCCCTTTTTTTTGCAAGACAGAACTTTATTTGCTTTAGTAGCTACAGAATGACACTGCCCAGAATTAGACAACTTGTTATCTATAAAAACCCCAAGATCCTTCTCACTTAAGGAAACTCCCAACACACTGTCATTTAGTGTATAACTTTAATTTATATTATTTTTGCCAAAGTGCATAACTTGCATTTATCAACATTGAACTAGTGATGGGCGAATTTATTCGCCAGGGGCAAATTCCTGCGATTCGCCGCTGGCGAATAAATTCACGAATCGCCAGCGAAAATTCGGAGGAAAAACGAGTCGCGCATGCCGAAAAAACGCGCGTCAAAATCGTCCCGCTACTCGTTTCGCGAATTTTTCGCCAATTCGCGAATTTCTCTGGAAATTCACGAATTTTTCGGCGAAGCGAATCTCGGGAGATTTGCCCATCATTACATTGAACCTCATTTTCCAGTTTGCTGCCCAGTTTCCCAACTTAGACAAATCAGTCTGCAGAGTGGCAGCAAACGTTCATTAGCTGGTTAGACAATGATAAGATGGATGATAAGTATGCATTCAGAATCTGAGCTTTTTGCTTGTTCTCATCAACCAGCTGACCCCCCTCTTATAATAAAGGTCCTACCCCTTCCTGTTTAATTTTTTTTTACTATAAATATATTTAAAAAATTATTTTGGATTCTTTTTACTGCTTACTGCTATATCCTTTTCCAGAATTGATTTTAGCTTGCCTGATAGCTTTTTTGCATGATTTATTGGCCTCCTTGTACCTTATAAATGATTCAGCTTCCCCAGCTAACTTGAAAGCCTTAAAAGCACATATTTTCTTACCCACCTCAACATCAACACTTCTATTGAACCAAAAAGGTTTTGCAACAACGTTCCTTGCTTACAAGCGGAATATACTGAAGTATATTTATTAAGCAGCATTTTAAAGACTTCCCATTTTTGTTCAGTGTCCCTGTGAAAAGCATTTCCCACTTAATATGTTGCACATATATACTTATACTGTCAAAGTTTGCACGCCTGAAATTCAGTTACTCCCATATAGAATTGACTCTGCAACAGAATCTCAAAGGAGACCATGTTATGATCACTATTCCCCAAATGCTCACCCACACAAATGCTAGAGATGAGTTCAGTATTATTAGTTATCACAGGATCCAAAAGAGAGTTCTTGTAGGTTCTTGAATGAGCTGGGATAAAAAGTTGTCATTTAGCATATTTACAAACCTACTAGCTGTAGGTCTTGGCAACCCCATCACCCCAGTCAATGTCCGGATGATTGAAGTCACCCACAATAATAACCTGACCTAGTTGTGAAGCCGCTTCAATTTGTAAAAGTAGCTGGGCTTCATACTCGTCACTTATACGAGGTGGTTTATAGCATACACCAATGAAAATTTTCTTTGTAACTTTTTGCCCATTCAAAATCTCTACTGAGAGGGATTCCACACACTCACCAGTGCCAGCAATGGTTATTTCTTTAGCGCATGGCTTTAATTCAGGCTTTACATACAAACACACTCCTCCCCCCTTTTGAATCCCTCTGTCCCTCCTTAAAAGGGTGTAACCATTTAAATTCACAGTCCAGTCACATGTTTCCTCCCACCAGGTCTCAGTAATACCAATTATGTTATAATTTTTAGAGCATGCAATTAATTCTAGGTCTCTCCTTTTACCTGACAAACTTTGTGCATTTGCCAGCATACAGTGGCGGTTACTACTTTTACTTTTGAAATGTGCATTACTTTGAGGAGAATTATATGTTGTTAGTATTAGTCTGTTTTCCTTGTAACAGAGGGACCTCCTTAGCTGGTAAACTATATGCCCCCTCACTCCTCCCCCATGACCCCACTCCTCTCACCCACTCCCACTTGCCTAGTTTAAACACTCCTCTAACCTCTAGGCCATTCTTTCCCCTAGCACAGTGGACCCCCATTCCATTGAGGTGCAATCTGTCATGGCTGTATAGGTTGTACCCCAAGGAAAAATCAGCCCAATGCTCCAGGATCCCAAATCCTTCCTTCCTACACCAAGACTTGAGCCACGCATTTAGTTCCCTAAGCTCCCGCTGTCTCCCTAAACTTGCACGTGGCAAAAAATTACATTGGAAGAGCTTCCCTTAATCTTAGAGCCTAGATCCCTGATCTCACTCTTTAAGGTCTTCCATCTACCATTTATCTTGTCATTACCGATATTTACTAAGACCATTGGGTCATGCCCAGCCCCACCCAATAATTTATCTACCCAATCAACCACATGACAAACCCTGGCACCAGGTAAACAGAAAACGGTTTGGTTGTAGTGATCCGGATGACAGATTACCCTATACTCTTTCCTAATAATTGAATTCCCTACAACCACAATCTGCTTAGGCCTGACTCTGCTTTCCTCCCCACCACTACTACAGAAACTCGTCCCCTAGAATGCCAAAGGTGTGGAAATTGCTGAGGATTCTCTGATGAATGCAAAGTTTTAATAATAGAATAGTTCCATGAGATAAAAAGTATATTATGAAACTTTGAATACATTGTCTAAAATTTTTGATCAATGTAATGCTACCTTGGTGAATATTAGCATCAATTTCTGTCAAAAACATAAACATTTCTTGAATTGATTTATTATACTTCAGGGTTTGGGTAAAATGATGTGCAAAAACTTAGTTTGAGTTTTCTTGTATAAATAATTTTTTTTTTTCTGCGACGGTCTATGCTAAAAAAAGTTACCACCTAAAACTTGGAATGCTTTTAATTTTAGAAAAAAACTTTGCAGGAAAATAATTAGCCATTTTAGTGACAGAAATTTCCCCCATCGATGGTGGATTGTACATTACAGCTGCAGCTGCATCATGAACTCTGATCAGCTATTACTATGCAAACCCCATTGGGTTCCAGAGTAGAGAGAATACTTGACCACAACTCATATCCTGTTGTGAAGCAAAGATGGAAAGAAAATTAAGACAACATTGTGTATACTGTTATGCAGAAGGCTCGAGTTCCTGTTGTTTCTTGCTATATTGAGCTACAGCCTCTTTCCTTGGAAGCGAACAGGTCGAAGAAAAACTGATTACCCTGCCTGAAAAACAAAGCATATCTCAAGTTCCACCAGATCTGGAAACATTTAAAACTACATCTGCTAAAGTTAAAAACAAGCCCAAAACCAACCTATATTTTAATGCTTCTGTCACTTAAAGCCTTGCATGCATGTAAATAAACAAGTCACACAGATTTCCAGCTCAGAATAAATCGTATATATTCACAAGATCTCCTGAGCCCAACGGTAGAATGGAATCATTATGAAGTCCATAACAGCAAGCCTTTGTTCTTTACACACTTTTAAAAGTTCCTCAAAGATCTACTTGCATAATTGACTGCTTTTTAAAGCAGATCTATTTACACACAAGTCTTTGAGAAAAATGTGTTTTTCAAACACAGAATTATTGAAACAGGGTCTTTCAAAGCCAATACTGAATCTTCTAAAATGTTATCTTTTGATAGTTACTTCAAAGGGAAAGTTTACTCACTTGAAAATAAGAGCACTCAGCATTAATGGCATAAGGTAAGTCAACGCAAAGCCAATTTAGAAGACCTCTTCAACTAGTCACACTATAGAAAATGTTATTTCTTGGCAATCACACCTTTAAATATATATTATATATTTCTTCCTTGTAATAGGCTGAAAATCTATGATAGATGTTTTTGTGGTCATTCTGTCTAAGTCTTGTGGTATATTTAAGAGGATGGGATTGAGTTATTGGTAAGGGTACCTCACATATGAACTATGGAATTTTGTTATCTAGAAACCCCCTCTTGGAGAAAACTCCAAACTACTGGAAAGTAATTTTAATCAAATGTTTAAAATTGTAATGATTCCCTTTTTCTTTGTGATAATAAAACAGTAGTTTCTACTTGATCCCAACTAACATATTATTAATCTTTACTGGAGTCAAACCAATCCTACTGTAGTTTTTAAGGATTAAAATCATTTTAGGTATGAAGATCCAAATTAGAAAGATCTGTAAGATCTATATTACTTTTTACAGAGAACGCTGCCATCAAATCATAAAGGATATATCTGTTCCATCTACTGATCATTAGTTTTTACATTAATTTAAAAAATTATACTGTTTAAAAAAATTGTGAAAAATAAAATACCTTTTATGAAGAAAATAAATGTTGAATCAACACGTACAACACCAACAATCAACATATGAATCCACATGTACATGTTGCAAATTACAGATCCTTTTGTGCTTGACTAGCTAACTGAAATAAAAAAAAGTCTTCCCTCGTTCCTTTCCATTCCAGTTTTGCTATGCTTTATTGCTGAAACAAAAATGTAAAAAAAAATCTTTATTACTGTCTTTAGACTGCTGAGCCCCCCAAGATCCAAAATTGCTAAAGCAATGAGGTTAAAATGTTCTGTATCCTACTGTTGTGTAGAGAGGAATGAGTTACATTTGACACCATCTTGTCACCACTCCAGTACTAATTTTCTAAATGCTTTATCATTGTGTTCTAAAGCCCTGGAGCCCCATAACATTGCCGTGTTGTGACACTATGGGGCCCATTTACTAACAACTGATTTTTTTTTTCCCCACTATTCTCCAAAAATGTGTAGTTTTACTATTTTTTTAAAAGCTCTAAAAATTCAAGATTTATTAAATGTAAAAAATTTGAAAATAACTAATACAAAATTTCACCAGGTAAAAGTTGTTGACATCCTATAGAAGTCAATGGGAGCTGTCTGATCCAATTGGACCATTTTAAATTAATTTGGATGTTTAGAGGCTTTTGGATTTTTTTTGCTAGGAATTGCTTAGATTTTCGAGGTATTAGGATTCTTTTGCACATTGTTCAGTGTAATTTTCCATTCATACTTGGATTCATATTTGGATTTTTAGTAAATATCATAACATTTGTAGTTTTCGAGTTTGTGAGTTTAGTTGTGGTTTCAAAAACCTCTAAAGCCACTAAAATAGGCCTCCACATTTTTGATAAATAGGCCTCCACATTTCTTCTCTTCCACCCAGATGGGACACATGTCTGAAGATCACTCATTCATGGACTAAAATGGGTCCAAAAGCTACTGAGCACACCTTCTCTAAAAGGCCACTTCAACATTTACAAATTAACAGTGATAACTGCATTTCCAGGATTACCCATCTGTCTTGACCATTTGCCCATAGCTTAAAATTAGGTCCTAACCTGGTGACCTAGTATTCTGACTAGCCCTTACCTGAAGTCATATCTGTCAACTTGCTTCTCTTCCTTTGTGTTATAATAATGGAGAACTCAATGGTCAGATTTTGATTGATCCAAATAGATATTGCTAGGGGCGTAACACCTCCATTCAGAGATAACACACAAGAGACATGTACTCATATAACATAGAGTCAACACTGATAAATTCTATATATTTTTACATTTCCTCATTATTTTTTTAAAAGATGCTAATAGGGTTAGGAGGAATTTGTTTTTTCTTGGCCTTTTGCCATCTGGGGTTAATTAAAAGCCTTGACCATTTCCCTGTAGTTTCATATTCCCTTAAAGTGTCTGTGACCTAGCATTCTGTA
Organism: Xenopus borealis; assembly: GCA_024363595.1. Classification (NCBI taxonomy): domain Eukaryota; kingdom Metazoa; phylum Chordata; class Amphibia; order Anura; family Pipidae; genus Xenopus; species Xenopus borealis. Next base: position 10,429,704 of record CM044439.1, on the reverse strand, counting down.
TAGCCCTACCTCCAAGTACCTGTCAACCTGCTTCTCTTTCAATGTGTTATAATCACTCAGGACTCTGATCCCTTGACAACGGTCAGATTTTGATTGATCCACATGGACATTGCTGAGGGCAAAACACCTTCATTCTGAGGTAACATACAAAACTTGTCAGCGGGTCACCGTTGACAAATACTTCATATTTTTACATTTCCTCTTAGTTAGGAAAAATTAGCTTTGCCTTGCCCCTTTGAAACCTGGGGTTAACTGAGAACTCTGTGTGTATTTTCTCTGTATACATTTTCTGTAGTTATTTTATTTCATTTTTAAAATACTCTTTTTCCAAAAAGAACCGAATTTCGCAATTAAATACTTTGTACATTTAGGATATTTAAAACATTGTGATTGCTGTTTCTATTGCCATGTATATAAATATAATGGGCCAGATTTGGATTAGTGTTAAAAACATTTATCATGTGAAAACTCCATTAAAATATATGGAGAAATGTAGAACTGAATTTGGAAATACATTTTTCTCACCAAAGAATATCTTGAACTATGTGCAATGACAGTGACTTTAGGGAGTGTGTTATTTCATGGGCCCCACTGAATCAGATCCAGCCAGACTGCCCCCTCTACCCCAGCTGACCCTGATCACATTGCAGGAGGGAAGTGGGCGTCGCCATCTTCACATTTGGGGGGATGGGTGCGATGCAATGTTAGCCATTGTGAAGAGGGGATCAGTTCGCATGAAGGGCCCTGATAGTCACCTTCCAGTGACCCCCCGAGATGCATCAGGCTGGGAGCAAATGGATGTAGTCAAATTCTACTACGCTATGCTGGGGACAGTATTTCTGGGGAGATGGGAATTAGGGATAAACTTTGTGTATATATATATATATATATATATATAATACACAAAATCCGTAAATATCTTGCAAATTATATCCTTATAAACAGTGAGTTCTGATGTATATATATATACAAACACAAAATATTGACACCTAGGGATGGCGCGAACCGCGGCAAAAATGTTCGCGAACATATTCGCGAACTTGCGACAAAACGCGTGAACGGTTCGCGAACGTCGCGAACCCCATAGACTTCAATGGGAAGGCGAACTTTAAAAGCTAAAAAAGACATTTCTGGCCAGAAAAATGATTTTAAAGTTGTTTAAAGGGTGCAACGACCTGGACAGTGGCATGCCAGAGGGGGATCAAGGGCAAAAATGTATCTGAAAAATCCAATAGTGGCAGCCACTGAAGCACAGAAAAAATATGCCATATAAATGCTGAAAATAGTCGCAGCCACTGAAGCACAGAAAAAATATGCCATATAAATGCTGAAAATAGTAAAATATAAAATCCCTCCAATACAGAGCAGTATCAATCAGATTACTAGCCAGCTAACTTTCAACTGTCCCTGAAATCACTAACAGGCAGCTCTCTCCCTACACTAGCTCTTCAGCACACACAGGCAGAGTGAAAAAAAAGCTGCAGGGCTTCAGTTTTTATAGGGAAGGGGAGTGGTCCAGGGGGTGTAGGGGTGGTCCAGGAGGGAGAGCTTCCTGATTAGCTGCCATGTATCTGCTGGACCAGTGAGAGGGGCAAAAAAAAGCGCCGACTATACGCAAACCCAAAATGGCGAACGTCGCGCGAGGTTCGCGAATATTCTGCGAGCGCGAACAGCGGATGTTCGCGCGAACAAGTTCGCGCCATCCCTATTGACACCCGACATAATTTCCAAGCAGCAAATGACTGCAAGGGACACAACATTTTTCTTATTAACAGCATCAAAATCAGTGACTTACAAATTTGGAACAATTTCACAGAAGGATAATTTTCATAGAAAATTAGCATGCCCTGAATTTTTTTTAAATGAAAACCAAATGGACATGTTTTTACACAGAACAAAAAACAGAACCATTCTGTTTGTGTGCTATTTGTCAAAAGGGGCTATTTTTTAACACTTCTCTGGATTTGTTATCCAGAATGCTTGGGACTTGGGATTTTCTGGATAAGAGGTCTTTCAGTGATTTGTATCTTCATAAGTCTAATAAAAAAATATGGGGAGCCCCATTTATCAACATCCTCATTTTAGTGGTTTTAGAGGTTTTTAAAATCACAAATAAACTCATTTTCTCTTAAACCACAAATGCCTTCAAATTTTTATAAAAATACAAATATAATAAGCACAAATAAAAAAAAAAGCTCCAAATAAAAATGTGAAAACCTGAACTGATTAAAAATGGACATAGCTCCCACTGAAGTGTATAATTTTTTTTTTGTGGTATTAATACTTCATAAATCTAAAATTATAGAGAAATAAAAAAGCAAATGTTTAGAGACAAAATTTATTGGTAAAAAAAATAGAAATTCGGATGTTACTAAATGGGCCCCTTACACATTACATAACCCTAGTAGGATTGGGTTATGTAAAGAGTCGCGCGTCGTTTTTGACGCGTCGCGTCATTTTTGCCGCGCGTCGCGTCGTTTTCGGCGCGTCAAAAACGACGCGCGACTCGTTTTTGCGTGGCGAATTTTTTTTGGCAAATTTTTTGGCCAGTTTCGCGAATTTATTCACCAGCGGCGAATCGCGGGAATTTGCCGCGAATTCGCCCCTGGCGAATAAATTCGCCCATCACTAATGTCTACAGGGTTCATTTCATGGACTTCAGTACCATGGGTGAAATATTGCTCAAGGGTAAAGAATACAACTGAATTATGTCAAACAAGATGGGTTGGCATTCTTGAGTATGACATACAACTGTTGGCAGATCTGGTTTTCTTGAGGGCACTAATCAGTTCTTCAAAGTTTTCTCAGTTAGTCCAAACACATAAATTGGTATATGAACTAGTGATGTAGGGGCTGTCCAGAAGCAAAGGGGACCCGTGTCTTTACCCGTTGATCAGAAGGGGGGTTTGGGCCAACCTCCACACAATGTTTGAGAGTGGGATTGGGCTGAACTTTAGCCTGCTTCCACCCCATCCAAGATCCCCAATTCTGCCTCCATGCGCATCCTCTTATACTCTCATGCCTGCCCCGCCGCTTCCATGATGTCATAGCTGAGCATGTAGGACACGTATCTATATAGCAAAGTGCATCAGGGTAGGGTCAGTTGTGGGTAGACTTTTTGTAGACCCAAACATCATATGAATGCCTCTATCCCCTCACCACAGAGATTGGAACCAGATCATGCGTTATATTGTATTTATAAGCAATAAAATGTAATTTGCAGATTGTATGATAAAGAAAAATAAACTTACACAGCACTGATATGTTGTATTTAGAAATCATCAAAGCTTATCATGCCAATACATGCAATGTAGAAGTATTACCTGTATTTATTATATAGGTATGGTATCTGTTTTCCAGAAACCCATTATCCATATTATTTTTATAATGATTTCCTTTTTCTTGGTAATGATAAAACAGTCTCTTGTACTTGATCCAAAATAAGATATATATTAATCCTTAATGGAAGCAAAACCAGCCTATTGGGTTTACGTAGAGACACATTTTTTGGAGGCTCCAGTTGTTTTTTCCATGAATATTTGAGTCTTCAAGTTGTCTTTTTTGGTCAAAACTCACACTAAAAACTAGAATATTCGCAGTTTTTTACACCTTGACCCTGGAAATACAGTAGCTTGAATGTGAAAATACACCATTAGGGATGGACAAATTTAACTTTTTTCCTTTCACTGAAAATTCACAGCCAGCGACAATTCGCCAAAATGCAAGTCTAAGGGTGTCAAATTTTTTTTTGACGCGCATCATTTTTATTCTCCCATTGAAGTCTATGGGCATCATTTCTGCTGCGAAAATTCACTCATTCCTATACACCATCTAAAACCTGTTGAGTCTGTGGCAGAGGGTCTTGCCTGAAAACTCGAGTTTTCCGGTTGCGGGACTTGAACTTGCAGATTTGGGGTTTTGCCATTTGAATTTTTTCTTAAATAAGATACCATTCGAGTTTAGAGGTCATTCAAGTTTATTCGAAGTAAAAAAAATTGAGGTAAAAAAAATCTCTAACACTCAACCTTTGATAAAAGAAAAACCCCAAACGTTTAAATGTAGTGATGGGCGAAACGGCCGCGTTTCGCTTCGCCGAAAAATTCGCGAATTTCCAGAGAAATTTGCGAATTTTTCGGCGATTCGCGAAACGAGTCGCGCGTCGTTCTTGACGCGCGTCGCGTCGTTTTTGACGAGCGTCGCGTCGTTTCCGACGCGTCGTGTAATTTTCGGCGCGCGCGACTCGTTTTTGCGCGGCGATTTTTTTTTGGCGAATTTTTTTGCCAGTTTCGTGAATTTATTCGCCAGCGGCGAATCGCGGGAATTCGCCGCGAATTCGCCCCTGGCGAATAAATTCGCCCATCACTATTTAAATGATTTTCTAGTAGAATTAAGGTATGATGGTTCAAATCATGGAAAGATCCCTTATCTGGAAAACCCCAGGCCCAAGCCAGGCCTTTTTCATTCTAAGGAACAATAAGGTCAGATTGAAAAAGTCTTTCTTTTACACGCTTTAGAACTTTTAATTATTTTAATTTTTTCATTTTTTAAGATGTTATAGTCTGTGGTTACAACTTCTTACTGAATTATTATTGTGCCACCTAAATAAAAACCATGGTAATCAATTAAAATTCACACTGTATTAACTGTCAAGCAAACAACAAAATCCCAGCACACTTCAACCTCCCTTTCAGGTAAGATCCTATATTATAGAAGCACCCCCCCACCTACAAAAAAACAATAGCCCAGCTTTTTCAAAGAGCTATATTATTGGTGCTAAATGTTCACAGGCGCCAGGGTCAGTTTAAAGCCAAAAAAAGCACGTTCACATGTGCGTATCATCTGCAAACCTAAGATTATTTCCAGTGATTGGAGTTAAAACACACAGAGCATGTTGATTGATACACTTTCCTATGGAAGTACTGGGAATGAAATAAATGAAATAAGCTATAATGGGAAGCACTGCAGAGGACCACAGCCTGTAATTATTATCCAAAAGCATGCTCTGGTGCATTCATGGAAATAATCATAAGCCATAGGGTAACCACTGCCCTTTTCTATTGTAATCAGTTGTACGTGACCTTCTCCATGGGCCATAGACTGTACAGTAATCTGTTTGGAGTTTATAAGTTATGATTATTTATCAAGATTTAAAGCATGGAAAATTGTAATGGAATTTTTTTTTTAAATGATATACGTTTATGGGATCCATTATCCGTAAATTCATTATCCAGAAAGCTTTGAATTAAGAGGGCCATCTTCCATAGCCTCTATTTCAATAAAATAATTCACATTTTTAAATATGTTACTTTTTCTCTATAATAACAAAATAGTATCTAGTATTTGATCCCAACTAAGATATTTTAACCCTTATTGGGTTTATTTAATGTTTTAATTATTTTTAGTAGAAAAGTATGGAGATCCAAATTACTGAAAGATCAGTTATCCAGAAAAATGTCCCAAGCATTCTGGATAACAGGTCCCATACCTGTATAGGTATGGGGCCCATTATTTAGAGGCTTGGTATCTAGAAGGCTCCAAATTATGGAAAGGCCATCACCTATGGAAAGGCCATCACCTATGGAATCCATTTTATCGAGAAAAAAAATCTAAATTTTAAAACAATACCTTCTAATTAATTCAAAACTACAATATAATTAATCCTTATTGAGGCAAAACCAGCCTATTGGGTGTATTTAATGATTTATTACATGATTTTTAGTAGACAAGTGTGGAGATCCAAATTACTGAAAGATCAGTTATCCAGAAAACCCAATGTCCCATGCATTCTGGATAACAGGTCCCATACCTGTATAGGTATGGAACCCATTATTCAGAAACTTGCTATCCAGAAGGCTCTGAATTATGGAAATGCCATCACATATGGAAAGGCCATAAACTATGGAATCCATTTTATCCAAAATGATTTCCTTTTTCTCTGTAGTATTAAAACAATACCTTGTAATTAATCCCAACTACAATATAATCAGTCCTTATTGAGGCAAAACCAGCCTATTGGGTTTATTTAATGTTTACATGATTTTTAAGTAGACGTAACATATGAAAGATCCGAATTATGAAAATGTCCTTATCTGTAAAACCCAAGGTCTCAAGCATTCTGGATATTTTTAAAAGCTTTTAAACACTATATTATTTTCTTATTTTATATACTTATGTATTTTTTTTTTTAAATATAACGTTTGAATCATTTTCTTTCAATACTTTAGATTCTACAACTCTACGTGAAGCCTTCAATAGACATTTTTCTTTAAATTCGACTGCTGAGCAAAATGAAAGAATGCAGACCCCCATGGGTTGTTTAAAGATCACAGTGAAACTGGAGGCCAGACCTGGGGTGTGTAGAAAAATGAGGTCAAAGGCCTTAATGGGCATTTTTTTGCAACTGTGACTTCAAACCAAGATTTGCCTTAGATTTGGTTTAGACAGGAAATAGAAAGATATGGCTTGCAAAGACCTATCTGGTTTTCTTCTGCTGCCATTGACTACTGCGAGGAAACATATCAAACAATCCATTCAGGGATTAAAAGATAACCATATGCACTGAAAATGTAGACTAAGCCTGAAAAATGAATCTTTTCACAACCTTTGACCTTCGGATGTAAAGAAACATATTGACGGCTGAGAAATCTGATGCTTGGAACCAATATCTCGGAAATCTTAAGACCGGCGTGAGGCAATTGATACGGTTTGGCCTCATTCAATGGACTTTAAAGTAATGAGTTTGCTGCAAATGAAACTTTCCCGGGCAACGTTACTTAGAGGACAACAGCTGGTAAAAGGGCTCACACAAAAGACTCTTCAGAATTTTCTAGACATAGTAGCCTTGGTTGTCATTGTCAACTTCTCTTCATGCTTGTACTTAGCTACAAAAAAGAAGCTGATGTTGTAAATAAGAGTAATTAGGAATTTGGATTAGCTATTATTATGGCCATAACCTCATTAAGCCCTTAGGTCTACTTGTTCTTAGCATGGTCTTTAGTCGTTAATGCTTGTAACAGCAGGGCCTTTCAGCTAAGTACACGCCTGTTAAACAATAAGGCTGCCATTTGTTATATATGTGCACTTCTAATTAATAAAGCTTGACACATATCTTGGTTTCCCACCATGAATTACATGCACAGAAACATCATGGGAAAGGCACAGAGAATTCTAAGATAAGGACAAAGAACTGGAAATGAAACTGGATTTCACAGAGGGCAAGGCTATTAGGTACCCTGGAGTAGAAAGCTCTGTGTATTGCAAAGTCCAATTTTGTTCTTTCAAATGACTAGAATGGAAGAGAGAATTAAAAGACAGGAATAGAACCAGCAAAGAATGTGGCCGAAATAAAGAACAGAATGAAATAAAGGATTGAGGAGGAAAGGACATACAAGTCCACACAGAAGAGAAACTGCACTGTGACAAGAATAGTATATTTACTTTCTTTTTGCTTACAACTTCCATAAACAATCCTTTCTCTGTGTATTTAGAAATAAGGGCTAATTTATGAATGCAGGGTTATGTGCAAAGTGCAATATTCATATTGGTAAGTCCTGGGCCATGACCGCAGGCAAATTTTGAGTATGTCAAAATATTGCCATCCATTGGATTTTGCTGTGCAATGACCTTTCAGATAATCCCTTGTTTTACTCATTGAAAAAGTCCTGTGGAGCATGTACTACTTTGTAAATACCAGATTGCCAGGATAACGTTCCTCAATCTCCTGTCACATTCCTGCTGTGAATTCCAGGTGGAGATCACTCTGGAGTGCATATGTTTCCAAATAATGACCATTACTGCAGCAGAGTGCCAGATGCACCATGTTTTCCATGAAATATGGACCATGGTGGGAAAGGTCCTTGAATTTAATAATGACTTGTTTATTCTGAAATCTCTCTTTTTCACTTTTTCACTCCATATTGAGAGATTTTGTCCTAAAATGGTCCTGAAGCTAAGGATAAGGCTAGAGTCCAGTGACAAAGACTTACAGGCCATTAGTTCAACTCCCAGTAGGGGGTAATAGGATTTAGGTAACGTAGTGTGTAATGAAACTTTTCACACAAATGCTGAATATATGTGCTGTGTACTATACTCCTGGAGGTTGTCTCACATTCCTGTAAATAAAGAGTAATCATTTGTGTTAAGACCCACCGGTGCCAAATTGATTTACTTTAACCTGAAGGTTGACATTTTGCAACACCCTTCCTCCACTAAATCCTCAAGGGACCATCCCGAAGATCAAAAGTCTTGTTTATTTGTGCGGTTACCAGATAGTTTTGGATTATAGCACTTCGACTAACTATTCAGTCACACTAATGTTTGCTACACGTATATGGTTCAAGAGAAGCTGACATACTTCATTGAATTAATAGCTATGCATTGAGAGTTACAATTCAGCCTCTCATGTAGAAGAGAAGGTCATATGTGTAATGGTATTCTGAGAACAACTAGATTGGAGCAATACAGCCAAGAAATGGATTCACATTCAAACCAGCTCCATGCACTTTTGAATTTTGTGCCTGGCCAGGCTCTTCAGTTGAATCATGTGCCTCAAAAGTGATGGTAACTCCATACTCTCCACAGCAGACAGCAATACATCAAATGTCACCATAATAATTGCATGCAGACTTCAATTATGTAAAAGCACAGTTTTGCTCATCAAACCCAATTGTGTCAAGCACAACTCCCCCTCATGATCACAATTATGCTGGACTTATGGAGAAAAAACATATTTTGGGCAAACAACACAGAAATTGGCATCTGAATTGCACTTTTCACTCGCATTTCTGGTGCCCAAGTTAGAATTGACCTCAATAACCACTGAGCCACATTCTTCCTCAAAAGGTTCAGTTTCAGATAAAAAAAGATACCATCTGTACATCAAAAAGTCTTGTGAATCTATATGTTTCTGGACTTGTTGAATCTATGGTGCAAGCTGCAGTATCTTGTACTCACATCTGCCTCCTGACTTATCAGTGTGTTCTCGTCTGACTTTATTAACTTCCAAAACTGTGGTCCAATCAGCAATATATGTTTTTGTTTCATTTTTCATTTTTTAGAAATGTTTAATCTATTTAAAGTTAATCATTGACAAGTTAAATATATGATACATCCCACTAACCATTGCACATGCAAAAGCAGAGTTGTCATCATGTACTGTATCTCCTGCACATTGCAGAAGCATCACAGTTGGGGCTTTTCCTGTAGGCTCAAGCCACAGGACCCAATCAGCCATTTAGTCTTCAGATCCAACTGAGAATCCTATTCAGAGTTTTAAAACCATGAAATTGATTCTTCTGAACTTTTGAACACTCCAGCAGGAGTGGTAGGAAGCCTTGTGCGGAATAGGCACTTTACCTCTGAGACTTTGGTATATCACAGTTAACATTTATTACAGGTCCATCTCAATGTGTTAAAGAAGAATAAAAGTAACAAATACTAGGATTGTGATAATTTGTTAGGCACCCCCTAGTGGCTAAAATAGATTTTTGTCCCCAGGCTGGCATACCTCTTCTAAAAAAAAATGTCTGGCCTATGGAACGTCCCTACAGAACATGCAACTATTATGTTTCACTGCTTCCAGGTATTTCCAGGTGTTCCAGGTCACAGGAAAATGTGCATTAAAATCTATAGGGAACACTATTTGGACTACTATTAATTCTATACTGTCCAATTACTTTGTGTTCCACAAGTGCAGCACAGTAGGCTATCAAGACATAATATTACTGGCATGCAATTAGCCCAAGGCTATGCAAGAGACCAGTTTGTTTTTTGAAGGTCAAGATAAGGTAGAACCACTGGTGTCCACACTCTTCTTCAACCTGGGGCACTTTTCTTCTCACAGCTGCCCCTTCATTGTGTTCTAACTCCCCAGTCAGTGCATTTTTGAAGAAGAGGAGTGCTGGCCTGGGTATGAGGAAGAGGTGCATCAGCGAGCTTGGGGTAAATTTCAATCATCAGGGATACTCTTGGCCCTCCTGCCAATAAATTGGCACCCCCCCCATTGTTTGTTTAATTTTGTTTTTAATTGCTAAAAAAAAGCAAATTGTTTTGCAGTTATACATTAATTTCTATGATATAATTTGATAAATTCAATTTGGGTGTTCCAATTTATAATCTGAATGAATGATTGTGACCCAAACACGGGTCAGAGCAGGCAGGAAAGTGCTGGTACAAAGCTTATTAGGGTGTGCGCTACAGAGAATCCTGGCTGAGTTTGTACAGTTGATAAAGTCTGCCTCGGGAAAAGGTATTTTAATAATCTGTGTTATTGCATTGCAATATCAATTTTTGGCTAGCTATTCTTTATTACAAATTACCACGTGGGGAGAGAACTTAGGTTGATCTCTACTTAAAAAGCAAAGAAGCAATAAAATACAAATCACTTACACATAAAAGATTCCGCAGCTTTGGCAGGCCAGGCGTTGCACGTACATAACTACGGGCTCCATTTAGTTGGGTTCAGGTGGTTTTGAAGTGAAAAATACATCTTCAGACAGTGGACCAAGACCACATATGACCCTACCAAGGGTAACAGGGGGAATCACTAGGTGCCCAAGATATTACTGGAATTGGGCAACATTTTCCTATGGTGTTTATGTCTTCATTTACGTTATCTCTTCTATATTCTGTCTATTTTCTTATGACCTTCTTTCTTCTCTACCAACTTTATTTCTATTTCCAAATTCACTTCTTCTTGACATTGATATGACACTGGAATTCTGGGAATGCAGTACTGCAATAGATGCAAAGCTGGTGTATATACTTAATAAAATACTAATTTGCTGTTTATACTGCCCTCAGGGCAAAAAGTATTAAGTAAAGGGGTTGTTCACTTTTAAATGAACTTTTAGTATAACGTAGAGAGTGATAGTCTGAGGCAACTGGTTTTCATGTTTTATTATTTGTAGTTTTTGCGTTATTTAGCTGTTATTCAGTAGCTCTACAATTTGCAACTCCAGCAATCTGGTTGTTAGGGTCTACATTACCCTAGCAACCATACATTGATTTGAATAAGAGACTTGAATATGAATAGGAGAGGTTTGAATAGAAAGATGAGTAATAAAAAGTAGCAATAACATTTAGATGGGATGACCCCATTTGAAAGATGGAAAAAGGAAGACAAATATTTAAAAACCCGGGCAGCCAGACCCCACTCCGTGCGTGTGCATGCGCACCGGACAGTTTGCAACAGAAATAGAAGAGACAGAGTGGGGGGCAGAAAAGAGGGAGGGACAGCAATGGAGAGGAGGGGAGAGTGATGGAGGGGTGGGTAACAGAGGGAAGGAAGGGTAGTAAGACTGTGACTGGGGTAAGTAGAAGACAATTTTAGAGGTAGCTGCCCAGTGCTCCCCTATTATTGCACCCTAGACAGCTGCCTCTTCTGCCTATAGACCAGAACAGGCAACTTGCACTTTCCCTGCATTGAGTTGCACCATTAAAGATACTTGAGTCAAAATGTGCTCCTTGCAAATCTGTATAATTGTGCTATGTGCAACTCAACCTTCCATTCTAAATTTGGCTTTGCTGCCCCTATTGATGCAGAAGAACCCTGGAGCTACTGCCATCTCCTGACAACAAAGTGGTAGCTCCAGGGTTCCCTCGGCTGCAGCTGCACAGTGAACACCAGAAATAATGCCAGAAATATTCAGTCCAACTGCACCCTATTCACGCCAAAGCACAGGTACAGCTGTATCCATTTTGGTTAATTGGATGCAACTGCTTTAGGACAAGTGCAGTGGAAGAAACTTGTCTGTTTGTGTCTGCAATGATGCTGGAATTCAGGGAATCAACACTGTTTTTCGGAAAAAACATGGCAATTGTGCTTTTAAGGGGGAGTGCTAAACATTGTGTCCTTTCACTGCACGTTAGTGGAGTGTGGTTCAGGAAAAACTGACCCCAACCTGAACCTGTAAAACCATAACCAATAAAATATTGCCATTGTAGGACCAGTGCCCAATCTGTACCTGGGTCTTCTCGCTTCGTACATGTGGGCCCCTGGTTTCATGACATTGAATCTTTGGGAGCAGTGAAGGAGTGTACTTCCCCAGTCTGACCCACACCCAACCCTAACCTGCAATGGTTGGCTAAATTTCAACCCCAACCTGCACAACCAGTGGTCACCCCAGGGGTTACTGTGCCTTTTGGGTCAACCTGCACATCACTATTGCACATGATCCAAGTCCTTTTGATGAGGTCACCAGACATAGCCCATCCCCTCTGGTGACCTCTATGACTATGTGCCATCTAACCTTGATGTCATATTGAGTCAGGTTGGACCCAGGTACAGGTCAGGGAATTGCATATCACTAGTCTCATACTATGGCACTGATTCCTTGATGGATTTGCCATTATAAAGAAAATAATAAAATTATTACCAGGAGAGACCTTACTTTATTATAGTTATGAATTTACTTAATACCCATGTACTGTTTAAACGTATTATTATAACTATATGCCTTTTAGTGAAGACCAAGTCTGACTACTACAGCTGCTGCTACTAATAATCTTACATTATGATGCGGTTTCTGCTTGAAATGTATTTGTATAACATATAATTGTTTGCTCTGTTAAATCTCATGTGTAACAGCTAACCACAGAGCATCAACAAGAAAACAGACTGGGGAGTTTGTTTATTGTCACTGCAGGGGAATAAAGTTGTGAACTTACAAAGCAGCCAGACATTTAAATAGAGAAAACAGAACCTTTTAAATCTAAGGGGAATCTGCACAGAATGTTTTTTTCCATAAATATAATTCCAAGCAACGATATGCTGATTTATCAAAGTTCAAATGTTAGAGTTTTTCTTTATCTCAAATCAACTTGAATGACCCTGAAATATGAATGGAATCTTATTTAAGAAAAAACTTGAATGTCTAAAATCTGAACTAATGTTACCGACCCGAAAACTCAAATCATATTGAAATAAAATTGAATGTCAGGAAGACAATTAAAAGGATACTGTCATGGGAATACATTTTTTTTATTAGTGCTGCTTCAGCATAATTCTGAACTTAAATCCATGTATCAAAAGAGCAAATAGATTTTTTTATATTTCACTTTGAAATCTGACATGGGACTAGACATATTGTCAGTTTCCCAGCTGCCCCAAGTCATGTGACTTGTGTTCTGATAAGCTTCATTCACTTTTACTGCTGTACTGCAAGTTGGAGTAATATCACAAAACTCCCTCCCCCCAGCAGCAGCTTTAGTAGTTCTTTAGAGCAAGTATGGGAGAAGGAAAATATATTTAAAGGGATACTGTCATGGGAAATTTTTTTTTAAAAAAATACATCAGTTAATAGTGCTGCTCCAGCAGAATTATGCACTGAAATCCATTTCTCAAAAGAATAAACAGATTTTTTTTTATATTTCATTTTGAAATCTGACATGGGGCTAGACATATTGTCAATTTCCCAGCTGCCCCCAGTCATAAGACTTTACTCTTATAAACTTCAGTCACGCTTTACTGCTGTACTGCAAGTTGGAGTGATATCACCCCCCTCCCCAGAGCAACCTAACAACAGAACAATGGGAAGGTAACCAGATAGCAGCTCCCTAACACAAGATAACAGCTGCCTGGTAGCTATAAGAACAGCACTCAATAGTAAAATCCAGGTCCCACTGAGACACATTCAGTTACATTGAGTAGGAGAAACAACAGCCTGCCAGAAAGCAGTTCCATCCTAAAGTGCTGGCTCTTTCTGAAAGCACATGACCAGGCAAAATGACCTGAGATGCACCTACACACCAATATTACAACTAAAAAAATACACTAATACAGGTTAATGGAGGGCACTCCCAGTATTAGAATAACAAATAAATTCTCTTTTTAGGCAATAAGAGGTGCATGTACCCCAGAATAAATCGGTTACCCAAAACAGTATATATAGAAATGAAAAGGGGATGCACACTCAATAAGAAAAGTAATACTTGGTAGTCAAAGGTAATATAAAAAAAATGTTTACTTTCATATAGTATGTAGCAAACAAATATACGTCAAAACAGTTGGTATATTGTATACTCAACACAAATATATATATATATACTACCAAGTTAAAAGATCAAGGCAAAAAGGGACAAACCATAGGGAGCAGATATACTTGCCAATGAGGAGAATACCCCTAAGGTATGTATATATTTGTGCTGATACGGCTGTATACAATATACCAACTGTTTTGAGGTACTATATATTTGTTTGCTACATACTATGTGAAAGTAAAAAAAAAATGAATATTACCTTTGACTACCAAGTATTACTTTTCTAATTGAATGTGCATCCCCTTTTCATTTCTAATAAAATACATTTGCTGGTTCAGGAATGCAATTTTATGTTGTAGAGTGAATTATCTGCAGTGTAAACAGTGTAATTTAGAAATAAAAGAATACATCATAAAAATCATGACAGAATTCCTTTAACTTCTTCAAATAGGTCAGCAGACCTCTGCCATTGACTTCTACATGAACTTGGCAGGTTTTGGGTGGCGACAAATCCAATTGGAGTTACTTCTAGGGTGGGGGGATGATAAATCTCAGATTTGAATTTCGAATAGAGTTGGTGGTTTTGAACTTGAAATTGTGAGTTTGAATTTACGAATTGAACCTTAGTAAATCTGCCCATAAGCATTTCCAGGAGTATGAAAGTTATTTGTAAATGTCCTGGGAAAGATTCTGTTTATGCAGAACTTGTTTAGGGTGGAGATGCCATTTGCTTCTTGAAATGATCTGTAAAAACCGATGGACAGGATACATTTTATTTCCTGGTTTCTGTGACCGACCAAAGGAACGAGGAGTCGTTGTATCAGACAAGAGATTTAAAAAGTTGGATTTTATTTTACAAAAGAAGCATTTTGCACTTTTTAAAAAATGTTTTACATATTTAGAAAATGTAGAATGTTCAGCAAATATTAAAGACCCCCACTTTCCAAACTTTTTCCAGATCTTTATTTCCCCCTTTTTTTGCTCCAGCAGAACAGTGATTTCCACCTGCCAATTTTTATCCGGTGTCAGGTGCAGAGGTCAGCCATTTTATACTGTATGTCTTATATGGCACAGGGCTATTGACTGTGGTAGTTGCACATGAGCCAATGAGCATAAGATGAATAAAATACTGTCATTGTTTTAGCCTGTACTACAGATACACAGTCACATTGCAGCAGTTAATGCGGTTCAGGAGGGTTCTGGGTAGGGTTGCCGCCTTCTGGCTGTATTGACCCCTATGGGGAGAAACCATAGGGGAACTTAATTGATTTGTAGGACAGACATGAAGGGAGCAAAATACCAAATACCAAAAACCCAAGATTTTTTTTCCCCAGAAAATATGTGCATATACAAAGGAGCAATAATTAAATATCTTTTGAAGTGCCATGAATTTTATAGTGAATAATGCACCCCTTTTGTAAGATATACTGCACTCTTCCCATTGGGGCAGTTACTTGGCTTTTAGGGCAAAAAACACCAAAAACACAGATTTTTTTTCCTGAAAGCATATGCAAATATAAAAGAGCAAGAATTAAATATGTTTTGATGTACTATGAATTTTATAGTGAATAGCACCCCCTTTTGTATGATATAAGGATATTATAAGTCACTTAGTAGATTTATGACCATATAAGTACACATCATGGAAGGTCAAGTGTTTTTATACCAACAAAGAAATGAAAGGGTCACAAATCTGCTCAGTGTTTATAAATGACCCCCAGGGAGTCACAATATAAAATTATACCATTTACAGGATATGTATGCCTATGCTACTATGCTACTTATATATAAGGCACACTTTACATTTTACAGTCACCTTTAAATTAACTTTTATTTGCAATGTTTTCATTTTTTATTATTATTTGTTTTAGAGCTATTTAGCTTTTTATTCAGCAGCTCTCCAGTTTGCAATTTCAGCTATCTGGATTACTAGGGTTCACATTACCATAGCAACCATGCATTGATTTGAATAAGAGACTGGAATATGAATAGGAGAGGGTCTAAATAGAAAGAGGAGTAATAAAAAGAAGCAATAACAAAAAATTTGTAGCCTTACAGAGCATTTGCATTTTAGATGGGGGTCAGAGACCCCCATTTGAAAGCTGGAAAGGGTCAGATGAAGAAGGCAAATAATAAAAAAAACTATAAAAATTAAAACATGAAGACCAAATGAAAAGTTACTTAGAATTAGCCATTCTATAATATACTAAAAGTTGAATGAAAGGTGGCCCATCCCTTTAACCAGATCCCCCCATAGAGTCCTGTGCGGGTCCATTTTTTGGGACCCGTACCCGACCCGTACCTGTAATCCGCAACCTGAACCCGCGACCCGCATTCTTACCCGATTGGACCCGCGACCTGAACCGTACCCACAACCCGCGATCCGCAAGCCGGACCCGCGACCTGCTGACCATCAAGAATCAGGAAGTGCTGTCAAACCGGAAGTGACATCATCAGAAGTAGCCGCGATCAGAAAAAAAGGAGTAAAACAGGAAGTTCTGTCATTGTAAACCGGAAGTGACATCATCAGAATTAGACATGCTCAGAAAAAGGAGTAAAAATCGTAATGGCGAGGATCCGCGACCCGACCCTCAAGCCGCCAACCTGCAGAATCACTGGCCTGTTTCTATACCCGCACCCAGAAATTCTACGTGCAACCCGCAGGGTACCGCAGCGATTTGTGGGTAACCCGCTGCAGGACTCTACATCAGACTCTGTAGCAAGTTTAGGGTTGGTCGTTGCCTATTTTCCGATTATACGGGGATATCTAATTTTTGTGTATTGAGCAGTGGGCATTTCCCTCTGCAGAGTTTCTATAAGGTAAAGCCAGAGTAGTTCTAAAGAAAGGAAGAGAAGTTCCAGCTGGAAACCTCTCAGCTTTTCCTGCATTCGCTCTTTCTCTAACTAAAACACCCATAAAAGTCAATTATATGTACTTCACAGCTGTTTCTAAAAAAAACAAGGCTCTGCTTGCACCTATATTTAATATAAATATTTCAGCTTTATAGAGAAGGGTTCTGCAATACACTTCCATGTATATACAAACTTCTCCAAGAGCACAGAAGCTTGACTACAACTGTTTTGATAACTAGGGAAGCCCAAGAACCGCTAATGCATTTTGCCACTTGAAGACATCTTGACAAACATTCCATTCAGAGCGCAGTATAAATATGGAACTGCTGTTCTCCTCTTCAACTTGTCATTTCAAACTCATTTTGTCATAACAAACTCTATCAAGGCTGCCAAGGAGACCTACTCTGGGCTGTAGAGTAAACACCTGTTCTCTTACAACAGAAAATCCTCTGCTTCTGGATTTAAATCAGATTTTAAAGAATTCAAATGAGAACAATAGCACACCAGGGAATATGAGTAAGAATACTGAACTTACTGTACCAACTCGGAGGTTCAGCATCTCCATAAGAGAAAACTACTACAAATACAAAATATGTGCTTCTCCCTGGCCCCTGCTTTCAATGGGGCACCCTGGGTACCATTTTGGAGTGCAGATACCTGCAGCAGTTGTTTTTATATGTTATATGGAAAGTGCAAAAATAAAATTGGCAGATTGCATTTGATGTTTTCTACCCTGCCATGAACATAATAAATGACCCCCTAAGGTGTAGTCTTATTCTCTGATGGGCTTTATTTTTCCTTTTAAAGCAAGTAAACAAAACGCACTTGCAGGCAATTCACATGCAAGTCAATAGGTGTGGCTAAAGGGGAACTGGACATTTAGGTTTTGGGTCTACTTAAAAATGCTGAAGGAGAAACAATTGCTCCAAACTGTTTCTGTATTAATCTTTTTTTTATTCCATTACTTAAAAGTTCCTCTAAATAACTCCCCCCCCCCCACTGTAAGCAACTCTCTTAGCAGCCAACTGATTTCCCTGGTTTAACAAATTGATTCCAATATTAGTCAATGATCTGGAACTCCCAGTAGCTAAACTGGAAAATTAAGTTTTTTGCAGCCAAAAAACCAAAAAAAAACTTTAGGTTGAATGAGAAAAGGTATGAACCATTTACAACTCAAAAAAGAAAAACCAGCAACCACAGTAGGCTCCAGTAGGTTAAAGGGAGCAGTACAAAGTGACCAATTGTAATTGATATAAATGGCATTTAGGGGGTTATTTACTAAGACCTGACTTTACTTAACTGACCAAACTCCCAAACCCTGAATCACCTTAATTTACCAATAATTCTTCTTAAAAAGTTGGTACGAATAAACGTCGCAACCAAATTCTGTGTCAATTCATTTTGCAAGGCTTTTTCAAATTGACGCTTCGAAACCCCAGCTTCATTAAATTTTTAAATGTCCGAATTTATCAGATTAACAAACAAAGACCACCGCAGATCATGATCTCAAGAAACATTTTCAGAGACATCTGCCATTGACCTCAACAGGTCTGAGATGGAGTATTTTCAGATTTAGCAGCTTTGGTGTATGATAAATCTCTGAAAATGTGAGTTTTTTTCGTCTAAAAATAAAAAAATTTCCTTTTAAAAACTCGACCATAAAAAAATCGAGGTTTAATAAATAGGTCCCTTATTTGCTAAAATTTAAGTTAATCTATTTTTTTTATTAAATCAAAGTCAACCAAAATTGAACTTATTTATCAATACATTTTCTCAAAAAAAAGTCGAAGTGACAAAACATCTCAACAAAATCGAGCATCAATCTGTATCCTACAATTTACACTCCGAAAACTCTACTTTTTCAGACTATAGGACAAAAACACAGACTTTAGGAGATTATCCAGTGCACATTTCAATGTCAAAAAACAATTTCAGGAACATCTGCCATTGACGTCTACATGACCTCGACAGGTTTGAGATTAAGTATTTTTGGATTTTGGTTTTTAGCAGCTTTTTGGTATAATAAATCTCTAAAAATATATTATTTTCCACGGAATTTTAGTTTCCCACTTTAAAACCTTGACCAGAAAAATTTCTAATAGATGGGCCTCAAGTGTTGATTCTAATTTAAAAGATTGACATATTTCCAAGAGATAAATGCAGGGAACCTAATGATTCTTAGTAAAAAATGTTGTTACTGAAACTGAGCACTATAAAATATGCTGATATGAATCTATATTTTTCATTGAGGAGTTTTACTTCAACATTTTGGGCATTCCTGATAGGTCAGTTGCCCAAAATTCTTTAATAAATATATGTTCACTTATTTCACAGTCATTATATTGACCAGTAACACCTATTTATTCAATATGGAGGAGACGAAAGAGCTCCTTCTGCACATAAGTAGGTGCATTTTTGTTAAAATCGCATTGCAAAGACTTATTTTAATCCAAGTGGTACAAGTATATGAAGTATCCTTAAACCGTGGCTTAAAGCATTACCAATTTTATTAAGGACCATTTTATTGAGGAGATATGTTAAGCTGCATTTCAGGTGTATTTGTGTGTGCATGTGTAAAGTACTTAGCTCAGTGCCGTATTGATAAGCACATTTGATCTCTAAGTGCCTGGGTTTTCTGGGCATAGTATTTCCTGAATAATATAGGGCTCATTCTCTGATGGTGGGAAAAGGTGCCAAGAGCAAAAACAGGTGTACTTTGCACCCTGCCCTGTCATTGATTTTTACTCTTACACCCTTTACTCGTCATTGAGACATGTAAGTCAAGAAACATTAACAAGTATAAGGTGCTAATGAGCTGGTACTTTCTGTCAGCCATAGGGCCTAAGACTGTGCTCTCCACCTAAGGCCATATTCTGTACCCTGCATCTAATCAGCTAGGGCATACCTGTGCTCTGCACCTTGAGCAGACCCCATTGTATCCTCAAATTCACATTATATATAATTGTTCTCCACCTAAGGCCAAAGCTTCTACCCCATATGTAAACAGCTAGGTCATACTTGTGCTCTGTACCTTGAGCAGACCCCTTTTATTCCCAAATTCAGATTTTTCTATAAGTGCTCTCCACCTAAGGCCAAATTTTGTACCCTGTATGTAAGCAACTAGGACATAACTGTGCTCTCCACCTTTAGAGGACTTCTTGTATCCCTAAATTCAGGTTCTGTACAATTACAATATCACAAGACCTTTGTCCCTGTTTTCACCTTGCATCCCCATTGTAAATGAGCCCTTTAATGTTCTGTGCATACACACTTTCCTATATATACCTCAGTAAGCCACAGCTTCTCCCTCAATTGGAATTTATGTGTGAGTGGGATGCCAGGGTTTCAGCGGAGCAGAATACTAATCTGAAAATATGGTTTATATTTTTACAGAAATGCCTAGCTTCTCTTATCTCCCACCACCAGATCCATTTCTGTGGATGTGTTTACTTTGGAGACGAAAGGAAAAAAGGTTGGTGATCCTACAGTAAAGAATCATATATTAACTAAAGCTTATCTTTTCTTCTGAATAATTTATATGGTGTTAGATCATGTTTTCATGCATTACTTTACCATCAATCGTGCGACTGCAAGCTCCTTGATCTATTTGTCAGAAGTATAAAATAAATACTGTGCTCTGTATAACGTGCCTTTATATTCCAGCTTTCTCTATTAACTAATGCCCAGTTATCACCAGAAGATTGATTCTCATATTATGATTCAAGCTGGTCCCCTTTAGCCAACCTCTTGTGGAAAAACACTCAGTGGGTCTACAGAATGGAGATTGAAATCAGTGTATCTGGCATGTTCTTTTATATAGTGGAGGTGAACTGATACGGGCTGTATTAGTATTCATTTTTATAACGTTTTCTTCTTTATTAAAGATATGACCTTGAAATACATTTGAAAGCTTTCCAGAAATCCAACTTCTAACGCCGAAGAGAAACACCTGTTGAAGTAATTGTTTGAGTGCTAGGAAGGTGTAAGCGTAACCCTGACAGTCATTATCTCCTAACTAACTCCTCTCTATCCTGATGATGTTGAATGTGCTGAACACATGGTGACATAAGTTGGCCTATAAAGCATGAGATAGGGGATCCAATAAGAAATTGTCTGATGGGTTGCTGTCATTAACTGAACTGCTGTCATTTAGCACCTATGTTAGTGAATGAGCTCTCCAAATGGTGGTCTTCAGATGGCTGGAACATCCAGTTTACTTTATTTAAGGGGCTATTTATTAAAACTTGAATTAATCTCAGTTTTTTACAAAAACAAAGTTGACCAAACTCCCTTCCACCAATTGAACTCATTTATCAATAATTTTTCCCAAAAAAATCAGAGCGACAATACGTCTCAACAAAATCGAGCATCAATGCCTCTCCGAAAGCTCAATTTTATCAATTTTTTTTTAGAGATTTGTCATACCCCGAACCTACTAAAAATCCGAATCCAAAAATACTCCATCTCAAACCTGTAGAGGTCATGTAGAAATCAATAGCAGATGTCCTGGAGTTGTTTCTTGACATTGTGATCTCTATAGGATAATCTGAAAAGTCTAGGTTTTTGCCCGATAATCCAAAAAAGTCGAGTTTCAATAATATCGAATTTCGTCAATCATACAAAGAGACTTTATAGACTCTCTATTTTGGTGCCGCGTTTTGTTGCTCTGATTTTTTAGATAGATTTTTGTTTTTCATAAAAAAAACTGAGATTAATTCGAGTTTTAGTATATCAACCCCTAAATTAACATTTAATACCCCATTAAATAGAGATTAAACTTTTTTGAGTCAACTGAGTTTTTTAATTGAAACTTGGTCTGTCCTAATTTTGTTTATTTCTTCATTTTCCTTGTGCAAAAAAAAATCATTAGACTGTGGAAACTACTAGAAAACACAACAAAGGGATGTCTGACTACTGACATTTTCATGTCAGGCATAGTTACAATCAGTAAAAACCATGCATTTTGATGATAGTATTTCTTAAAAGGGATCATAAACAAAATAGAACATTGCTAATAAAGAAAGCAAATTAGATTCTAACCAGTTCCTCTTTGCTGAAAGACCGGTGTAGGGTACTATTCTAGAGCTCCACCATTTTCTCCTGTCCCAGGGATCCCTTGAGGCTGTGTACATTTGCAGTAGCATAAAATAGAAATGTAGACACAAAAAGGCCAACATTTGGTCTACTATGCATGTGCAAAACCCAGCTTAAGTCCCAGTCAAGTAAAACAATATACCTGTCCTTTATAAATGGGCTGAACTGGTAAACTGGTATTTTAGGAGAATTTATTTCCTTTCTTTCCAGTGGAAAAAAATGTTTATATTTTTGGACCAGACAATGTTACTTGGAATGTTGAGCAGTGATTGTAGTGTAATCTCTTAATTGATTTTTGGCGTCTATCTTACTTAAACAGGATGAGACTGTAAAATGCACTGTATAAAGCAGAGGGTTTCAAAATCATTTTAAAAGTCATGCAACTGTTGTAATATAAACTGTCGGCAATTAGCATAGCTTGCAGTGAAACATTTAACATTGCAAAGATAAAACTTAATTTTATGGTCTTTATTTTTAAAGACCATTCTGCTTTTCATGTGCAGTGTCTGATAAAATATATACAGAATCACTCACATAAGCAAAAAGTGACAGGGTGTTTCCCAGCCTTGGGAAATTATCTAGATCTAGTCAAGGTTTCTTCTATCTCACTGAAAACACTATCTGAGATTTACAAAATAACACCATTATCAATATGAACATGTCCAGAATTCCACATCTTTATGCAAGTGACCAGTAGATCACATTTGCTACACTATTCTAGAAACCAATGTGGGTACAATTTAGTGGCCAACAAGACCTTCAGCTTTGCCTTGGTTAAACATATTTGAGAGTTGACTGGGTGATGCCATTAATTGTAAACAAAAGCATACCACTAGTAGGAGGCTGGTCTGGATTTTATTAGAAGGTGAACAGACACTTCCAGTATACTTGTGTTGGTCATGTACATTAATAACTGCAACCATATGCTTTCTGAGATAATCAAATCCAGTTCTGTTATTATATATGTGACTGCAAGTTCGTTTATATTAATGCTGCTAGCTGTAAAAGGTATTTTTTCCAATGACCTTGGTTTCCCAAAGAGTGCAGTTAACTGGTCCAATTAAATTCAATGGTCCATTGCTCCAAAGAGTTCTACAGGTAAACCTTTAAGTTTTTTTTTCAAAATGCATCAGTTACTAGTGCTGTTCCAGAAGAATTCTGCATTGAAATAATATTTCATTTTAAAATCTGACATATTGTTAATTTCCCAGCTGCCCCAAGTCATGTGACTTGTGCTTTGATAAACTTCAATCACTCTTTACTGCTGTACTGCAAGTTGGAGTGATAGCCCCCCCTCCCTTTCCCCTACCCAGCAGCCTAACAACAGAACAATGGGAAGGTAACCAGATAACAGTTCCCTAACACAAGATAACAGCTGCCTGGTAGATCAAAGAACAGCACTCAATAGTAAAATCAATGTCCCACTGCGTACTATTCAGTTACATTGAGAAGGAAAAACAACAGCCTGCCAGAAAGCAGTTCCCTCCGAAAGTGCTGGCACAAGTCACATGACCAGGGGCAGCTGGGAAATTGGCAAAATGTCTAGCCCCATTTCAAATTTCAAAACTGAATTTAAAAAAATCGTTTTGCTCTTTTGAGAAATGGATTTCAGTGCAGAAGTCTACTGGAGCAGCACTATTAACTGATGTGTTTAAAAAAAAAAACATGTTTTCCCATGACAGTTTCCCTTTAAGCTCTTACCCAACTTGGACAGAAATGCCTAGACGTACAAAAGGAAAGGTTAGATAATTATATGCAAACATAATCCCCATTTGGCAGCCTCAATTTATCATGAAACAGGAATTTTGCCAAATCACATGTTGGACAAAACTGATATTTATGCTCAGGAGCCCAAGTCTGAAGAAGCTAGAAAAAAGACTGATGTCTCCCTACTCATTGGATTTATTAGCACGAACAGTTTACAAAATACAGGTGCTGCAGAAAAAAAGTTTTTTTTATCAAAAGAGTTGATCAGGATGGACAAAATCCAGTTAGCCCATGTCTAGTAACCCATAGTAAAGATTTTACTTTTTTTCAAAGACTTACCAGTAAATGTGAAACAACTTCAGGGACATCTGCCATAGACTACTACATGACTTAAACATAATAAATAAATCTCTACAAAAGTGAGGTTTTTTTTAGAGGAAAATGTTTTTACCCGTAAAACACTGAACCAGGTAATTCAAGGTTTAATAAAATGAATGTGCACCTTTTACTTTACAAAATTGTGTACATCTTCCCAGCAGTTTGTTTTTCTAATTGTATCCTCTGGTTTTTCAGTCATCTGAGGCCAAATTTTTACTGAAGCGAGGAAAGCTCATAATTTTCTTTTTAATGGTCATCATCAATGCAGAGTGATCTTACATTCCTTTTGGGAGGTATCTGATATACAGCACTTCCTTGATATATTTCTTTAAGCAGAGTAAGAGATCATTTATATGCAATGATTTATTGGTCTCTTTGAAATGAGTATTCCCTGGATGGTGCTAAGCAGCTTCCATTATCCTATTACTCCCATTGAAGATATTGTTGTCCTGAAATATATATGTTTCTCTAGTGATGACACAGCTGACACTTCTCCAACTCATTGGCTGCTAAAGGTTGCTTGAACTGTAACAGACTATGTTATATTAGATCATTAATAGGCAAACACCTTATTTTGTTAAACTGGAGAAAATGTAAAAATGTGGCCTAAAAAGGGGGCCTATTTATAAAGCTTGGAAATATTGCTAATTATTTTAAACTTATTTTTTTCAAAAAGTTCATTGCAAATAACTTTGATATCCTTTTGAACCCTGATTTCACTGAATATATTTCTCATACATGACAGAGAACTAGATTTCTAGGCTTCAGAGGTGGCATGTTTCCGTTCTCAGCTTACTGGTTTAGATATTGAAATGTCATTTCAAATGGCTTTTTAACATCACCACAATCTGTGTCTATAGCATACCACTATTAAATGATTTTTTGCTTGTTTGTTTTTCACCCTTGCATTGACCCAAGATTTTCATAGTGGAATATTCTTTTCATGCTGGTGCTTAGAGATTGTTCTGCTTTTTATCTGGTGTTTTGCAATATTATTTTCTTGGCAGGAATATGTTTCTCCTGGTTCAACATTTTACATTCAATTTTCATCACATTTATGCATTGCAAATGTTTAAAGTATGTGCAAATCTTCAATAAGTGTTGCGCATATTCATATTATAGATATAAGCTTCACAGTTAATTACTTTTAGATGAGATCACCATGTAGAGTTATGTGTTTTAAATGTTTATTTAAAGATAGGATATTCATGTGAACTCTAGCTCGTTTCTACCAAAAAAAAACCTGAATCTTATTACAAAAAGGGCCAGAATAAATACTTTTTAAAGGCAGCACAGTGGCACAAAGGATAACTTTCCTTTCTTAGGTTTTAGACCTGATCTTAGCTCTGGTTTCCAGTATGGCTTTTTTCCTTCCAGTCCTGGAAAAAGAAAAAATCCACGGCACACAGATCTGCTGCAAGCAAGGTATCACCTTGAACGTTTAATGCGGTCGTGCAGTGCAATGTTTAGGGGTCAAGCCCCTTTGTCAAGCATGCTTTTTGAAATAAAAACTGAAGTAAATCGAGTTTTCAGAGAGTCAGTATGAAGCGATTTGATGCTCAACTTTGTCACTCTGAATTTTCTGGAAAAATTTGTGATAAATGAGTTAAAATCATGGAAGTGAGTTTGGTCAGATTTGTTTCCAGAAAAATTATTATATTCATTTGTAAATAATATTAGTAAAATTAGTAAATATGCCCCTAAATTTATTTTTGACGAGATTGATAGAGTATTCCCTACAGAGGAATATTTGAGTAAGGAACAGCAGAATAGAAGGTTTCTAACAAGAGAAAGCCATGGATGTGGAACTCTGCAGGGGCAATTAAATCAGTGAAATCTAAACCATTGTTTTACAAGATCAATGTGCAATAGAATAGGATGTGTCTCTGAACAGGGCAAAGCAGGTAGGAGACCTGGCTGTGTTAGGAAGTCCCAGGGAAGCTGGGGGGTGCTGCCTGCTACTGCTAGAAGAAGTCTGTGTGGGACATTGAGCCAAGAGGCTAAGAAATTCCCTCAAAGACTGTGAGAACAGGGGTGACCACAAGCTATATTTTGACTGGTAGTCCACAAGGGGCCCAGTATAGTGAGATAAGGGAGCTCCCAGTGGGCAAGGATTTATTTTTATTGAAATATTTTTATTGAAATGCTGAAATGGTCATCCTCTGTTTGAGAATGACTTACTGGGAAAATAAACCAATGTTTCTTTGAAGAGGCCATGTGTCCCAGTCTTTATGATCCTTTTCCTATACTGCCTGCCCAAACATTTGTTAATTTCCCACCAAAGTTACGTGTTCAAGCTGCCAGCTTGCCACAACACATACAAACATAGAATCCATTATCCACAAACCTTTGATTCAGAAATCATTGAATTATGGGTAGGCCTTCACATATAGACTCCATTTTATAAATGATTTAAATTGATTTATTTTTTTCAGTATTAATTCTATATTTATAGTTTAATTCTGTTAAGGGGGCAATTAAATCAGTGTAATATAAACAAGGTCATCCCCAGATTATTCCATTGTGTAGCAGCACATTTCCAAAGAATTATATCCTTCTTGTCACACGTCTAACTACAGTAGATTCATTTATTTTTTTTGTATGGCTAAAATCTGAAAGTGTTTTAAAAGATAAGGGAAGGCTTCAAACCTTTTTGCCTTCATTGGATCAGCCTACATTTTCACTATTGCAAATGTAATAGTGTTTTCAGAGGAGCTGGTGAGATGCAGTGACAGTCAGTATTGCATTTTGTCAGCACTATAAATAATATAATACACAGATAATACAGATAATTACCTAATTGCTCAAATGTGTATTAAAACATGCGCCACACATCAGGCGAATAGGCTACTGGGTGCTGAAAAGTGAGGAGGAGGAGGAATTCAGCGAAAGTGTTATGACGTTGCGGGGTCAAACAGAAAAAAAAATTGAAAAATTGGGGAAAGTGACGTCAGCGCAATGGAAATGGCGACTGCGGACAAGGATGGAAAGATAAATCTTTGAGAAACAAAGCGCAAATTTATAAAGCACAGTGTGCAGAACAGTCATAGCGGTTGGGATGGCACAGATTAGGCAGATCGACTGAAGGAAACAAGGTTTGAATCCTTTCCTTGTCCTTTAATAGACAGTGGCTCTGAGATGAATGACGGAATCAGTCAAGAACATACACAAGAGACACAAGTGGAAAAATAGTGGGGAGCAGAGGAGTGAAAGGCTTTGAGTTTAAGAAGTATTTTGTATGCTATTGTTTAATTTTACTGCAAATTAATACGTAGAGTTCTGTAAGGTAAATCTTGATTCTAATTCAGGGGAAAAATTCAAATTGGTCACTTTCCAGTGGAGATTTTTCCTTAAAACACACTAATCCTCCAGTGTTTGTATAAAAATATTTTAGCAATATAGGAGCAGTGTGGGAGAAGGCCCAAAGATTATAGGACAGAGGATTTGTTCAAAAATCTTTCAACTTCAAAAAAATTTGCATTATAAAGCTCTATCTATAGCAGAAAGTAAATAGTTACTGAATACCTACAACACATGCCCAGGGCCCTGGAAACACACTATAACACAAAATATATATGCATATAAAGATATTCAACTGGGAAATGACTTGGAACAATTTCAAATGTTGTACATAATTGTTTATCAGAAACATCTTATGGGTTTCCGGAAAATTTATAAAGGAAGTAATTTAGTGACCGTTATGCAATTCTCAAGGAATCCCTTGCAAAGGCTTGTGGACCACAGGTCATGTGCTAAACAGGCCTTCTTTAAAATAAATAAAGACACTAATATTCATTCTATTTACTGAAATATGCTTGCCATTTGTTTACAAAGCACATTTATACCATTTCTCTAACAATTCCCAGCTGGGTAGTATAGGGAATAAGTTGTCTGGAAAATCCAAATAGTTAAGATGGATTTTTTTTTTGAAGGTCCAGACAAATCTGTCAAGGCTCTACCCCTGCCATACTGGGGGTTACAGTCTGCCATGGAAATGATGAAATAAGACAGAAAGAGATTAACAAACATATTATATAGAGATAAGTAAATCTTGCAACAAAGCAACCACATGTAGAAAAATATATTTTATCAGAGTTTAATGAAAGTTACATATAAACATATTAGTTAGCCTTTCTGATTTATATTAAGTAGAATGTTTTAATTTGTTTCTCCTGGATGCTTGTTGTACATTAGTCAATATCTTGTGGTAACAGAAGAAAAATTTATATTTTATTATACACAGCATTGTTTGTTAGGCACTACCACTTGTGTTCTGGTGCCATTATGTCTTTACTATGATTGGGGTATTCTGTATTTTCTGAAACCCCAAAAAATAAGAAAGAAAAAGCATTAACATTTATGAGAAAAAACTGAGCAAGTAGTTTGCCAGAAGAAAATAATGTTTTTCACACAAAAATGTGAAAAAAGGACACCATAGTCAACAAACTTATAATTGGCATAAGAAAAAATGCCCATTGACTTCAATGCATTTGACCTTAGAAAAAACATGTAAATTGATTTGGCATCATTTTGGTAAAAATCAAGAATCAAGAAAACTTTGTTGTCAATACAAATATAAACCTGGTACAGCATATTGAAATCGAATTACACCTATGCCCCTTATGGTGCAAATTAGAAAAAGTAAAAGGAAGAAATAACACAATTCAACACAGTTCCCTAAGTAATAAAGTAAAAACTGTACATTAGATTTTAGTGGTTTTTGAAACCATGTATGTCACTCATTCATCAAAATATCCAAACTAGAAAAGTATGACACAGGAAAACTACAAAAACCACAAAGCAAATAAAGATCTTCCAGTTCTAAAAGGGACATCTTCCATTGACCGTTACGTGATTTTGGCAGATTTTAGCTGGAATATATTCAGATTTTGGAATTACGCTGTTTTGTATCCTTGAAAAGTTGAGCTTTTTTACCTGCGAGTTTTTGGCATCAAAAAAACCTAACCTGAAAAAATCTCAGTTTAGTGAATCAGATCATGAGATTACAATTTATCTAGAAGGCCCACAATGCAACACTCCAATACTGGGGGGTTATTTACTAAAAGTCAAATGTATCTATTTTTTTCTGAAAACAAAGTCAATAACTCCATCCATGACTTGAACTCATTTATCAATAACTTTTCACACAAAATTGGGGACAGACAAAACATCACAACAAAATCGAGAGTCAATTTATATTATATGACTGATGCTCCAAAAACTTTATTTTATTGAATTTTAGCAGGTTTGTGGTCTAAAAATTTTATTTTTGTTTTCCACAAAAAATTTTAGTTTTCCCCTTAAAAACCTTGACCAGTTAAATTTGAGGTTTAATAAATGGCCCCCTTAGTGACTTGTGCATATTTATGTGTATTTGGCCTTTACCAATTAATATCTGTGGTCTACAATTCAGAGATCCAAAATGTGCTATATGCATATCTGTGGCCATAATAAAGCAATTTTACCATTTCAAACATTTTTTACACTGTTTTGCAAATTTTTCAGCCAAGTGAATGGTCTAGTTTTGTTCATCGCTGGTTATAATTAAAACACCGCTTAAGCTTTTAAGATTAATTTTAAATCTAACAAAGGTTAGCAGTTTTTCAACAGTATCCCAAAGCCCTTAATAAAATCAACATACGGGTTTTATTTTGAGAATGTTTGAAGGATTTCTTTGTGTTTTCTCTGTTTGGAATCTGCTCCATTTTGTCTTAATTATTATGAAGATAGTGGCAGGTGTGTATATTAATTATTTGGACAAAAATATTCTTGAACAAAGACAAGCAACTCAACATATCTAAGGATTTGACAAAATGATTATTGACCTTCACTTATCTACATCTCTTGTTATCTGCCAATCCGGGTAAGATAAATATCCCAATATAAACCCACAATTGTTATGTAGCTATAAATACATACATTGTGCAGAATTTTAATATTCAGCCTTTGTTCATAATTGGGAACTTGCTGCTCAGAATCAGGCCTTATGTTTGATTCTTCATGCCTGAAACGTTCCTGCTTGACATAAAATATGTCTCCTTTGATGTGGAAACTTATCAACAATGAGCTTTTGTCTTAAATTTATGATAAGTGAAGCAAATCAGTCCCACACATAATTTTCTTGCCTGAATTCCTGGTTTCAAAGTTAGTGAGGCCCATTAATGTGGGGGTAAATGTTGACAGAAGCTTTCCATTACAAAAAATCTTACCTCTTACAAGTCTTATTTTATGGGGCACAGTGTTTGCTACAGCTATTTGCTATCTTCTGCTATCCGGTGAAAAATGATTAACCACAAATCATGTATATGTAAAAGGTCACACAGCTAATCTTTGCCAAAACACGTCCATGAAACTGAAATATTTTTATAGACATAATTTAATGATTGCTTAACTCCCTTTCTAGAGGTCTACAAAGTCGTGGTACACTATAAAATGGACTAGGCAAGTACTGGAAAAAGGCATGAAAATTACATTTTTATTATTTTAACCCATTAAACATTGCCTGTTTTTTTTTAAAGAAATTTAGTGGATTAATTATTAAAAAGAATAGTTTGGATTGCACTAAACTTCTTGTTTGCTTTGAATGTAATTTCTGTATAGATAGATTTATAGATGACAAAAAGGCTTTCCCAGAATACCAAAAGCAAAAGTAGCTTTTCTGTGATGGACTCCTGGGGATCAATCAGATTATTACTATTACATTTGTTTCTTCTACCATTATTAACAGATTAACCCTTATGATTCCAGATTAAAATATAAAAGAAATGATGTGTGATATGAGTTATCCGGCTATACTTAAAATTTCATTATAGCAAAAATACTTTCATCCTAAATATCCCCCACTTGTCTTTAGACTGCAGCTCCCAAGGGGAGAGGATCACAGCATGGCAAGTTATATGCTAAAGGGTGATTTCTCTTGTGATTAGGGATGCCAGTGTATAGGAGTCCTACTCTTTAAAGGGACAGTATACCTCCTTGTTCGACATGAGTTCAATTAATAAAATTGTACCAAACTTTTTGCCAAGGGTTGGACTGGGCCATCCACACTGGAATCTATGGTTATTGTTATTTCTAAAGCCATGGTAAACAGGGTAACTGAAGCTACTCCATATTTTGTCCTTGCGAGGAAGACAATTGGATTACCAATATTAAAATCCTCTCCCTTTACCCTTTATCCTTGACCCTCTTGCTGAAAAGTTCGAGTATATTCTCTTGTTCAACATGAGTTCCATGAGTGGACACAAGTCTTGCCTACTATTTTTAATTATCCAACTTTTTGCTGTAAAAGTTAACCCCATGTCTGAAAATGGCCTTCTGCAGGGATAGCTTGATGAATAAGCACAGCAACAGATGCCATCGCATTTTTAATTAAAGTTTTGAGCTAAGAATAGATGTCACTTTCTGATCTTTCAGTCACTCACAGATGAATAGTTAATTATCGATTCTGCATGAATCCTTCCCAAATGCAGAGGATGGAGCTTTCAGCAGCTTTTACTTTAAAATGAAGTGTGCTGCAGCTGTTTCTCTTTAGATTTTCACCAGCTCCAGCAGCTGTCCTCTGTTGCAGTGTGACCCACTTCATTTCCCTTTCCCACTCTTCCTGTGGACCTTTCCTCACATTATTTCTTTATCTTGTTCTGCTTCACTGCTTGCTAGCTTAAAGTCTGCTTTTACTCTGCTCCTTCTACTGTAGGCCTATGAGGGTACCATCACCGCTGCTTTCACTTTGCACAAAGTTAGATAACTGAATAAGCCTATTCTGAGGAGAAAAATTGTGCAAAATAGAGGAATGTTTTGAATTTGCTTTCTTTTTCTACATATATACAGTATATAAGGGTTAGGCCAGGCGGGAAGATTCTGGGAGATTTGTCACCTGGCAACTAATCGCCTCTTCTTTGGGTCGACTAATCTCCCCGAACCGCTTCCCCCTGCCTTCCAACTGATTAATGAATAATCGCCTGTGCCTATTCACACTCAGAGCTGCTTTTTCCGAAGTCGCTCGAAGTTGCCTCCTTAGGCAATTTAGAGCGATTTCGGGAAATCACAGCACCGCCTGTGAATAGTTGCAGGCAATTATTCATTAAGTAGCTGGAAGGCAGGGGGAAGCAGTTCAGGGAGATTAGTCGCCAGTTGAAAAATGATTTCCCTTTTCTCTGAAACAGTAAAACAGTACCTTGTACTCGATCCTAACTAGGATATAATTAATTCTTATCAAGTGGCAAAACCAGCTTATTGGGTTTATTTAATGTTAACATGATTTTCTAGTAGACTTAAGGTATGAAGATTAGTGATGGGCGAATTTATTCGCCAGGGGCAAATTCGCGGCGAATTCCCGCGATTCGCCGCTGGCGAATAAATTCGCGAATTGCCAGCGAAATTTCGCTTGGCGAAAATCTGCCGGAAAAACGAGTCGCGTGTCTCTTTTGACGCGACGCGACAAAAACGATGCGACGCGCGTCGAGAATGACGTGCGCCAGAAACGACGCAACACACGCCGGACGTGATGCGCCAAAGTTGACGCGACGCGTGCGTCAAAAGCGTCCCGCGACTCGTTTCGCTAATTTTTTGCCAATTCCAATTTCTCTGGAAATTTGCGAATTTTTCGGCGAAGCGAATCACGGGAGATTCGCCCATCACTAATGAAGATCCAAATTATGGAAAGATCAGTTATCTGCAAAACCCCTGGTCCTGAGCATTCTGGTTAACTGGTCCCATACCTGTACAAATTTTTGGTTAACCTAAGAAATATTGAATCTCATTTGCTAGGCAACATGGGGTTCACATACTGTAGATGTATGTGTCATAGAGGATGGCATTCCTAGCAATGATAAGGTTAATAGTAGCTGCCAGTGGTCAAAATGTTAATATTATTTTAACATTAATTTTCTCTTCACATTACTTTTTCTGATTTGTTACGACAAAAAAACGGACTCCAAAAATTAGATATTTAATAAATGGGTCTCTAAAACTACATACATTAAATTTTTGAAAAATAGATCAATAATGGGGAATGTAATATTGGTTGCTAATGCAAAAATCATTTGCTAATGGAATAAATTTTCACAAAAAGAATTTTTTTTGCAAATTTTATAGTTTGAGACAATATGCATTGTATGTAACGTTTGCTCCAAAAGTTTACGCCACCTTTGAGCAGGTGTTAAAGGCTCGCATTGCATAAGTAAGATTTTTAATGCAATAAAAGCCTAATGAAGACTATTACATTGTAACATGCAAATTTTTATATGCAAATTTGTTCTCTTTTTAAATTTTATTACATTTCCCCCTAAGCCTTTTCCCATGAATATCAAAATACAGCAAATTTATGCCATGAGCAAGAAACCAGTTTATAAAACTTCTTTGGTCATTAAAAATAATAATTAGATTGAGCGAATATTTTTTATTAGAAAAACATTTTGGTTTAGGAAAAAATGTTCCTCATTGATATGCAAAGGAGGAATTCTGGGAAGGGTAAAACCAGAAATCCAATCATCTGCCTTGGCTATGTGTTCTTTTAATCCCAGTCAGATGCTAGGGTATTCCTGGTAAATGGAAATATTAGAAGCAATCCTGAACTTTCTTCCCAGAATTCTTGTTTCTATTAGTTTCATATATTATTTTATTTAATTTGACAACATTAATGTGTAACAATAATAATAATACTGTGTTAATATCATTCAGATGCTTCATATTAACTATATAATATTTTTCAGGTAAGAACATTAGAAAGATTTACAACTAGCCAATAATTGTATAATTTATACCTATTATGACTTTGCAAGTTGATTGTAAGTGGTATTAATTAGTTAGCTGTATGTGAAACATTTAAAATCGGTAGTGAATTGCATTTTTCTAGCAGTAAATATCACTTTAAGTGCTACTGATGTGACAAGGATCATCATTTAACCCTTTTGTGTGCTATTTGTAGGGTGTTATTTATCAAAGCCCGGATTTATATAAGTATTTTCTGCAAAACTACAAACTCCAATCAAATACGCTCGGGTTTTTACACTTATTTATTATTACATTTTCCCGAAAATTTGCTTTGTGGTGGAAAAACTGATTTTCAGGAATTTCTCAATTCTTCATGAATTTTCACCCGATATTGCACGAATACCCAGCGCACATCGAAAAATCATTGGGACTTCTCCCACTGACTTATATGCAAGTCATATAAGTCAGTCCTCAGGGTTTAATAAATTCCCAAAAATTCATGATTTTTTTTTTTTTTTTTAAAGTCTGATTTTATTTTTAAAAAATCACGATTTATTTGTGATTTTTGCATTTGGAGTTTAATAAATAAGCCCCTTAGTGTTGCAAACACATTCTTCAGCCATATTTATCACATAACCATTTTTTATATGTATTGTCTACAGTACTGCCTCACCAAAATATTGACATTTTTGAAGGCCTGCCTGGGGCAGTTGTCCCCTTCAGTAGATGACAAATGCTGCTGATCTACTTAGGCCTTTTTGTGTTTTAAAAAATAAAACCCATTTTCTTAAAAGTGTATGGAAAAATACTTCATAAGTTAAAAAAAAAATGCACAGAAGATTTTCTAACACCTAATATAACCTGCCCCTGTACAGGTTTTATTTTGCTTTCATCTTTCACATGACTCGGCTAAGGACATTTCAATGTCACACCTACTGTATCAAGCACTGGTAAATTTCTAACCACGAGCGATGAACATAAATTGTTCCATTGATGCAGAGGCCATCTGAACCGCTTTAACGTTGCATAATTCATATACTATTAACCTGAAAAATTTAGACATTAACAGCTTCTCTTTGGAATAAAACCTTACCTTTCCGTTCTCCTTACACGTTGCTGCTTTGAAGAATGTTAAAATAATCATTTCAGAATCCCCAAGTGATTCTGTGCCCTGGCTTTGATATCTAGAATATATATAGTGCCATTACTCGAAAAACAGACGGAGACACTGAGTTCAGTTGGCTAAAACAAGTGACAGTGTTAAATGGCCTGCAAAGCCAGGACTGAGACAAGCCAGGCCTTTTTGACCTCAGATTGAAAATATTGCCAAGCGGGGCTCAATGCAAGAGGAAATTGTCATAAATCATTTTCCTTAATGAGATCAATATGCACCATTTTTATTGCTTTAACAGGGCCGGAGTCAATATTTGTACAATGTTATCATAGTGGGTATGTTTTTGCACGTTTGCTAGGTACTACTCTGTGTCATTTAATGAATTGTGATACTTCCAAGTGAGTTCAAACAAACAGACCTTCTTTCATCAGCATGTACAACCAAGCAACTATGCAGACATTGGCGTGCTGTCTTTTCACGCTCGTTCACAAAGTTTTTGTTTTAAATCAAGTTACATATTTACATTTCGATTAAACGTTATTTCAGTATAGTGCATGAATATATTTATTTGAAAAAATAGTAAAAAAATAACTTTGTTCCAGTGAGCTACAAATCTCATGGCCATGTATGTTTAACTAAAGAAAAATGAATGACATCATCTTGAATACAAAAATATTCAGACTGTATTAAGCTCATTGTGTTGTCTTTGCTGTTGCCGTAATTAGGGACTCGGGAACAACAAATAAAAGGGCAATGCATTTTCAATGACAGAATCCAGAACTTCCGTACAATGGCTTTTAGTGTCATTAGCTTTTTTTTTCTTGTCCCCAAGGCTCAAGATAGTGTTGAATTGTACAAGTTCCATGAGCAACACATTGGTGGTTCTGTTAAATATCATTTGTGGGTTTCCTCCCACAGTTCAAATACAATACTTTTATATTCATAGATTTTATGGTTTGTACACTTGATAAATTACAAAATATGTGCCTGTTTGCAGAGAAACGAGAGTTCTACGAACTTTCATAAATCAGCCCCTTTAATAAGGAAAGGGAAGCTATAAGTTCATGCAGGTATATGTATTGATGGCCTGTTAATCCATGTCTTGGACCAAAACATCCCTCCTTGTGATCAATATATGATTGTGACTGATGATCAGTTATAAAAAATAACATGATGGGGTCCCATCATCCAAGCCAGGAACTCCCAGTGGGTGGGAATGGGACTGCTAATGTCATAGAGGCACAAACAGCAGTTCCTAGATGTTGAGACAGCCTGATAACAGATGTGTTCAAGAACATTGCTATACAGTTTTTAAAGTCACAAATTCTGGCTTATCCTATATGTACTGTACCCTGGACCCTGGATGGTAGCACTCTTTAAATGAGCACTCTGGGGTGTGCTTTTGCACCCCTTAGTGTTTTGTGCTTCTCGGGTTGGGTTAAGCCTTCCCTGTAGATCACAATAGCAGAGGATCCACCAGGGCCGCTTTATTGCTATTTCAGTGTATGAACAATGCCAGTGGCAGGCAAAGCGACATGACAACCCACACAGATAGATAACATTCTAAAATATGTAGGACTTATTCACTACCACATAGGGGAAAAAGAGGAGAGATTGATCAATGATCTTTTTTGCTTATTCACTACCAAATGCAGCATTTATCCTGTTGGGCTGACTCTCTTTCTTTCTATGTTCTCAATGTCTACTTTGATTAATTGTTTAATGTTTTCACCTTGTGGCCTTTATTCTGAAAGAATAAAACAGTGTCAGCTTCAAACCTTTCTAAATAAAATCTTGGATATCAGCAGTATCCTCACTTGCGTAAAACAAATTCAGATTTAGAAGAGTAATATTATTGTAAAAGTTAAACCTGTCTAAAAATATTTGTGAAAGGGCATAATTTAAACCCTGTGCACTGCTTATAGGACCTGACCTTGCTTTAGAAGATCATTTATAAAAGAGATCCTAGTAAATCACACATCTCCCATAAAAGGTCACAATGTTTTCTTGTAACCAGAACTAATAAATATGTTCCATGATTTCAATAAATTACAGCAACCAATCAAGCGTTGGTGCTAAGATTAGCTCTCAAGCACACAGCTCACACAAAACATTTTTTGCTTAAAGGGAAACTGTCATGAGAAAACATGTTTTTTTTTTTTTTAAATGCATCGGTTAATAGCGCTGCTCCAGTAAACTTC
>CM044439.1:10345099-10383944 GCA_024363595.1 Xenopus borealis | reverse complement strand
ATATATATATATATATATGTGTGTGTGTGTGTGTGCATGTTTTAAACTTGGTCTACAAGCCAAAATTTGATTTTTAACTAAATCTCATTTTTCAGGATGAGCAAATGTTTTTGTCTTATACAGATTTGCAGCAAAATTCTTGTTTTCTCGAGTGTCATAATTTTTCCCAATCCAGTGCTAGAGATTCACCATGTGTTTTGTTTCTCTGGCCAAAAAATGAGAAAAAATGCAATGGATTGACACAAATGGATTTAGCACATTGACTCCAATGCATGTGATATTAAAAAAAACATTGGTGAAAAAATGCCCATTGACTGCAATGTAATTGACACAAGAACAAATGCTAGAAAAAAACACTGACTCTAATGCATTTGGTGCAAGAAAAAATGCCTATTTATTACAATGCATTTTGATCATTTTTCCATGGCTTCACAAATTTATAGGGTGAAGCAACACATTGGGTTCTTATAATAACCCAATGATGAGAATTTTTAAATTGACCAGAATGTGTGCTTTCATAGCTTCACATAATTCATTTGACCATATCTTTTGTTCCTGAGCATAAAATATACCGTATAATTTGTTTTATTAACTGAACCAGAGACTCTGAGAATGCTCAGAACCTGGATAAGGGGTATTTCCATCATTTGGATCCATATACAAAACATTAATGAGAAAATCAATTAAACATTATACAAACCAAATGAGATTGTAAGGATAAATTATATCTTAGTTTGGATCAAGTAAAATGTACTATTTGATTATTACAAAGAAAAGAAAATTTAAAAAAAAGTTTTGTTTTTTAACATGAAGTCTAAGGGAGACAGCCTTCTCCAAATTCAGAGCATCTTAATATAAAAATACACAAAACAATAAAATTGTAGCATGTAAAATATGATTAAAGGGAAAAAAATTGTGCCAGAAAACACAAGTGAGATAAAGAAATCACTCATGTTTTAGGGCATCGATTATCCAGATCCAGATGTTTCGTAAGTAATAAATATTCTGCTAATTATTGTTGATAACGCTGACCACCCTTTTATTACAAGCTTAAATTATAAAAAAAATTTAACCTTGACAAACACAGGGAAAAATTGAAGTAATATATGAAATTATAAGTGAATCAGATGTTAATGCCATTACACTAATCATTATTCAAACCAAAATACCAAAACAGATAATTTGCATCCGTATTGGTGCATCACCTGCACATTTTGGTGAATCCAACTTTGAGGGCACCAGCCTCACTAGAATTCTAGGAAAAAGCACTGCATTGGGAGTAAAAAATGATTTTTTTTTTTTGCCCTTTGTGCTATATTTGTAAAGGCTTAACTGTTTGAAAAGTAAAATACGTTTCAAAAATTAAACATCTCCAGCCAATATTGTGGCACAAGAACACGTTTTATTCTAATGGTAAAACCTCAAAGTTTTTCAAATGCTCTTACATCCCACCAACAATATACTCAATTAGCTTTAGATTTATTACAGACCCCATTGACTACTTCATCATTCATACTTGGCTTAAAAGTCAGTTTGACCTGTAGCCATAAATAAATAAGTATTTGGAAAGACAACACTCTGCTCTGCTCCTGGTGCCTCTGACTTTTTGCCATAGGTTGTACTCTCTATATTTTCCAGTAGACTAAATACTGAACATGAACAAAGACCTTGATTCTTCAGAACCAGATACATTCTAACATAATAAGCAGCATGGTTTGTTTTTGCATTGGGATCTGCCACAAAAGGACTTTGATAAGTAACTGGCCTGCTCACAAAGGTGTGCCTATGGGAGGTACCACAGCATGATGTTCTCCAGGTCTCCATTTGAAGCAGGTTAGGAATTCTTACCCTGAGATATTATACTGTAATTGAGCCTGTTTATTTTTCATCTTTATACATTCCATTTGTGAAGTTTTTCTTTTTCTGTCAACGACATGTACCAGAAGGCTTTCCAAAATATTTCGGATTCTCTTACAGGTTTCACAAGAGAAGAAAAATGAGCGTTTGCTGCAATCTGAATCTGAACATTAAGGAAAAATTGTAACATTTTGGGGCAGATTTACTAAATTCACATGAACAATTTGAAAGTCAATCGAATTTTCAAAAAGATTCGAATTCGAATTTCATATGTTTTTGAAGACCACTTTGACCATCTAATTTCAAAAATTCGATCGAATAAAATGATTCGAATAATT
This sequence comes from Xenopus borealis, assembly GCA_024363595.1. Taxonomy (NCBI): domain Eukaryota; kingdom Metazoa; phylum Chordata; class Amphibia; order Anura; family Pipidae; genus Xenopus; species Xenopus borealis. Next base: position 10,381,749 of record CM044439.1, on the reverse strand, counting down.
CGAATAAAAATCTATTCGAATATTCGACAGTTGAATAACTTCCCCTTTAAATTTTTAGTCCACTGCTTAGTTCGCCAGTTTCAACCTACCAAATTGGTTTTAATTATTTTTGATTGAATAAAAAATTTGATCGAATGGTTAAAATTGTTTGAATCGTTCGATCCAAAAGATTTTATCAACCGATCAAATATTTCCTTTCGATCGTTCGACCATTCGAATTGCAGTAAAATCCTTCGAATTCTATATCCGAAGGCTTTTAATTCCCATAAAATTGTATGGTCGAATTCGACCCTTAGTAAATCTGCCCCTTTGAGTAATAGAAGTACACGATGCAAAAAAGATGGGGAAGAAACACAAATATCCATATTTACTGTAGTTACACAGCATAGCCATAAACTCCAATTAGTTTACCACTTCCTTCTACACTAATGTCTGCAGTAGTTGTATTTTAAGCCTTGAGTTTCAATAGACCCAATCTATTAAAACCCCAGGCCCCTAAGGTGGTTTTCTAAGGAATGTGTAATACCAAAATATTGAAGTAGTGGTGGGGGACAACCTAATGGGAAGTTAGCACAAATTTTGGGGTTTATGGCTAGGTGTGCTCTCTCCCTTTTGACAATATATTTATTTTGAATTTGGATGGTCCCCAGAATTAGATGGGGATATTGTGTCATTTACCAAGGTCCAATACAAATGTAGTTTTATAAAATTAGTTGTTTGTAGTCATGCTCCAAAATGCAAAGCCATGAATTATTTTAGAGTTATCTGGATCTCTAGTGAAAGCTACTGCAAGAATTTTTCAGTGATACATTAAAGTTACAGAATTAATTTAATTTTAAGATGTAATTATAGTTATTTTTCTTCCCTATTTGGTGTGCTATCAGTGCTTGGGAGATTTGTGCATTTAGGGAGATGATTTGAAACAATGGTGGGATGATAAGGGTCTCTTGGGTCACATAGCATAGCTTTATGGGAACGAAAAATAAATTGTGGAGTGGATGCATTGTGCTGAACTTTACACCAGGCCAATAAGAAACAGGGTTCCCTGGGAAATTATTGCCTTTGTAGTTTGCTGCTACCATACTACTAACAAGGACAAATGAAAAAAATCTGAAAATTTTAAATGAACAAATTGTGCTTTGAAACCTGGCAAGCTATAAGTCAACAAAGGGTGTATTTTTAACATTCTGACTGTTAAAGGGACAATTTCTATTTTTTACACAAATCGCATATACAACTAAAATTTGACCTTTAATCTTTAATGAATGGGCCTCTAAATGTTTGGGTTTTTTTAAGATTGAAATTTGTAAACATTTATTGAAATGTGTTCAAAGTTATTTAACGTGATTTTAAATTACAGGGTTCTTTTATACATATCATCATCATCATCATTTATTTGTATAGCGCCGACAAGATACGCAGTGCTTTCCTTAGTTATAACAAACAGGGAATAAAAGTGGATAACAATCAAGGATATACAGATACAATAGGATTAGAGGGCCCTACACATTAGAGTTTACAACTAAAGGTTAGGGTACAATTGAGACATTAGGGTTTCAGACACAATTTGTGATTTATGATACAGCAGTGATTGATTATTTAAGGTACATTGAATACGCTTCTCTAAACAGGAGGGTCTTTAAGGAGCGTTTGAAAGTTTGGAAAGAAGGAGAAAGTCTGACAGCTCGAGGCAGAGAGTTCCAGAGAAAAGCAGAAGCCCGAGAGAAGTCTTGTAGACGAGAATGGGCAGAAGTGATTAGAGGAGAAGCGAGGCGAAGGTCAGAAGCAGAGCGAAGGTTGCGTGTAGGAGTGTATTTGGAGATCAGAGATGAAATATAGGGAGGGGCTTCATTGTTAAGGGCCTTGAATGTGAGGGTTAGTAATTTGAATTTGATTCTGAAGGAGATTGGGAGCCAGTGAAGGGACATGCACATGGGAGCAGCGGATGCTGAGCGGTTAGATAGATGAATAAGTCTAGCAGCAGCATTTAGAACAGATTGGAGTAGTGAAAGTCGACTTGTTGGAATTCCTGCAAGGAGTAGGTTGCAGTAATCAAGTCGGGAGATGATAAGAGAATGAATAAGTGTTTTGGTTGATTCTGAGCTGAGATATGATCGTATCCGGGCAATGTTGCGTAGTTGAATACGACAGGATTTTGCAAGTGTTTGAATATGTGGTGAAAAAGACAGATGTGAGTCTAGTATAACTCCTAGGCAGCGTGCCTGTGAGGTGGAATGAAATGTAGTGTTGTTTACTGTGAGTGAAATCTGAGGGACAGGGGAAGATCTTGGAGGAAAAATAATGAGTTCAGTTTTTGAAAGGTTCAGTTTCAGGTGGCGCTGTGACATCCAGGAGGAGACAGCAGAGAGACAGTCTGTAACTTGGGAAAGGACAGAAGGAGAGAGGTCAGGAGTGGACAAGTAGAGTTGGGTGTCATCAGCATAGAGGTGATACTGAAGTCCAAATGACTGAATAAGTTTTCCTAGTGAAGTAGTGTAGAGCGAGAACAGCAGAGGGCCTAGAACAGAGCCTTGAGGAACTCCGACAGAGAGAGGGAACGTAGTAGAAGTAGAGTTAGAGAAGGCAACTTGGAAGGAACGGTCAGAGAGATAAGATGTAAACCATGAAAGAGCAGTGTCACGAATGCCAGCGGAGTATAGAATGTTGAGGAGGAGTGGGTGGTCAACTGTGTCAAAGGCTGCAGAGAGATCTAGAAGGATGAGTATGGAATAGTGACCTTTAGACTTTGCCAATAGAAGATCGTTGGTTACTTTAGTGAGTGCAGTTTCAGTTGAGTGTCTTGGGCGGAAGCCGGATTGCAGGGGATCAAGAAGGGAGTTGTCAGTAAGATGCTGGATCAGGCGTTTGTAAACAAGCCTTTCCAGTAATTTGGATGTGAACGGAAGAAGGGAAACCGGACGATAGTTAGCGGGAGAGCTGGGATCAAGGGAAGGTTTTTTGAGGATAGGAGTGATTAGTGCTTGTTTGTACGAGGATGGGAATGTACCAGTGGAGAGTGAAAGGTTGAATAGGTGGATAAGTGCAGGAGAGAGTGTATCAGAGATTGGATAGAGGAGGCGAGAGGGTATGGGGTCTAGGGAGCAGGTTGTGGGTTTTGAGCAGGCTAGAAGTTTGCCGACTTCATCTAGTGTTGCGGGGGCGAAGGAGTGTAAGGTGGATGTGAGTGGACTGCAATTTAGTCTGAGATTGTTGTGGGACGGTATGCTCAGTCTAATGAGATCTATTTTTTCATTAAAGAAATGAGCAAGATCTTGGGCAGTTACATTAATCGGTGGATGCTAGCATATGCTAGCATATGCTAGCATTTGAGAAAAAAACTCATATTTGCAAATTAAAAATATTCCTCCTAGCATTAGAATTATTACATAAGGTACAAACTCTTTCTGTATAGCATTCTAAGGTGCATCATGAATGATTTTAGTTGGCTAAAAGTACCATGCCAAATAAAATTCTTGAAAGCACTTGTGCAGACTTTGTGCTTCTTGTAGCTTTCATGCAGCACCCTGTGAAAGTTTCTAATCCAACCCCCTGGGCTCAACCTATAAATTTCTCTTTTTCATTTTCCATGCCTAACTGCCACTTCCTCAGGATATTCCCAAGAAAGAGGCATTCAGTAATAATTTATGTTCTGGCGGAATCAGATTTAGAGAATTCCAAATGTATAACAACTCCTCTAAAGAAACAATTTCTTTATTGCATTAAATTATGCTGCAACATTATCTCATGTTGGATGGAGAAATATTCTGTGAATATTTAGAGCTTTAAATGTAGGAATCCAGAGACTATTGTTTATTTTATTGTCTTTTTGTATTTTGTGGTAGGAATATTAAATTATTAACATTTTCTTCTATTTCCCACCACATTTATGAAGATGTCACTTTCTTGGGCTGGAGTTAGCCCTCCTATTGTGTCATAAATAATATCCTTACAAGACCTTAAGAGTTTGACCACATGGGAATATTTCAGGGAGATTAGTCGCCTGGTGACTAATCGCTGCTTCTTTGGGGCGACTAATCTCCTTGATTTTCTTGATTAAACTGTAAGTCGCCTGCGCCTATTTCCCACACGGCGCTAAGTTGCTGAAAATTGCCTCGTGGGGCAATTTCGAGCGACTTAGAAAAACGCAGCGCTGTGTGTGAAATAGGTGCAGGCTACTTACAGTTTAGCACACGTGAGACACGGGCAATCAATTCAGGGAGATTAGTTGCCCCAAAAAAGTTTGACTAATGACTAATCTCCCTGAATCTTCCTGTGCGGTCTAGCCCTAAGTGGGTGTTTGGACTATCAGTACAGGGATGCATGGTCAATGTCATCTGAGTGCTAAAGCCAGAGAAAACTGTAAACAGAATACTTAATACAAGTGACAACTTTGGTTCTAAAAACCTGAGACACAACAGAACCATGAATACTGATCCACTACAATGTATATTTCAAGTTAACAAATATAGGGCAAATAATGATGAATTGGATTCAGTGTTACTCATACCTTGTCATTTGCTTGTTTTAGGGCAGATTTATTAAGGATTAAATGGTAAATTCAAATTAAAAGTTTCAAATAGGTTTTTTGGTAAAAATTTACATTTTCAGGTTAAATAAAAAAGCTAAAATTATTTGATTTTTTCAGAAACAAAACACTTTTAAATTTGAGATTTGTTATACCCTGGCCTGGAAATAGCTTGCATCAACCAACCACCTCAAACCTGTTCAGGTCATGTGGAAGCAAATGGCAGAGTCCACCTGAGAAATTTGAAGATGTTAATAGCCTTCATGATGTTTGAGAGTTTTTCAGAGCATTTTGACCAAACACTTGAATGATTTGGGCAATGCAAGTTTTTTTTTTCCCTCCATTCGAGTTTTGCGATTCGAGTTATGCAATTCAGATTTGGTCATTCAAGTTTTTTACATTTGATTTTTTGTCTTAAATCTGATACTATTCGAGTTGTGAGTTCATTTGAGTTAATTCAAAGTTTTAAAAAGCGCAAATAACTCTAAAACTTGACCTTTGATGAATATGCCCCTTAATGTTTGTACAATCATATAGTAAAAAGATCAAGAAGACAGTTGGCCTTTCTCCTCTCTTCATGTCATTCTGTAGTACAGTTGTCCTGGGTTCTGTTGTGTAATGCAGGAACTATATATATATATATATATATATATATGTATATATATATATATATATTTTTTTTTTTTTTTTTTAATATATATGTTAGCCCTATTAATACAATGCAAGAATGAGGATTCCAAATAAATTGAAGAATTATATTTATTCTATGTATTGGATGTGAGATGGAACACTGGACATCTTTGTGGCTCAACCAGAGCATTACTGATTCATGGAAAGGATTTTCCAGTTCCCGCAGCATGCTCTATACTGTCCCCTTCTCAGAATCAGAATGTACTCTCAGCGCCATTTCCAGCCAGTTTCCTATTTGCACATCTGCTTAGCTGGAACGAATGCCTTGATCCAGGAAGGGCCTGAATGATGCAATAAATCTTCTTACATACTTTGGCAAAAAAACGATAATACAAGCAGTTATTTTTCTTGAGACTATTCCTTGGATTCAAGGAAACCTTCTTAAATTTTACACTGGAATTTTTCACTACGAGACCTTGTAGAGATACAGTTAATACAAGTACAGTACTTTAAAATCAAGCATACCACTATTACTTAAGGGGCATATTTATAGATGTTTGCTTGAGAAAACCAGAGTAAAAAATTTTTAGTGCTGCTTTTTACAAAACATTTTACACCAATTGTAAAGTTGTGTTTAAGCTAGTCTTTGGCAAGAATGGAGGTTTGTTTTTTCCTGGGGGTAAGGTAGAGATATTGTTGTTAGGGAGAATTTAGCTATGGTTAGGAGAGAATCAGTTGTAAGAAATGTTGTAGTAAATAGAGGCATTAGGGTGCCAGCAGAAGGAAGGTAAGGTTAGTTCATGGCTAAAAGAATTTCATGGAGTGTCGAGTGGAAAGGAACAAAGGCCAGTTGCAGCAAAAATCTTTCTAGAACAGTGATTTTCAACCTTGTGCCTCCAGCTGTTAAGAAACTACAAGTCCTACAATGCATTTGCCTGACTGTGGCTGTCAGACTCCATTGCATTGTGGGACTTGTAGTTCCTTAACAGCTGGAGGCACAAGGTTGAAAATCACTGTTCTAGAAGATGGTTGAGAAATAGAGACTTCAAGACTGAGACTTAAGGCAGCAAAGCCAGTAGGCAGGTAGCCAAACAGCCCATGACCTGCCCAATAAATCAAACTGCCATCTTAGTACTTTCGGGGACTGGACTAGAAATTGAAAGACATTACTTCTAATTCTTATTGTATATGGATAGTAGAACCAGGCAAATATTGAGAGAAAGTAATTCAATGTATGGTTATTTTTATATATTGTGGATAACATTCCATGGTGACCATGTAGAAGATGTGAAGATGTAGGACAGGTACTGTAAATGAGCCCATCATTTTCAAAATATTTGTGATCTAACCCACTCTGTAACTCGGACCAACACAATGGAATTGCATGATTTAAAACTTCACCTTTTTGAAGATATTCTCATTTATGCAAAAGTAAATAAAATGTTAGCGTTAATACAATGAATCCTCCTTGTATGGGTGGAGGGGGATGTGTCACTGATACTGGATGAATTACTAATTACTAATGTGCAATGTGATATGTACTAATGTTAGTAAAAGACACCAGCTAAAGGGATTTATAATTTGGAAATAAGCATAACATTTGAGGGGTTTAACCCTGGGATCGTTAGCAATCCTTCAAATTGAGATGTAGATATAAAAACTGACATTCCCTGAAGCATAAATATTAATGTACCGTGGTGTAACATGTGGGAGTAGGAACTATTTATGCTATGCTTTACCTTGATGCCAATACACAGGGGTACATCCCATATGGCTAAATGAATTGGTTTGTATTGCACAACAATTGTGCAATAATTTTAATGTTTCTGATTTTAATAGTCAGCTTAATAGACCTTTATCAAGCTGGGTCCTGGACTGGCATTAGCAGAGGCTCTAAACTATGCATTCTCCAAGAAACTCAGAACTCAACAGCTTTGAACCATATTAGACTTTGAGAAATTGGTTGCAGGTCTGAAAAAGTGGAGAAATCCTAAGGGCATTTATCCAAAGCAGACAAATACAACAATACAAATGTAGCTTGCACTAGGATGGGCTATGTGGTTTAATTATTTGTTACATTGCTTTTACATGCATTTTGGAAGGGCAGACAGAGTGATTTTTTTTATTTGCCCTCCATAGCTCACTACACCTCAGATAAAAACACTTGTTTAAGGCTTTTGTTAAACAGCATAAAGAGTAGTGGTGTACATTCCCTATTGGACTTTATACAAAACTGATGCCTACAGAGCCCAAAATTGGTACAGATGCAGTCACTTTGGATTGTGTGTTAAATGCGTCGTGACTTAACTCATTTATCCCATTTATCCCACTTATCACAGAATATTGTGTCACAGCATCCCATCCAATTAAAGAGTTCACCATTGAAAACAATGGTGCTTTGGTATGCTAATGAAAAGGTTAAATGCATTAAATGAGTTAAGATAACTTTAGATAACACAGTTTCTTCAATTAGCCCTGAGTCACAACGCATTTATTATACAAATCCAAGTGACTGCATCTGTATGTGTGCCTTTGCTTTTAAGGCAGCATTCAAAATGAAGAGATAATTATTTCCTGAAGTTTGAAGAAATTAAAATACTAGGTAGATGGTAAGGATAGGACTGGGCACACCAACATTTTTAGCTGGAACAAGGTGAACAGCCATTCCCCTAGCTGAAGTGCTCCATGGATAGGATTAGTGCTCCATGCCCTTCTGTCCAGGGGAATAGTAATTGATTCACATAATGGTTAAATGATCCCCACCTGACTTGAGTGTCATGGCAGTTCTATGGGTGCTTTGACACCACATTATATGCAGAGTAAAAATATGATGGTCAAAATGTTGCAACCTACCACATGTCATCAGCCTTAAAAAGTCTGGTCAAAAATAAGTTTCACTTATGAGTATACAATTAAAGATCATCTCAAGCAAGCTGCCTGTTATTTGCATTCTCTCAAAAAAGTCACCCTCTTGTGTGTACAGTACCCCTGCTATAAGAGCTGTTGGGAGATGCTGGGAGTTTTATCAGAGCTGCCAATCCCAGATCCAAGGCAACCATACAGCAGGTCCTACAATGAATCATACAAGACCTATGCAGAACACTGGAGACAGCTACAAGTGGTTGCCATATGCTATATTTGAAAGGCACCAGCAGCATGTGGCAGCATGTGGCAGGCATTTGTATGACCATTCACATATTTTGCATTATGAAAATCAAAAGAGGTTAAGTAAAATAAAATTGTATTTACTGGGTAATTCATTTTTTACTTCATTGAATTATTTTGTTTTTTTATAACCACATGTTTCCACATTTCAGTCAGAAGCTTTGTTTGCTTTCCCAAGTAATATAAATGCAAGGACATTGGGGATATTCTCTCCCAGCATCTAGCATTATTTGTTAAAAATGTAAATCCTGTTTAATTCATACATATCTGTACGTTGTGCTGCAGGAAAAAAAGAAAATATTTATTTTATTTCATTGGCAATGTAATGTTTTTTGTTTGTCATGACCAAGGGGCCACAAGGTAGTTTCTATGGTCATTGGTCATAGTGTTTGGAGTATGGACTTGGAGGAGACTTAGCTTATACAGTAAAAAGTAAAATGTCCAGGCAAGAGGTCATGGCAAGCAGAGTCAGAGGACAGACCACAGTGAATACCAGAGTAACAGGATCAGTATAAGTGAGAATTTGTGGATAGCAGAAGTGCCTACTTCCAGTAAAGTGGACATAAGGCCTAGGAAATTCTATTGGCATCAGTGAGGTTATAATGTCTGAATCTCACGCTACTGGTGGAATCCTTGGTGTTTAAGGTGGTCTTATTCCTTTAAAAATGTTTGTTGGTGTTAGAGATATCTCCCTTATATAAGCTTCAGTGGAGGAGGATTAGCAAATGAGAATTAATGCTCTGGTCAGGAGAAATTATTCTCAAAAACTGCAATAACCAGGATTTCAATTGCCAGAATTGCAATTATCAGGAGGTAAATAGTTAGGACCACCATCTGAGTTTTGGCCTTGATGAGTTATGGTGGCAATTATGTAGAGTTCCATTACCTGTGAGAAGGATCTTGGGGTTTTTATAGATAACAAGTTGTCCAATTCTGGGCAGTGTCATTCTGTAGCTACTAAAGCAAATAAAGTTCTTTCCTGCATAAAAAAGGGCATAAACTCAAGGGATGAAAACATAATTATACCTCTTTATAGATCCCTAGTAAGACCTCATCTGGAGTATGCAGTGCAGTTTTGGACTCCAGTCCTTAGGAGGGATGTAAATGAGCTGGAGAGAGTGCAGAGACGTGAAACTAAACTGGTTAGAGGGATGGAAGACTTAAATTATGAGGGGAGACTGTCCAGGTTGGGGTTGTTTTCTCTGGAAAAAAGGCGCTTGCGAGGGGACATGATTATACTTTACAAATATATTCGAGGACATTATAAACAAATATCAGGGGACCTTTTTACCCATAAAGAGGATCACCGCACCAGAGGCCACCCCTTCAGACTAGAAGAAAAGGACTTTCATTTAAAGGAACAGAGTAGGTGGTTCTTCACAGTCAGGACGGTGAGGTTGTGGAATGCACTGCCGGGTGATGTTGTGATGCTGATTCTGTTGATGCTTTTAAGAGGGGCTTGGATGATTTTTTGGACAGACATAATATCAAAGGCTATTTTGATACTAAACTCTACAGTTAGTATAGCTATGGGCATATATGGTTTGTGTGAAAGAGAGGAGATGTGTGTGTGTGTATGTATGCTGGGTTTTTAATTTGATGGGGTTGAACTTGATGGACTTCTCTTTTTTCAACCCAATTTAACTATGTAACTATGTAACTGTATCAAATCACTTATGCTTTTACATGGTCATGGAACTCCTTAGTGGCTTATGTTATCCTAATATTTTAAAATAGGGGTACATTAATCACTATATAATGTCCAGGTGGATTGAATCATTATTCAATATATACTCCCATATGTAGTATAAGGTACTAAGTTTGCCCAGGAGCAGTAACCAATGGCAACCAATAAGATGCCTGCATTTAATCAGGTGACTAGTAAATTCTACATGCTGATTGGTCGCTATGGGTTACTGCCCCTGGGCAAACTTAGTGCCTTTTATTACATAAACCCAATACTGTTCAGTGGTTAGCACCATTTCTGCTGTTCACTTGTGTAATTTACGGTATTTGGTGTGCAAATGCTGTGTGCGCCCCATATTTTTGGCATAACTCAACTGCAATTGATGCAGGTAGCTGAGGGGACCCGGAAACTACCACCTGGTATAGAGTTTGTGGCAGAGGATCTGAGTGATGCCCAATTATATTTGACTATGAAAGAGCTTTGACACTCATCTGATTGCGGGTGTTTGGAGAACTGCAACTCAACTTGGGGATGTAAATGAGTCCTGTCATGTCTTAGCTTGGTATAGAAACTTTATTGACTTAGAAATTAGTATGTTGGAGCAACCAGACAGATTTTGAGGAATTTTGGCAGACTGTATTCTAAAAAAGAAACAGAAAAGCATTTCTGTGGCAGCCCTGTAATAAAACAAAGTATTCCAAGGGCTGGCTGCAAAAAGCAGCAGTCAACAGTATGCCGATATCATTCCTAGGCGTTACTGAGACTGGAACATGGCATAGTGACAGTTATTAGCCCAAACTCATTGCTGTACCTGCTGCCCCCAGGCTCTTTCCAATGATCAGGTTTTATTAAACATGCACAACCTTGTACTGTCATTTAGATACGTTAATTAAATTGTGAAACCTGATATTTGAATTAGTACATCTCAGAATCATTAGCCTTTCAACCACTACAAATGAAAGCCTTTGTTTCTCCGAGCTTTGAAAAGAGAGGGCTGATAAGGAAGATCAGGCTTGGTGAAATTACAACTTTCAAACTATGCAAGGAGTACATGAAGATCAAGGGCTCACAGCTGGAAACTAGTGAAACTGAGTTCTGATTTTAAAAGGAACTTCTGTTAGGCCATATTTACTGTAATATTTGCTCAGATGATTTCCATAATTCTTTTTTTGTACCAATTCCTCAGCATTCCATTTGAAAATGAAAAGAAACACTGGAAGTATGATTTGGCTTATATTCATTTGTAAGTAGAAATAGTATTCCTTGGATACATATTTCATTTGATACTTAAATGAGAGCTTAAGGTTAAAACATTTTAATAAAACTGCTGTATTTTATATAATGACCTTTTTGTACCAGCTCAGAGTACCAGCAGCACTATGACAGTAAAATTATCCAGACATTCAAAGTTGCCCACAGCAGCTCGCTATCTTGGATTCGGTTAGGTTGGGTGGCCACTTGCCTGGTTTTTCAAGGGGATGTATGGTTTAAAACCTCCTTTCTGGGTGTCACAGGCCATCCACAATATCATATTCCTGATCTTGAACATCATTGCCATGCCCCGTAATGTCACCACCCACCACCTTTGTCTGGCTTTGTTGGAAACAGAAGCAACCCTACTGTGTGGCTGTCTTTTGTGGGTCAGTGACACTTCACATGCTCAGTGTGCTCTGGGAAGTTGCTTAAAAGCTAAGCTTAGGGGCATCATTGCTATCATATTAATGAAAAAAACTAAAACTGGAAAGATTCAATCATGTAAAGCCATGGAAGAAACTGTACTGCAACAATAGTCACATTGACCCATTTCCATGGACTTCTATAGAAGCTCATAAGGTTTGACTGACAACATTTTTTCCTTCAGTTTTTAAAGATTTTTTTTTTATCAATAAATATCCAAAATTTGAGATTAAAATTGTACAAAAAATTTAAGAAATTGCAGAACAAAACACATTTTTGAATTTTCAAATGTTTGCCCGGTAATATCTGCACTGGTAACTATAAAAGGGAATCTGGTAGTCAAGGACTGGAAGTGACTACAACCCCTAGTTTCCACCAATGCAAATTGAATTTTTAATCTTTGAAACAATAGTCCTTTCCAAGGTTTGGCTTGACTTTACATACTTATGATTTCCTTTGACTTTACTTCTGCAATGATACCAGTTAACGTTTTTTTGCTGCTTTAATGTATTAACACTCATCTTAAAATTTAAGATGATATTTTAGGACTGTTTTGATTGCAATATTCATGGGATTTTAACATGTTTTCTTAAGCAAGTAAGTTATCAACGGGGCTAAGCTTATCATGACGTAAATAAATCTTTCCATGAATATTTCTGAAATCCTACTCAACGTAGTAGATGCCCTAAGAAAACATGTTAGTCAAATCAACATTAGAGTCACCATACACTTAACTGCTGAAAGAGCTAACTGCTGCACTAAACTGCTGAAAGAATTTTGTATATAGTTAATAGTATGATATATAGATATATATATATATGTAGCCCCCACCCTTCCCAGCTATAGTCAGGTGATCCCACTGGTGTCTAATAAAAGGGCAACCAAGATTGGGAGTTTTACTTTGAAAGCAGCAAGTAAGTTGCAGGTAAAACTTAGTCCCTTTGTAAAATGTATAATGAAGTAATAGAATTCTTAATGAATCAGATGAAAATTGAGCGTAGGACTGGCCAGATATGGGATGACGTAGTTGGCCAGCTTAAATATATTGCAATATATGGACAAACAATCCCTGTTATTTAAAGGGTAAGGCATTTTTTAGTAGCTGTATGCACAGAATGTCTCAATGTCTTAAATATATTGATAATGGGTTGAGTGCAGAGGATCTCTTGTCTTTGTATTTTGTGGTCACAGCCTCATTGCACTCCCGCCTAATGGTTTTAAAAATTAGTGGTGAGCACAACTTTTTGTTATATATATATATATATATATATTGTTATTTTAAAAGAGCAAAAGTAAAGATGTAAAGAAAGTGCATCAAACAAATGGATCCTGCCTGGTTTGGGCACCCATGGCCTATGGTGACACATTGGTGAGGCTCTTATCAATGTGCAAATGTGTTCCTAACCTGATGGGATTATACAGATGGGATGATTTTCAGACCGTTATCAGTTGACAGGCCTCCACAGTGGTCTCATACAATGGTCATTAAGCTGCCATCTAGGTCTGGAGAAGCCACCTCATTAGCTTTTATGCTTTAATTGGTCCATGTATGGCCACCTTAATCTCCTGATCTTCAGGCAGAAAAGTAATCAGTGTTGCTGCACATCATACTACAGGGGAATGTGATTCTGATATTAACATTAGCTAAGAACAGTGGCTCCATTGCTGCCTTTCAGCACAGTGGTATGTGAGTGCTGTATCAATAATCAAATTAAAAGCCAATTTAGTTGTTCCCTATTGGCTTTCGTTATCAATTAAAAATGAACTTTTTGAGACTATCTCAATATTAAAAGATGAGCAGAACTCAGTTGAAATTTCTGTAGAAATATGCATAAATGAAAAAGCAAATATTAAATATTGTCAATATAATTGTAGACTTTCTGCATTCCACATGATAGCAGTGTCTCCATGGCAAGTATCAAACTGTCAGTGCTTGGCGCAGTAAAAAAAAACACATTATGAATGATGTGCATTCAGAAACCATATCCATACATGCATATTTATGAGGTAACGGTCATACAAGGAGAATATAACAGCATTTCAGAGCTTGCCCTGGGTAAAGTCCATTCCCTTGGTGAACCAGAGCTTTTATTTCCATTGACTTGAATTTTATACTTTGAAGTTCTGAGTTCTCCTGTGAAACAGAGAACATATTTCCTGAATCATACTGAGCAAGAATATTAACTGTCTGTTTCCAGATATATCCTGCAGATGTGTGTGAAATTCTTTTCTTTTGAGCCACAACAATGTTTCCCTACAAAAATATTCAGGAATCATGATTTTAAAATGTGCCTTTTTTCATAGGAGATATTTCAAGGTGCTTGCAAAACTGTAAGAAATAGAAAGTGTTTTTATGGTACGGCTTGAACACAAATGTGTGGAAGACTTACAGGGAACAATAGTAGAGCAAGGGTTATATAAGCACTGCCTTCCATTCAGGATGGACCGTCACATATGTGGATAAAGTATCTGGCACATCTGTAACACAGAAGGGATTATTAACGCAGACAGGGGAAGGAGTGCAAGAGCACACCCTTTAGCATTTATTTAATAACCATTTCTTCCACTGGTTCTAGCTGTGGCCTTCACCTCATTCCTGATAAGAACACAAGATGTAGGGTGTAGAAGAGTCTGTCCTTACCACCAGCCTTTTCAGGATGAGTAGAGGGCAGGAGGTTGGGCATGGGCTGAGAAAACTTGATAGAATAGCATTTTCATCATTGCCAGGAAATGTCAAGTAATGTTTATGACAGGAACATGTGAAATGAGCTCTATTTATCAAAATATATAGATGATAGATAGATAGATAGATAAATCTGAATATTTAATCCCCCAATGAACTTGTATTGTGTCAAATTAAATCCAATGCTTATTTTCAGAACTTTCAGAAGATTTCAGTTGGGTGTTTGGACTCAACACTCCCACTGAGAATCCCAAACAACAAAATGGCGTTTAACTGCTCAGAGCAGGTACATCTGCTTTGGTAAATGTGTTGGTCTGTTAGGAGGGAGTGTAGCATATGTAATAACATTTAAACTGATCCAGTTAAATTGTTTATACCTGCCCCTTAGACACTTAGTACAGTATATTTACAAAGTTAAATTTGGTTGAAAAAATTCCAGCGGAATCCACAACAATGTTTCCCTACACAAATATTGTGTGTAGGGAATGTTTCCCTACACATAAGCTTGTGTGTGGATTCTGCTGGAATAAAATGTTTTAAAGGCAAAGCCTGAGGATGGTGTGCTTCATATCCTATTATTCAAGACAAGGAATTTGGCTGACTTGGAGGCAGCTTGGGAGTGGATGCACCCTGAAATAGTAAGTGGTGTTCTGAAGAAAACACTGTTTTTTGGACTCTAATGTATTTGTAAATTGTAATCATGTCCCCTCGCAAGTGCCTTTTTTCCAGAGAAAACAAACCCAACCAACCTGGACAGTCTACCTTCATAATTTAAGTCTTCCATCCCTCTAACCAGTTTAGTAGCACGTCTCTGCACTCTCTCCAGCTCATTTATATCCCTCTTAAGGACTTAAGGATTTAGGGGCATATTTAATAAGGGCTTCATACTCGTCACTTATACAAGGTGGTTTATTGCATACGTCGATGATAATTTTCTTATAATCTTTTCCAAATCAAAATCTCTACCCAGAGGGATTCCACACCCTCACCAGTACCAGCAATGGTTATTTCTTTAGTGCATGGCTTTAATTCAGGCTTTACATACAAACACACTCCTCCTTTCAAAGAAGACATACTGTAAGTAATTGTTGAGGTGTAGGAAGGTTCCTACCTAGATGCTCTATTCTGGTAGGAAAGTTTAAGGGCTTACAAGCACATGGGGCAGTCACAATGACATACATTTGCCTACAGTTTTGGCAGGTAAAATGCAATAATTCATTAACTTACACCAAAAAGAATTCCTTACATCCCACATAGTTGTCCTCTGCACTGTTTGGTCTTGGTGTTGATGTAAGCGTGGAATAAAAAAACCTTTTTTATGTGACCACTGATGGAATGAGCTGTGAGTGCTTTCACTTTTGGACTATACATATATATATTCACTTCAGGAGAATGCCTAAAGTAGACATTGGTTTGGGAGTTCACCTAGTGGATGGTCCTTAGTACTTGACTTACATTTCCAATGACATTCACAACATTCACTTTTTATTCCCCTCATCACATTGGTTTTATGTCAGTCATAGGCTACACAGGATCAATGACCAAGTTAAGAACAAACTATTAAATCCATAATTATAGTTATCTATAGTCAATTAAAGAATACATGGCCTTGTATATAATCGGATTAGAAAATACTGTATGTTTTTGGCTTGCTTACATGTTTCCACTCATCTCGCACCCTATCTTGATCCAGATTTGGGTTGTGGAAAGATTTTGGCTACTGGATTATCCATTAGTTTGCTCTATATAGAACATGAGTCAGAACCATCTTTATTATTCACACTACATGATTGGCGATACTAAAAGGAACTGACAGTACAGACTTGTTCTTTCTTAGATCATTTGAGGTTAGAAACCAGAAAGCATAGCAAGAAAAAAATCTTTTAATGGCTTTGTTTAGGCTTCTTTTTGGAGTTGCAAATTGTCTTCAAAAATGTTTGAATAAAAAAAATGGGATTTGGCTTTCACATCTCATTCCTCTCTGACTGTAGAATGAGAGCCTGAAAGAAAAAACAAATGTGGCAGATTACATGCTAATAAAAAGCAAGTTGCCCTGCAGGTTGCCAAGTAGGGAGATTCAGTCCTGATTGTGTAATATACTTGTAATTAAATAAAGATTTTGGCCTTGTAGCGCCAATTCTGTTTAATTTCCTCAGATAACCCTCACACAGATTCATGTTAATTGGTACCAATAAGTGAATCTGACATTTTTGTTTTAGTAGTTTACAAAGAAATGTTGCATTTAAGACCTGACTTAACAAATTCTAATGCTTCTATTCTACAGAAGGTTTTCAAAGATGAAACACAGTACACTATGGGCCTATTTATTGACATTCGAGAATGTGTTTATTGGAAAAATTGTGGTAAAAAATCCTGGATTTTCTTTGAATTCACATTTTCTGAAAATGTTGATCATAGGAATGTAAAAAATCAGCAGCTAAAAGCTGGTGCACTTCTATGTAGTTCAATATGAGGTATATACTGTATTCAATTGTTTTACTTATGAAATTGTCTATTTATGAAATTTGTGTTTTTTATCCAGAATGCTCAGGACCTGTGGTTTTCTGCATAAAAAAATCTTTCCATAATTCAGTTCTCCATAACTTAAGTTTACTTAAAAATAATTTAAATATTAAATAAACCCAGTAGGATTGTTTTCTCTCTTAGAATGCTCGTGACCTGGGGTTTTCTGCATAAAGAAGCTTTCTATACTTTGACCCTCCATACCTTAAGTTTACTTAAACATAATTTAAATATTAAATAAACCCAGTAGGATTGTTTTCTATCTTAGATGGGATCAAGTACAAGATTCTGTTTAACAAAGAAAAGGGAAATACAATTTAATAATTTTAATATAATGGAGTCTATGAGAGATGACCTTCCTGTATTATGAAGCTTTCTGGATAATGGCTTTCCAGATAATGGATCCCACACCTGGGAATGGAAGTTTGTGCTAAAAGTACTTTTTTGGGCACATAGCCGAGATGGAATTAGAAGGAACATTGGCCATAGACTTGTTTTCTTTACTTCTTTATCTCAGGTGGTCTCAGACTCTGTCACCTCCCATAAGCACATGTCAACAGGCAGACCTCCACTCATGAATGCTCCACAGTATTTTTTTTATGTTTTTTATGAAGGCCAATCAAAAGTGTAAAGGTGAAAAATGTCTTGGAACACTAGAAAATGATCATGCTTATTGCTTTTGTTAGACGTTCCCCAAATCAAGCCCTTTCTGTGCCCCTTGTCCTGACCCTCAATTCTTTTCCTGTTAAACAAACAATAATAGAATTTCACAAAAGCTCCAGTGAGACCTCAGCTGCTGTGCTAGACATTGCCTGGCATGTCTCAAGGAAGCCCACAGCTCTTTATTTCCAATATCCCTCACAGGATGACAGCCAGAACATTCATACACCATTCCAATCTGGAACCAAGCATGATTTGGTTCCCTCATCAATCACCGACAATGAATGGTATGACACTTAAGGGAAATCACCGTGAATTACTTCATTAAATATAATTCCAGAACAAATTGGAAATGGTAATTTCTGCAGAAGAAGGAAATCCCATTGTGAAGCTTTTTTATTTTTCCCTGATTTGGGAGATATTGTAAAACCATTATGTATTGGCATTTCATATTGAGAATAATGTGTATGAGTTTGAAAAATAGTGGCAAATCCATCACATAATATTTATAACCATTTCATAATATTACTCTGCAAATTATTATTTTATAATTGCCAGACTAACTTAATTTCATTTTATGAGAAGGTAAGCAGGGACCTCGATTCTGGGATGGCTGTGGATGTGATTTACTTAGACTTCGCTAAAGCATTCGATACAGTGCCACACAGAAGATTACTGGTTAAATTAAGGAATGTTGGCCTGGAACATAGTATTTGTACCTGGATAGAGAACTGGCTAAAAGATAGAATACAAAGAGTGGTGTTAAATGGAACATTTTCTAATTGGACCCATGTTGTTAGTGGTGTACTACAGGGCTCTGTACCGGGTCCCTTGCTTTTCAACTTGTTTATTAATGACCTGGATGTGGGCATTGAAAGTACGGTTTCTATTTTTGCTGATTATACTAAATTGTGCAGAACTATAGGTTCCGTGCAGGATGCTGCCACTTTGCAGAGTGATTTGTTGGGAAACTGGGCAGCAAACTGGAAAATGAGGTTCAATGTTGATAAATGCAAGGCTATGCACTTTGGCAAAAATAATATAAATGCAAGTTATACACTAAATGGCAGTGTTGGGAGTTTCCTTAAGTGAGAAGGATCTTGGGGTTTTTATAGATAACAAGTTGTCCAATTCTGGGCAGTGTCATTCTGTAGCTACTAAAGCAAATAGGGTTCTGTCCTGCATAAAAAAGGGCATAAACTCAAGGGATAAAAACATAATTACACCTCTTTATAGATCCCTAATAAAACCTCATCTGTAATATGCAGTGCAGTTTTGTACTCCAGTCCTTAGGAGGGATGTAAATGAGCTGGAGAGAGTGCAGAGATGTGCAACTAAACTGGTTAGAGGAATGGAAGACTTAAATTATGACTGTAGACTGTTTAGGTTGGGGTTGTTTTCTCTGGAAAAAAGGCTGGGTTTTTAATTTGGAGGGGTTGAACTTGATGGACTTTGGTTTTTTCAACCTAATTTAACTATGTAACTGTGGGGGAGATTCATCAAAGAGTGAAGTTCCGCCACTAGAGGGAAATTCCACAGCTCTCAGTTCATTTCTATGGGATTTTGAAAGGCCTATTTATCAATGGGTAAAGTGAAATTTCACCCTTTGATAAATACTCCTTTCAAAATCCCATAGAAATGAATGGCGAGCTGCGGATTTCCCTCTAGTGGCGGAACCTCACTCTTCACTTCACTCTTTGATGAATCTACCCCTATATGTCAAATTCTCTCCCTGAATCAGTTGTACAGGCTGATACATTAGATAGCTTTAAGGAGGGGTTGGATGGCTTTTTAGCAAGTGAGTCAATTCAGGGTTCAGGAAGATAGCTTACAGTACAAGTTGATCCAGGGACTAGTCCGATTTCCCCCTTGGAGTCAGGAAGGAATTTTTTCCCTTCTGAGGCAAATTGGAGAGGCTTCAGATAGGGTTTTTTGCCTTCTTCTGGATCAACTAGCAGTTAGGCAGGTAAAAAAAAAACAACGGTATGTTAATATGTTGGATTCAATGAGAAAGTCCATTTCAGGCTTTGTAGCACAGAAATTAGGCACTTCATGTACATATGGAGGTTATTTAGATATAGCTACTGAAAGAATTATAGTAAATAATACTTATGTAACAAATGTATCACTTCTATTGTATTCATATTATGAAGTGAAGGGAAAGGTAAAAAATAGTAAAATAGAAAATAATTGTAATTAGTAATATAAAAACAGTGCTTTGGATTTTGAAATCACAACTTCTATTGACTTCTACATGAACTCGTCATATTTTAGTAACCTAATGAGTTAGGTTGTAAAAAGACACACGTCAATCAAGTTCAACTTATTAAGTATCTCTCTCTCTCTCTATCTCTCTCTATGTATGCATATATATATATAATTGGGGGGGGGGGGAAAGCCATCCAACCACTTATTAAAGATATCTAATGTATCAGCTGATTCGGGGAGAGCATTCCACATCTTCACAGCTCTCACTGTAATAAACCCTTTTCGAACTTGAATTTTAATTCACATTTTTTGTTGAAAAAACTAAAATTTGAAGTTTGATAAATCTGCTTCTAGGAATAAATACACAAAGACTAGATATTTCAATACATACTTGGCATTAAATCTCAGTCCCAAAGAGCTTACAATCTAGTATCTCATATTTAACTTAAAGGGCAGCTATCGTACATATATTGTTCCCCTAACTGAAAATGTGCCCCAATTTGTCTATTAGACTACAGTGGGTGGAAACATTTTCTATGATCAGTGCCATTTAATATAAATGTACTGTATGTTGATGACTAAACAATTCTATATTCAAATGGTCTGGTAAACTCACCTTAAAGCAGAGTTCTCTGCATTATAGAAAGACTCCTTTGTCCACAAGTAATAGTAATAATTAAATGATATAGAATTTGCTATTATTGAATATCATAAAATATAAATGCTATAACATATTTCTAAATAATGGGGGTGTCTGCATTGGGTAAGGTTGGTGGGAAATCCACTTGGAAGTCTACATTAAATTAGGCCAGATTTATTGACGGGGATATGAAAAAATAATATGAAAATTAATTTTAAAATATGGCATTTGATATATTATATCACAACAGTTTCTTTTCCAACAGCCAACAAACATGTACAGAGTAGATATTATGCCAAAATATTTTGTTTCAAAAAGCCACATAATTTAAAATGTTTTAAAATGTGTAGCTACTGTAAATGAATTATCTGAAAAGACAGTGGAATGTTATTAGCCTACTAAATACCATACCATACTGTACATTACCATGTATCTTTAAATATTTCAGTCTAGGGAAATCCTTATTAAAAATTCTTTACCGACAGATGTTTTCATTACTTATTCCAGACTAGTAAATATTGTAAGAAAACATGACAGTAATATAAGAAAATATGTGCATCTGACTCTCGCCAAATACTTTTCAGCAAGGAGAATCACTGGCATTTATTTAAAATGGAATTGCAAATAAACGACATGGAATTTATAGGCTAGAAAATATATCCTGCAAGTACCGAAACCTACACTGGGTATCTGTCCTCCAGCTCTGATTCCTAGTTCTTACATTACTATTATTGCTACTCTGTATTAGGCTGCTATATTGAAAACATGTACAGTGAATGCTCTTAACAGCATCTCATAATTTATTTAGGAGGAACATACTATCTGAAACTGTCAAAATACAGGAAACAACACTACAGGTATGGGATCTGTTATCCAGAAACCCATTATCCAAAAAGCTCCAGCTTACCGAAAGGTCTAAATCACACATTTTTAAAAATGATTCCCTTTTTCCCTGTAATAATTAAACAGTACATTGTACTTGATCAATGATGATCAAGTTATGATCAATTTATGATGATTAAAATATGATTAAAACACATATCTGATAAAATATTTGTGTAGAGTGTATTCCTGTTAAAACTACCTGAGTTGCAGAAGTTGATAGTGGTTGATAGAGTGGACAAATTATAGAAGACGAGGTAGCTGGTTAAAAAAAATTACACAAACTCCAGACAGGTCAACATTCTAAACATAATTGACCAACATTAACGGAGTTATTCATCATTAATTTATTCTGAAATTCAAATATTTTTTGCATATTTTATTTGTTAATAATGGTTTTAAAAAACACTTATTTACAATATTTAAGTGAAAAACCATGAAGAAATCGGCATCTAAAAGCTTGGGAAGTCATGAAGAAGCCAATGGGAACTGTCCTAGCAAGTATTTAAACTATTCAATGTTTTGAGTTTTTCTTGAACTTGTAAACTCACGAAAATGATGAATAAAATAAAAATTTAAAGTATTTAAGTTTTTACATTGTTTTATTATTTTACGTTTTTATTCAGATTTTTTAGTAAATAAGTTAACATTTTGGTTTTTTTAACTTTGTGTTTATTCAAAGCAGAAAAAAGCAGTCAATATTAAGGTGGATCAATGTGGACAAAAATGCTATATTAATATTTATCTCATGTTTTCTTAGATCAATAGTTTTTTTGATTTTTTTTTTTTTTTACAGTCATGTATTTTCAAAAAAAAAAATCCTGCAGAGCATTTCTTTGAATGAAACAATGAATCAAAAGGAATGCAAGAAAACACTGTTGATTTAAACATATCTCGTATACATAAACTAGCAATAAATTAGCCCCTACGGGGTACAAAAGTGCTACTTTTCACAAGTGCAGTTGCCCATAACATAGGCATTGGATTTAATCAGTTTACAACCAATTAGAAAAAATAAAGGATCTATAAATATGAAGCTGAAATCATCAAATTGATTGTGTCTCAGGATTTGAGCCATACTGTAACATAAAGGCCTTATCATTGGGTGTCTCTTGATTTTTTTTTTTAATTTTAAGTTTTTCCACTAAAGAAAAAGATAAATACAAAATGGGAAAATACCTAATTTAAAACAAAACAAACATAACAATTAAAACAAAAACAGCAAGCATACTGAAAACTAAAAACTATTATTGTTTGTTTGATGCCTTACCAACCCCTTAACAACATTCCAAAATGAAGAGTACTGACTTTCCTTCTCATTTTTACTGTATTTCTGGAGCACTTTTGCAAGCACTGTGCCCTTTATTTGTCTGCTTCTAATCAAAGTCTAATTATTCTTACCTCCCATTATTTTTTATGACTAAATTGCTTTTTAAGAATGCTCATTTTCAAAGACTATTTTTTAAAGCCACCTCTTATGATTTTAATCAAGAATCCTTCAAAAAAACTCTTTGTGTCCTTATTAAAAGGTTGGATTTTATCTCCATTACATATTTTCCGCAGTCCGAAGGGACCCAGATGTGAATGCTCTCCCTCTTTTCATGGGGATTTTTTGCGACTATTCATTTTACTTTGTTCAGGTGATACATGAGATGCTTATTTCACAAAATGAACTAGATTCTTAAAGTCTTTTACTTAAAATTTTGCTGACTTTTTGACCTCATTATGCACCACAAATATATTTAAACTTTTATAATGCCCAGCTCAGTGTGTATTTGTGGTTTCCTTTTGCCAAAATTAATCTTTGCTGAAGGACCCTTTCACAACAATCATTCAAATAACGTTCATTATTAGCATTTTTAACTTAAAACACTGTTTAAACATTCACTGAGCTCTGTAAGTCAAATCATTTCTCAGATATAATATCCAGATGGTTTAGTTTTGAATGGCAATTTGTGAAATAAAAAGGTTGCATTTTGCATTACTAAGCATTTCTGATCTTTCCCACACTATGAAATGTGTGGCACTAATTGTATTTATATGTCTTCATCTATTTCTGTACATTGATATGTTGCCATATTTGGAACTGTTAATGCAAGTGGGTGATTCTAGTTATCATTCTCCTTCTCCTCCACTCCATAAGGCAGATTAAATAATGGGTGAAGTGGTTGTCACTAGTGAAAATTTGGCAGAAATACCATCTGCACAGACATTGCCAATTTACTAACAGGCATATAGGACAATTCGCTAGAAAAAGAGTGCATTGCTAGCAAAGTTTTGCACCCATTTGCCAGGCAAATTTTTGCTCAGGAGAACGATCGTTACTCCGTAAATTCACTAAAATGTTCACCCTTTCGCCAGAGATTCCTTTGCCAGCTTAGACAAGATAAAATGAATCTACATCCTCCTCAATTTTATGTCAGTGACATCATATCCTATGCGTTTTTTCATATTTTAAAGTGGGATTGTGTTTAAAAGTTGTAACCGTTAAATATTTTTGTTTTAATATTTTTTGCAACCATTTGAGGGACATGCTGCATTTGTTTTAGGATGAGCTCATGTCTAGGATATTAGAGGATCTCTTATGTCTTTATTTTGCTTCCTTGGACATTTTTAATACTAATCGACCACTCTCAAGCATTGGCACCATCATCTCTAATAAAGACATATATATGACCTATATGTACCCACATTAGTCAGTTGAAGTGTAAGTGTACTAACAAAGTCTCGCTAGACAGAAACGAACGTAGCAAAAGTTCACTATGAAATTCTCACGTCGACTAATTAAATGCTAGCAAAGCCGAGAAGCAACTTCTAGTGATGGGTGAATTTATTCACCAGGGGCCAATTTGTGCTGGATTTCCACATTTTGCCGGCAGCAAATAAATTCATGAATCGCCTGCGAAAATTCGCCCCAACTTTGGACGTTGGCATTAAATTTGCTGTTTCGCAACTTTCGCAGGAAATTTGCAAATTTTTCAGCGATCGAAATTACTTTATACCATTGTCAAGTCTCCATGGTTTAGTCTCCCTCCCTAAATTTAAGTCTAATTTATGAAAATGTAAGCTTTTTTTTTTTGCAAGCTTGAATGTACACAAGACTATTTTTTTTTTTTAAAACCACAAATAGTCAATGTATAAAAGAAATTAAAAGTTGAAAAGTTGCATGACAAAACTTGGCAAGTAGAAACTGATGAGCTTCTACAGACATAATTTTTTCCCCAAGTTTGAGATTTTCATCGATATTGAATAGAAAAATTTCAATGAAATTATAAAAGGAATTGTAATGTCCTTAAAACTTGCAATGATTATCACCTTCGGTAGCAAATAAAGGTATTATCGTTTCATTTCCAAAGTGGTACCCTATAACTTTTTAACTGAATGTCAATGATTAGGTAGGGGGCACTGTGGAGGCTGATGAGGGAAGGGCAAGTCCTTGAAGCAGGAGCTGTATGTGCCAAAGGGATCACAGCAAGGAAAGGTAGGAATCAAGTGACAAGGGCCATGAGTCAGACTGGAAGAGGTGCAGAACAGAATAGGGTGGAGATCCAGACAGAACCAGACTGGATGGGACAGGACGATGCAGGCGTAGATTGGGAAGTGACTGAAAGGATTGTACAGGATGGTGTGGGCGAAGATCGAATCAGACTGTGGACAGAGCAGTAAGAGGGCTGGAACAGGAGAGGACTGGAGAGGATAGCAGAAGAGGGCTGGAAAAGGCAGAGCAAGATACAGAGCGAGATGAGGGGATACAAGGTACCAGACAGGGTCAGGAAGCAAGAATCAGGAACAGGCAAGGCAAGGTCGGTTCAAGGTCAAGGAAGGGAAAGGTTTAGAGTGAGGAGCAGAGCAAGATTCAGAATAGCATGGGCAGGGTAAGGTTAAAACAAGGCAAGATACAAAGCACGACTGGGACCATGGGAGGAACTTACAAGGCAAGACAAGGTTTAAGTAAGGACTGGAGCAGAACCAGAAGGGGAAGGCAAGGCAGATCAGGAGAAGGTAAACAAGATAAGGTTCAGGACAAGGCAGGACAAGACAGGGAAGGGTTCAAACAAGATAAGGCAAGGCAAGATGGGGAAAGACAAGGCAGATCAAGGAAAGGAAGAATCACAGGGAAAAGGGCAAGAGCTGGAACAACCAAGCTAGGGGTCCTGCCACAGTACTAGGAATGCCAATAATGCTCTGACAAGGAGTATTCAGATGGCTGGCCTTAATGACTGCAACCAATCAGGTTTTTGCTGGGGCTGCAAACACCAGGTAATATATAGTGAGCAACCCAGCAGGCTACTCACCAGGCCCAGTGGTTAAGGTATCAAGCCAGAAACCCAAAGGTCCCTGGCTCAAATCCCAGCAGAGCCTGACACTGACTAATACAGCTGTTCTGCTTTTACCTGGCTTTACTTTATAACAGATCCGACAATGAGATTTTGATCTTATGATATTTTTATTTCAAAGCACTTAAAATTATTCTTTTGTCTGAGCATTGTTTTCAGTAGAAAATTAAAAAAAAAACCTAAGAGAGAACTAAACTGTGGAAGAATTCAGTCATGGAAGCTAAATATTTTGTTGAGACACCTCTTCCAGCAATAACAGTTTCAACCACTTGTACCTGCTATAGATCATAAAATACAGTGACATACAGTAACCAGAGTGCACCAGGCTCTCCTGCAAAAACATTTTCAGAGGGACCAGGTTCATGCTGATCCCCATCATACTGTCCACTTCCTCCACTGCTGTCACCATGCCCATTACAGTACACTACCTTGCCACTGTTGGCTACTGGCAATAATTAATGTTCATTTGTTATCCATGTTCTCTTTCCATGTAGAAATAGCAACACCAAAACCAACATTTGTTGCTCTGTATCAAAAACCTTCAGAAATTGAAATACACTACATCTACTACTGAAATACAGTAGTTTCCTTAGACCGGGTGAACTGATAAAATGAAGCTACATCCTTCTCAATCTTAAGTCAGTGACATCATATTGTGATATAATATTTTAAAGCAGGATTGCCTTCAAAAGTTCTGTGTTAATTTTTCTTATTCAATTTGAAGGGCATTCCACGTGTTTTAGAGGATCTCTATTTTGCTTCCTTGAACATTCTTAATAAGTGGCCACTTCAAGCATTTGTGCAAACATCTCTAATACAGACATTTATATGTACCCACCCTATTCAAATTGACCTAAGTGTAAGAGTACTAATGAAGTTTTTCTAGGCAGAATCGAACACTAGTGAAAGATCACTATGAAATACTTGATAAATTAACGAGTGAAGCTTTGCCAGCATGCTGAGATGCAACTTCACGTTTTAGAGAATTTGCGTAGTGGTAACAAATTTGCGCCTTGTGATGTAGTGTGAAGTGTGGCAGACTGTTCGTTAGTGAAAATTTGCCCTTTGATGAATTTGCCCCAAAGAAGGAAGCTAATGCCAGTATTTTCAGACTGTGCTTTTTCAACCATGTGTCGCATTAGCTTAAGAATTAAAATAACAGTGATGTCCTGTGTCAGACACGGGATATTTGTTTGAGCTAAGCCTTCTGTATTACTACAATGGAAGTCCTCTAACACAAGATCCAGTATACACTGGAAAAAATAATTGAGTAGTTGCTTTTTCACAGTCTCCTGTCAACATATACAGGCATTATATAACTTTGAAGAAATAAAGAATTGAGGCACATGTTCTATGTCTGTTCCAGTCATTTAATTACCAACCTTTAAAACAATCCACTGCAGTGAGACCCCCTTCTTCCAACATACAGAAAACAAATTATGTAACTGCTTTGTGTATGCTCTATACTCTGCAGAATAGTGGAAAGAGGGTTGATTTTAGAGAAAACTGTGTTGAGGCGTAATGTAAGTGGCATAGGGGCATCAGCCATTCAAAATGGACCAGCAATGCTACAGTATATAACAAGAGCGAGAAAACTTGGCAATGATTTTCTGTTCTTTTCTTGTTTTTCTAATACTTGGAAAGACCACATTCTCGTCATAGGGGTTGCTTCATCCCCTCGTATGATGTAGTAGCATTTCAGGGAAATATGATACATTGTCTTGTAAATTCCCAAACCACATATAAGACAATAGTTGCAATATAAATAATCAGTGAATGCCGAGCTAATAAATGTTGGCTTGATGTTTATGGAATTCTGCAATACCAAAGGGGAGATACGCAGCGATTAAGTGTAAATCTATATATTTCTGGGAATTCTAACCACATCAGTGTTTCAAATTAAGAAAAAAATGTTCTTGTTTGTATGGTGTCACAATGAGTATGTGTTTTATTAACTACAGCCAGTCATCGTTATTTTCTGATGCTCAGCTTGGGACCTGCACTTACAGTATAATAAAATATTAGTAGATACAATAATGTGGCCTCTTGATAGACAATGTATTTTAAATGGAAAAATAGATACAACTGCCTTAATTCACCTTTAATTGTCAATTGTCAGTTGAATTATTAAGTTCTGCATTACATCATTACATTTAGGGGGTTATTTATCAAAGATGCAATTTTTTTCTTACTCTAATAAATTCGAATTTACTTACAACTTGAATGGAATGTTATTTATTAAAAAAAAAACTTGAACTTCTAATATTCGATAAAATAGTAACAACTGAAAATTTGAATTGAATTTTCCTCTGAAAAAAACTAGAATGTCAGGAAGGCAATTAGCATATTCGAGTAGTTCAAGGGACCACTGCCATTGATTTGCAAATGAGCTTGCAGGTTTTAGGTGGTGAATAATCAAATTTGTTTTCATGGTTGATTTTTTACATTCGAATTTGTAAGTTTCCACACAAACAAATTGAAAAATGTAAATAAACCATTCAAGCCTTAATAAATCTGTCCCTTATTGTTCAATAAAAAACATTTATATCTTTTCATCAGGTTTTTATGTATTAGTTGTGTGCTACTAAATTTAACACAAATGCCAGCACTCCTCTTGTTCTTCAGATCCAAACATAAAATATTTATGTTCCTCTGTCATATGTTTACTGATAACTGATATTCCCAACATAAGCAGAAATATTTAGAATAATTTCTTTACATAGTGATAATAATTCCTCTGAAGGAGCAAGAAACTTTGAAAATGAAAGTCATTTCAGTATGTTGTAAAACAATAGTATTTATAAACCTTATTTGTTGAATTTATTTGTAAACATATCTGTATTTAGCTCCCTTACTGGAGTATATATAACAGTAATTTATACAGCAAAATTAGCAGTTAAGTTTGGGAACAGGACATATGCACCTCCACAACTAGAGCTACAGTATTATTATTATTATTATTATTATTATTATTATCCTTTATTTATACATTGATTAAATATTCCACTGTGCATAACAGATATTTGACATCATTCTCATAAACCCATGCCCCCAATGGAGCTTACAATCCAGGGACCATATTCACACATCAGAGTCAATTTAATTACCTCTAGTTTTATTATCACCTTCAAAAGAAAAGGAAAATTCAAATATTTTACTTTACCTATTACATAGTCACCTTAGACTCTCTCCCATACATTTAACTTGAAGGAAACTTTATTGCCAAGTTGGCAGGTAGGATGGAAACTGCCAATTTCTTTCTAACCAATGCAGTTTAAAAGGCTACCTGCTGGGCATCAGCATTAGCAGTCAAATGGTCTGGAGCACAGTGCATGACCGGTTTCCAAAGCACCAGAGAGACCAGAAATGGAAAGATGTATGAATGCAGGAAAAGGAGTATACACTTTGCATTACTACTAAAGGCCTTTAAGCTTTTTCTTGTCTTGACCTTTATAAGTTGCTTAGCAGTAATACTGCGAACATACTACTCAAAAGAAATGATGGCTATTATTTGACCAAGTTGACAGTTTGAAATACTAATTTGCAATATTACCAACATTTCAAAAGTTGTGATTGTTAATTCAACCAATAGTCCAATTGTTGACGGTGGAGGAAGTCAACATTCTGCTCTATCCAATGCTATCATTCCCACCAATCAAGCTCTCTCACCTTTATATGGTTCACAACTGCAATACGAGTTTGCCTCAACTGTGTCTTTGTTGTGCACTGGATAACATGCTCCCAGAAACAATCTATACTATAATAAGCATGAAGAGCAATAGCTTCAGTGATGAACCTTCTTCCCCCCATATCATGGTATGCAGAGTGGTCCAAGTGCTGGGACTGTCAACTGAACCAGCAGTCTACATATCCATGCTAGAAGAAAAGTTTCCATGTGTAGATCAAGGCTCTTGTTTTTGTTGCAAGCAATGATGTCATCCTTTAAGCAACCTTTAATGCAGGGTATCCCAAACTCAGAATTAACTCAGCTCACTCTTCTGCCTTTAACAACCACCTTTGGCTTCAGGAGGAGCCCACCGCTACTTGGATGCCACCAGGTCTTCGAGGCAGATTTACTAATGGTCGAATTTCGAAGTGAAAAATTCGACTAGTTTTTTTTTGGGGGGGGGGGTCATTTTCGATCAAATATGGCCGTTTTCATGAGAAAATGTGAGTATTCGATCAAATTAAAAATCTTTTGAATTGTTCCATTCAATCGAGCAATTCAAACAATTTCACCAGAATCCCTGAATTGCCATTTTATTCTCCCCCATAGAATAAAATGGCAATTCAGCAGCTTTAAGCTGTCACTTCGACCCTTAGTAAATCAGCCCCTAAGTGTGAGAGGACCAAGAAGAAAGTTCTGACCACGCTAGGGAACTGAGTGTATAGAAGTAGAATGGAAAACAAGAAGCATTGTCAAATACACCAATATCGGGATACAGAAACAGGCTCCAGGAGAATATTCAGATAACAGGCAAATATCAGGACAGACAGCTTATCTAGACAGGGAAAGCCAAAGTCAAGAATCAGTGGAACAGAATTACAAAATGCACCCAGGAACTATAAATAGACCTTTAATTTGGGCAACATGAAAAAGGAAGATATGCATTTAAATATTAGACACATTAGAAGACGGCATCCCCATGGTGAGCGCAGAAGGCATCCCCACCATCGCACTAGACCACCAGGTATTCTTACACAACCATTTATTTGCCCTGGACGTTGTAGGATACACAACTGCCATTTGGTTTAGCCTTTATGCGTTCACACTGGGAGTCATGCTTCTTTACCTCAGGAACAAGCAACATTGAAATAGAATTCATAACAAATACAAGCAGTCCTGTGTGCAACATTTTTCCTTGCCTCATAAAATTATTGTATGTCAGCAACTTGAGGCATCAAAGGCATTTTACCATACAGTACATGAAAATATACAATTGGCAAGGAAACTGAGCACTGAACTGATTCCATCTGGCCAGTGTCAGATTTATTATAATAATTGGAGCCCAGTGATACATGGGTCAAATCCTGAGGATCCCTTACACATGTTGGCACATTATAAATCTGCTAACTTCGCATTTATTCCCTGAAAAGCATGATTGTATCACCCTTGGCATCTAGCTAGGGATATTGACTAAAAATCAAGTCAGTTTAAACTTTTCTATTTCTCTTGTATGCACAAAGAGGTAGGAATGTTAATTTGCATACAGAGATGAATATAACCAAACATGAATTTTACCGACACTTCCAATGCAGAGAAGCCATCTCCTTTTTTTTGTCTATAGCCCATCACTATATACTTGTAAGGCTTCAGGTCTTACTAATTGGAGTGTGTAGTTATTGTTGTTTGCGATTGAGGAGCTGAGGACAATCAGTATTGTTGTAGGTATTGTTGTTGCGATTCAGGAGCTGACGACAATCAGTTGTGTGCTTTTCCTTTTACAGCCTAATAACTGGTATTACAGAATGTGTCAAAACAATGATGTCAACAAAACAGTGATGTTGACAATAAGGATTAGCATTGATTGATTTTTGGTGCTTTTCAGCTTAACTGAGATAGCAAAAAACCATTATCTTGGAAAGACTGGATGCTTGAGTTGTAAAGCAAAAACTGTGTTTTTTTTCAATGTTAAATGGAGTTTGAAAAGAAAAAAAACACATCTTCCTGCCAATTCGTTGTTCGTAAGACCAACTTGCTTTCAAAGGAATTCCACCACTACAAACAACAAAGGATGAATGTAATTCTTTTCCCAACGAAAACTAGAAAAATGGCACAAGTTATCTCAGATACAAAACAGGGTGTTGTGGATGCACTCCTAGGGCTAAGTAAAGTATATAAGTATAATGGTAGCCCTCAGACAAACCAAGGTTCAGGACACATCTACTTCAATGTTACTATGCAGAGGGGTACAAAACCTTTTTTACTATGACCAGAGGTAAACAAGTTAGGGACCACCGTATGGGGTTTACCTTGACGTGGTATGGTGGCTTATCAACTTTATGATCATAACTTTGTAACTAAAAACCCTTGTTTTTGTAAACATATGCACTTGCATTTAGACTGAATTACTCAGACAGGGAATCCGAGAATGTGCACTGATTAAATGGCCAAGTCAGTAGCACTTCCATTATACTTATATACTTTACTTAGCCCTAGAAGTGCATCCACAACCCCCTGTTTTGTACAAGTTATCTCAGCTCCATTTCTGTTATCAGAAAAAAGCAACTGCCCGTTTTTTCAGGAACACATTAAGGGGCAGATTTACAAAATTTGTGTGAAGAGATCGAAGTTCAATCGAATTCGATCGAATACCGATCGTGCGACTTTTTTCGGAGGATCGAATATGCAAATTTGGCATCTTCAGTCATTGAATACCGAATTATCGAATAGATTGAATGATCGAATATTCG
This sequence comes from Xenopus borealis, assembly GCA_024363595.1. Lineage (NCBI taxonomy): Eukaryota > Metazoa > Chordata > Amphibia > Anura > Pipidae > Xenopus > Xenopus borealis. Next base: position 10,349,718 of record CM044439.1, on the reverse strand, counting down.
ATTATTAAAATTTTTAAATCCTTTGAATGCCAGATTGAACCTACCAAATACCAATAGAAACCTATGGAACCCCCCCCCCCCCATAGGCTTCTTTTGCAAAGACTTGCTCGAATACCATTCGTTTGATCGAATGCCTCGTATGAATTTTTCGGAGGCTCGAAGGCTAAAGTACAATTTTTTCATGAAATCGAACGATCGGTATTCATCGATAAATCGAATATCGAGGAAATTAAAGCATAAACCTATTTGAATGCTTATCGAATTTCAAGGGGATTCGAGAGAATTTAGCTGAAAAATAGTAAATTTGCCCCTAAGTGTAGGGAATCTACCCATAGCCTCTGATTTTCAGCAAAGGGAAGCAATCCATGCTAATGCCCAACATTTTTAAATCTCAGACAGACAGAGAAGGGTAGTCCAACATCAAATAGTAATTTACCAAGTAATGGAAGAGGCCCAGGTGTACCTCCCTGAGACTTCAGCGAGGAGAGCAGTCCAAACCAGAAATTTGAGATCAGGCACTCAAAAGGCAATTTTCCACCAGGCAATAATTAAGTAAAATATTTATGTTATATCATTATAGCCTTCTGATTTTCATATTTCCTACATGTAATATTTTATAAAACATAATGTAGGACTTAGATAAAAAATAATCTTAAAGTTGCAAAGATACATGTCAAGATTTGAATGGGCAATTTGGTCAATTTCTACCACCTTCTGACCATCTAAGCACATATGGCCTGTTAGAGGGCCATTGAGAAGGGGGTCCTAATTGTCCTGGTGGATCAATCCTGATGGTAAATTTCTGTTGGCCAGCCAAAAGGAAGTGAGAGGATTCACAGCTCAACAGCTTTATTCACTTCCTACTGGTCCAATTGGTTGGTCATGCCAAAAGAGCCATACATGTGTAGGGGGCGACTATGAAGATTCTCATTCATCCAGGTCATGGAATATCTAACACAAAGTAACTAAAAAAAATTGGACTTGCTGAGTAATTTAATAAAGATGTCTCACTGCTCATCCGAGCAGGTTCTCCAGTTCAACTGATTAGTGTAGGGGAGTTCTCGGCATATAGACTCTTCCAACAATCCAATCAAAATGGCACATTGTAACTCTTAAGAGAGGTGACATCCGCAATTCACAGAGGTGTTTATTCTGTGTAGTTACTGTGATATGATTGCAAATGTGTCATGCAAATCCTAGAAAGAGGTGTTACTTGCAAGTTGCGAGTTGTGTGAATATTTCTGAAACTGCCGGGGTACAGATGTTAGATGTGTTAGATGTTTGATGTTACACTTATTTAGAGGTGCCTCGTTGAGAGATAAGAAAACATAATATATATTATATTTTATATATTATATTTTGTTTCATTTGGTTTCTTATCACGCTTACATTTTTTGAATAGACACTTGGATTAAAGACTGAGATATAGAAGAAATAAAGATATTTTGGACCATTAACTCTTTTTGAGTGAGACTAAGGTAAAGTGAAGGGCAAAGCCTTCACTGGCTTAGATCACTATTCATTTCACTTTTTTATACAACTGAGTTTTTTAATGTTATTCAAATGTTTTACTAAACTAGCAAACAATTGAATCTGCTATCAAAAACAAATGTACATGCTTAAGGGGGTTATTTTTCAAAGGTCAAATTTTAAAGCCTTGTGAGTTTTTTAAAACCATGAATGAACCCACAACTACTGGTTTCTAATTTAAGAAAACACTTGAATGTTAAAAACTGGAATCAGTGAATTCCAGTTCAGAAAGATCGCTCAAATAGATTTTTTTGAGTTTTCCAGTGAAATCCACCAAAAATAACTCGAACATCATGAAGCAATGTAGGTGGCTCTTCACAGTGAGGACAGTGAGAGTGTGGAATTAGCTGCCGGTTGATGTTGTGATAGCTGATTCTGTTGATGCTTTTAAGAGGGGCTTGGATTATTTCTTGGACAGACATAATATCAAAGGCTGTTGTCATAATCAACTCTATAGTTAGGGGCACATTTACTAATGGTCATATTTCAAAGAAACTTCGAAATTTGACCATCGTCCCCCATAGGCTATAATGGCAATTCGGCAGGTTTAAGGTGGCAAATGGTCAAATTCGCACTTTATAAAGGGACTGTACTTCAAAATTCAATTTTTTTTTAGTTTTTCAATTCGAATTGGATTTTGGGATATTCGATAGTCGAATTCAAAATTCAAATTTTATTCACTTTGACCCTTAGTAAATGTGCCCCTTATTATTGTGTGGGTGTGTGTATGAATGCTGGATTTCATTTGGAGGGGTTGAACTTGATGGACTTTGTCTTTTTTCAACCCAATTTAACTATGTAACTATGAAGGCTACAAAAATCTTCAATGGTTCAAGGGACCTATGCCACTGCCTTCTACATGACCTTCGACAGGTTTTAGATTTTGGAATCAATCTATTTCCAGGTTTGGTGTATAGTAAATCTAGAAAAATTGATATTGCACCAGGTATGGCGCTCCGTGTTAAAATAGCATTTGCCGTGATTCACAAGTCTATTGCACCTATTGTTGTAGCCGGCAAAGACCCTGATATTAATGCTACATTCAAGGTAGTGATTGCTCCAGGGTCATCCAATCTTAGACACACTTGGGCCCAATTAATGTCTTGTAAATTTGCGTATTTTGCACATATAAAAGGGAAGAGGCTGTTATATATAATATAAAGATGTCCAGAAGCAACAGAAGATGTTGTGGTTCATCAGTTGGATATTTACATTCAAGTGTACTTTTTAAATTTTTGTTGGAAAGATAGATGCACCATATTTAAATATTTATGAAGACAAGTGTTTTACTGCAAATGTTGCAGCTGCAAATAACATGCAATTTAATGTTGAGAGATCCTCTAGTTCATTTAGTTGATTCCCCTCTACAGTCATTGAAAATGAATTTTTCCTGAAATCTGTCAAATTATGAACTTTGTAACGAAAATCATAAATCTGGATGCATAAACAATGGTAACAATATGCAGTATTTTCCCTTAAACACCAGAGCGAACCTTGTTGTTTATAAATATTCAAGTTTTGTAATATTGTTGTTATTGTTGTTTATAAATATTCAAGTTTTTGATATTTCATTACAATTTTTTTTCTGTCCAGTCAATAGTTGGCCCTTTACTTTGCTTATTGTAAATTTTCAACAAGAACCATTATGAAGGTATATTGTCCTTGACTTGACCTATGACATTGACTGCAGCAAATACTAGGCCTTTAAAGAAATGGAGGACTTGATGAACGGGATAATGTTCCTGTAAATACTACAGGAGGTTGACAAGTCTGTATAAATGTGAGGCCCACGTGTGTCCTGCAGATGAAAACCACATGGACCTAGACTTTTGCCAATGCTTTTACTCACTGTAAGATTTGAATTCTTCCAGGTTTCACAGCCAGCTATTTATCTGCTCCGGGACACATTTCAGCACTTTCTTTAATTAGGTCTCATGGTAAAAAAAAGCAAAATCTTTTAAATTCCTTTGATTTATGAATGAACCCTACACAACAAAAACATATTCTATATCTATATATTAGAATGTACAGTCTGGTATGTTTTGTTACGGATATTAAGAAAACACTTTGAACTTCCATCATAACAATTAGGGGCAAATTTACTATTATTCCCCAAAATTAGCTCGACCAAATTCAAAATTCGATAAGCATTCGACCATCGAATGCTTATCGAATTGTTTTAGGCTATCATTTTGCTCACTATACAATTTCTCAATGAATTTGTATAATGGGATACCGATCGATTTCACGAAAAAAATCGGGAAATTTTCTTAGAGAGTCCGAAAAATTCGTACGATTCGAACGCTCCGATCGTACGAATGGTATTCGAGCAGGACTTAGCCTCAGAAGCCTATGGGGGGCTTCCCATAGGCTTCTATTACAATTCGGTAGGTTCAATCTGGCAAGTAGGCAGTCGAATAACTTTGATTCCTTCGATCATCTAATGATCAAATATCCGATCATTCGATCTATGCGATATTCGATGATCGAAGAGGCCAAATTTGCATATCCGATTTCCCGCAAAATTCGTACAATCGTAATTCGATCGATCGATCATTTCACGTGAATTTCATAAATTTGCCCCTAAATTTATACATAATTATTGGTATCATATAGTTAAATTTATCCAGTGCTATTGGAGCTTTATACACTACCCACGCAATAACAAAATATTGTGCTAAAGTGTAATTGGGCATTAAATGGAACCTCACATTCACTGCTTTCATTGCATATATTTCTGTATACCTTTGCATAGGTTTACAGAAGAATAAATGAGACCAACTGAGGTCAGTTCTCCACTGCCAGGGTCAGACTGTGCAGGTGGGACACTGGGCTCTTGTGGGCCCCTCCAGCCCGGATCTGCGACCTCCCTTTTGAGGGCAAAACATAGAGCAGTCACGGCAAAACATAGAGCATGTGCACGCAGTCGACAGCAGAGGTATAGCGGGGGGCGAAGTGGGGCCCTGGACAGCAGCACCAGTGGGTCCCGGGCTCCCCAGTCCGACCCTTCCCACTGCAACTATAGACAATATCTCTCCCTACTATACCTGCTATCCCACAGTCACATTCCCTTCCCAGAGACTATTATC
>CM044439.1:10265422-10343890 GCA_024363595.1 Xenopus borealis | reverse complement strand
CCATCTCTCCCTACTATACCTGCTATCCCACAGTCACACTCTCTTCCCAGAGACTATTATGCCACTGCTACTATAGGCAACACATCTCCCTACTATCAGGGTCGTATTCATATATTGGAACCCAAGGGTCTGTGCCTAGGTTGGAATGTTTTTGGGGGCGGCTATTCGGGGGACCTATTTTTTGTAGGAGTAGGGGGTCAGAGGAAGAATGTGCAGGACGTGATATCAGTGTGCATGATGTAGGGGTGTGTGTTTTTACATGAATATCAATGTTTCATTATTTTTTTATTGATACATAGACACACTTAACTCCAATGGTAAAACTTGTTAATACAATACCTTTTAGCTGGGGAGAGGGTGAGGGGAAAGAATTGAATAAGCCAACTACATTATCAGTAATAATGAAATTAAAAGTATTCAAAAATGAGTTACTATTATAGAAATACAGATTGTGGGGCCATCCTTTCAGCAAACCATATTTTCTAGCACAATACATGTATGGGATCCGTTATCTGGAACCCCATTAACTAGAAAGCTCTGAATTACAGCTATCTCGCATAGACTCCATTTTATCCAAATAATCAAATTATTTAAACATTATTTAACATTTTTTAAATTTAAAAATAAAATGTTTAATTTTTTAATTATTTAAAAAAAATTCTCAGTAATAAAAAAACAGTACCTTGTTATTGATACCAACTAAGATATGTATAATTAATCCTTATTGAAGGCAAAACCAGCCTATTGGGTTTATTAGTAGAATTAAGGCATATAAGGTACAGAAAGATCCAGGTCCCGATCATTATGAATAACAGGCCCCATACTTTTACATTGTTATTTATTTATTAATCTAAACCATGCACACAAACCCTTCGGCACACCATATTCTCAAGGGATAGTACAAACTAATCAACTGTACTTGTTAAGTTATTAGACCTCATACCCAAGAAAACAGTATACTGTACCATCTGGATCAGTGTGAGGTCTTAAAAGAAGGCCTTGTTTTGTGCTGATGACCTGATGTTTGAAGTTTATGACTTGTTGTATTTTGATTATTTTTGTATTTTACCCCAGTGTATCATGTACAAAATACCCCAGGTAAAACCATATTATTTGACTATCCTGGCATCAAAAAGGTAGCTTATATTGCTTGAATTTCCCCATAACAGTATATTGTTTTTACAGAGCATGCGGTTTGGGAGAGACAGGAGAAGGAAAGGCTTGCTGCAGGCTTACTTCAGTTGATTTTAACCTTTGTCCAGCTGTTCTTCAAGAACATTTGTTTCTGCTTTGTAGAAGGTGGCTCTAAATACCTTTCAGCAAAGGCCTGACCTTAAAAGCCCCATGAGGTGTTTGGCTGGTCTGTGGCAGATCTCCAAATGCTGACACATTCTTTCTCACTTGCAGTTCAACCCCCCTCTTCTCTATCCACCCAATCTAGCAGCCCTTCTGTTAACCAAAAGACTCATGATGGATAGACACAAATAAACTATCGCTGTGTGTTTATAGCAAAGCAATATTTGGGCGATACAAATTAGGCACATTCAGGGTTGAGCCTTTGAAGAATGAAAACTCATCTGCATTTAGGATTTCACTTATCAAATAAAAATAAAACCATCCCCAAGCACATGAAAAAGCACACACAGAATGATGCTTTCCTTTCTGGGTGGTTGGCATCAAAAGAAGTGTTCCATCCAGTAAAAATGGAGTCAATTATGGTGGATAAGTTGACCAGTAGTCATGTGAGGGTCATGAAAAACTAAACCCCCCACCCAAAACTAACACATAAAACCTTAACCCACACCCTAGCCCAACCAGCAAAATGTTACCATTGTAAGACCAGCACCCAACTCATATCAGCATAGCATCTTCTCACTCTGTACGCTATTTTTATGTGGGAATCTGGTTCCAAGACAGGGACTTTTCAGGAGCAGTGGAGGAGTGTACTTCCCCTGTCTGACCCACACCTAACCCTAACCTGCACTTGTTGGCCACATTTCAACTCAAACCCACCCAACCAGTGGTAAACCCGCAAGTCACCACAGGTTTAGGGCCAACCCGAACATCACTAGTGACCAGTTTAAGCAGCGACCAGCAAGCAACTACATGGGTTACATTCTGACCATTGATTTTAAGGGGGGCACTTGTAAGATGTGAACGAAAATGATCTGGTGCTCTTCTACCCAATGTAGCAACAACCTTCTTTATTCATACTGCAGCATTAAACCTCATTGGATTCGCCAACAGTACAGTATAGAACAGGTACAACAGCATTTTGCTTTGTTCATTGCACTTCTTTCTGCCTGATATAATAGCTGGAGCCTAACACATATAATTAAAAATGTATGTGCCAGGTACCACTCATGTAATCTCCCTTTTCTCCTTAGACTTGGAGATATTTGCTGGCAGCCTTACTTGCCCTTTGAGGATACAACTAGTGATGTGTGGGTTGACCATTGGTTGGGCGGGTTTAGGTTAAACCTTGGACAACCAGCGTGGGCTAGGGTTGGGTGCGAGTCAGACTGTGGGAGCAGACTCCTACAGTGCTCCAAAAGATTCCCTGTCTTGAAAACAGAGGCACACAGAAGTAACATATAGAGTGAGAAGACGCAGGTACCAGTCCTACGATGGCAAGATTTTGCGGGAAGGTTGGGTGCTGGTTACGTTTTTCCTGACCCGCATATCCCTAGTTACTGTATAACCTATGGCTACTATTCATTGCCTTTTGCAATAGCTATCCTATCTGCAGTCACCATATATCTTCTGTGTTACTACCCCTATTACTGATTAGCTCACTTGAGCTCTTTTAGTACTCACTCTCCTATTACAATCAATGTTTATAGCCAAACAAACTCTCAATATTTCTGCCTATTCCTATTAGCGGGGGAACACCTTATCACTGTGGGACATGATATCACTAATTATATGCTTTATACAGAATAATGTATAATGCACATAAATAACTGGTAAAATATATGTACCCATATGACCTGCAACTCCAAGGAGTACTGTCAGGTTCTTTCAATGTGAAATGGAACAGATTTGTACATCAATAATCAGGACTACCCATTGGAGTCCCTGTACAGCCCACCCTCACCTTGAATGGAAAGTAAACGTCTGTGAGATGAACCAAGAATGTTTAACCCCATCAGGAGCACACATCACCCAAAACAGCTAAAGGGCTGAGGGTATAGGGAAAATACTTTCTCTGCCTTACACACACTGACAAGGAATATCAACATCAGAATATTCCTCACTATACATCTACTGAGATCTTGAATTTGGGATTCTAATGTTTCAGCCCCTAGCAACGGCTGCCTCTGCTGCAAACTGAAGTAAGAAAGTATTGGTGTAGAGCAAGCATTCAATGAGCGGTTTTCCCAAACAACGTGTACAATTCAAAATGTTTATTCAGGTATATCTGTCAGTGATAGTGATGGGTGAATCTGGGCAGATTCGCTTCGCTGGAAAATTAGTGAATTTATAGCGACATTCGCAAATTGGCGAAAAAATTTGCGATACGTCACGTGTTGTTTTCGTTGTGTCGCGTCGTTTTTGTTGCGCGCCTAGTCGTTTTTGTCGTGCGTCTCGTTTTTTTTTTTTCGGGTGTTTCGCAAATTTATTAGCCGGCGGTGAATTGCGGGAATTCACCACAAATTCGCTGCTGGCGAATAAATTCACCCATCCCTAGTCAGTGAGTGTGCAGACCATCAGCAGATGGGGAGGTGCAATGATAGAATGGTGGGCATAGCATGTATGGCTCTTCATCTTTTTGGTCCATGGGTTGATTGGTTGGAAAGTATACAAAATTGGCCCATGTATGGATGCCGTAATAACAAAAGCAACAGCCCACTATGCTTTCACAGTGTTTACAGAGAGATACAGGCTGTCAAGACAGAGTTAATTTAATTGCCTGAAAGTGCCAGCATTGGAGTTTCTTGGCCTGAAAACAGACTAGAGCCAGTGGCACTTTCAGGCGTATTCCCTTTAACTCACTGGGCCATAATAATTTTGAGCAATTTCATGCTACATATATCTGATATTTGGCCATATTTTAAACCATTAATCACCTCTAGAATAGTGCAAAGCAGTTCTTGGGAACCCACCAGCTCACACCTAGCAACTATTAAGAAAGAACAGTCTGGCATAACACAAACCCAAGACCTGTCCTTGGCAATCTACTCAAGCCAAACTTTATTTATCACTTACACTTTGCTAAACATTGACACTGTGTGATGTGATGACAAGCTGACCATGTTATTTTTCTGGACTGGACCTTTTCTACCATTTCTATCTTTGATTCAGTATGAAATCAGTCATTTAGTATTTTTTTGGAAAGCACAAATATTAGTATTTTTTTTTTTTTTTGAAAGCACAAATAGTAACATAAACATAAACCCCATTGGTCTGTTGCAGTTGTTCCATGTAACAGCGTCCACCGCTCCCTTAGCTCAAGGAGTTCAGGAAATGGAAAACAATTCTTTGATAGAGTACTGAGAATCGGTAAAGGCTTGCCAGTTCCCTGTCCACAAATTAGAAACAGGATCTGGGCCTCAGGTTTGGAAGGTATTCAGGAGCAGGAAACAAAATTCAGCCATACATCAGTCTCTGAGCTGTTGGGGGGGATTCGGAACTGGCAAAAAGACCAATCAACTGCTGCCATCTGGAGGTCAATGTGTTTGATACACCAACTAACCTACAGGATAACATATTTAGCATTCTGAAGTTTCTGTTGCGCTCTCATATAAGCCACCTAATGATAAATATGTCCATATTTCAGAAGAAGGGTCAGTATAATCATACATAGATAAATCCAAAGCATAAAAGGATGACAGCTTTCATATAGGTATGGGATTCCAAGTTTCTATGGCATTGCTGAGAAACCGTACTTCTGTAAAAAACGGTCCGCACACACTTCTTTAGCAGTCGGGGAGTGAACCCCTTTTATTCATGCCACCTTAATCAACGTTTCGGGGGGTAGTACCTCCCTTCTTCAGGATACAAGTAACTAAGTAGCTAAGGAACCCGGCACGGTTAACAGTGGACCAGCACCATATTGCAGTACTGTGGAAGGGAGGTGTGCGGTAAGGATTTCACAATTGCTGAGAAACACACCTCAGTAACTGGAATTCTAATCCACATGTATAATAAAAGGCACCAAATTTGTCCAGAAGCAGCAACCCATAGCAATCAATAAGATGTTTTGCTTTTAAACATGGGATCAGGAAATACAACTTTCTGATTAGATGCTATGGTCTATTATACCTAGGCAAACTTGGGGGCAGTAAAAACTTCGAAAATTTTTATTCAAAAAGGCCAACTGAAATTAATTTTTTTGTTCGAATAGGTTAGTTTTTGATCGACTAGATCCGTATTCAATCTAATTTGAATTGTTCGAACCAAAGTAATAGCGCATTTGACCAAATTCGATTTGACATGTTTCCCCAAAAAACGTAAATTGACTCCAAATAGGTTCTAGGAGGTCCCACATAGTCTAAAATAGCAATTCAGCAGGTTTTAGATGCCAAATGGTCGAATTTGAATTTTTAAAGAGACAGTACGTGATACATTTTGATATTGAATTTGGACTATTTCATAGTCAAAGTACACAAAAATAACTCAACCCTTGATAAATCTGCTCCATAGTGTGTTTTAACATAACCCCATTACTATCTATAGATGGCATTGGTATAATCATTGACATGACTTTATTTATACCCGTTCCATATAGTGATTAATGCTTTGATTTATACAATAAAGGAAGCACAGCATGGCTTATATGTCATTATAAAAGTAATACTGTATAAAGGCCTATATGAGACCTACATGATAATTGCAGCCTCAAACCCCTTCCAAAATAGATTGCTCACCACTTAAACACCATTAACCTGCCTCCACTGCTATTAGCCCAGGACAATGATGATATCAAAGTTGTGACTAAAACAGGCCAATGATTTTTTAAATTAATAAGTGTAAAAACCATAGCATCCCATCTCCTGGCACCCTTGCCTGAGGACTTCTTTAAAGGAGTCACCATTCCCTTCCACCAGTCCATTACAATGTAGTGACTATTTATGCCCTTTACACTCTCACCATTTGCTTGTCCTTACAGCATATGAACCTCCACAAGGACCATAGTGAACATGTTTCTTGCTGCTGCTTCCATTAAATTGTTTTTTTTGTAACCCACTGTCAAAAAATCTAGCTTTGTAACTCCCCATGACCCCAACTACAAAAATCCAGGTCTGCTCCTTTCTCACATAGTCACAACATCTTCCCTTAATGCACCTGTCTATAGGTGCTCTCTTCTGGCTTCACCCAAGGAGAAACTAAAGAGAGCTGAAGTCTGCCTATGAGTTGCAAGGTGGGCACTTTAGCAGTAGAGACTAGATAACCCCTGCTTAAGATAAGATCTGGCCTTGTTCAGATACTGAACTAGAAAAACCTGTTAACCCAATGACAAAGTTCTCTCCATGTACATATGAATGGTCTTCTACGTTTGACATGGTTATTGCTACAGAGGTCAAAGGGTGAGAGCATCCCAGTCAGGTCATCCAGTTTGTTGACCAAACAGCCACTTCACCAAACCAGAAGATCTTCCAGAAAATGAGAAGCTTAATGGGGCTAGGAAAGTCCTTCGCTTATAAGTGAAGTTTGTTAAATGAAGAGGCCTTCCTAGGAACAAGAGTTATCATTCACATGAAGAATATTTTATCTACAAAAACATTACTTCAGCATTTAATATTCATTTCTACAAAGTGTCTGTGTTTGATGAATATTGATTTTCATTATTTCATTACAACATAGTGTTATGTAGCTTAATATACTTTTTTTTTTTACTTCATGGTAAAAAAATAATAAACACAAATAACCACCAGTCATAAGTCGTGACTGAATCCAAATACTGTACTGGTGGCATTGAAATACTGGAGAAATTAGATTTCTTTTGAGACATTGTGATGATTTGTTTGGCAGAAGAGATTTACTATGTGCTTCCAACCAGAAACCAATAGATTAGACATAAAAATGAACATTTAGAAAATAATACATATTTTCCAGTTAGGTTCATAGAAGCATCAGCGTCTGTGACAGATGAACCCCTCCTAAGGTACATTTCTCATCAGCAGTCCAGAGAACACTGAGCATGTGCAGTGCCACTGGCACACATAAGATGGCCTAAAAAGATGGGGAACCCCCACAGAAAACTGAGAAGGCCTGAATCATTAATGTTATAGGGTTGCTGAACCTCTGGGCTGATAAGTAAGAGTAGATAAAACACAGCTTTTTCAGCCATGTTAAATTAGGCTGTATTTCCTTTAGGTGTATTGTATCCAATATAAAGCAAACATAATACCAGGGCATCTGTAAGGAGTTTGTGTATTTTCCCCATGCTCGCATGAGTTCCTCTGGCTCTTCCAGTTCCACAAGATGGCTCCTGATAAAATTGACCATAGTCATAGATGTTCTCAACTGTGTGGGTAGACACCATGGGGAACCCTGGATCAGTGATAGGGGGCTCAGCCCAAAGTCCAGTTAAGTTTGGGGATAATACTTATATAATCTTCTCAATACCCCTGGGAGGAGGTCAGCTAGCATCAGACAGTTCATTTGAGAAAACTCCTCATGAGTTCACACATGTATATACACATCATGGTCTGTTGGATGTTAGAGCTTGGCAACAGCACTGGGCTCCAACTCCCCTCTAAATCATAAATTACTGTTGCAAAATCTGTTACAGCATCAAATATGTATCTTTATGTATGTTACTACAAGGTTAAAAAAATATCAGTTTGATAAAACTAGCCTTAGGTTTTATTTAGGGATGCACCAAATCCACTATTTTGGATTCGGCCTAACCCCCGAATCCATTGAGAAAGATTTGGCCGAATACCGAACTGTTTTGTGAAGAAAAGTCACATGATTTTAAGGATTTGGATTCGGTTCAGCCAGGCACAAGGATTCGGCCGAATCCAAATCCTGCTGAAATTGGACTAATCCTGGCCGAATACCGAACCGAATACTAGATTTGTTGCATCCCTAGTTTTATTGCATTACAATGGGTGGTTATAGTCAAAGGACTTTTGTTTATGGCAATCGCAAATGACTACTTTTCGGGGAAGGTCAGATTTTGTAAAGATTTTGTTGAGGACCCAATCAGAAGTCATCAAAACCTTGTTCCCTGACACAGGGAAAACAAAAAGCAGGTTATAAAGAAGACTAAACAGGACTGAATGATCAGCATTCCATACTCTAAATCAAGCTAATGTTCTACCTAATTAGAGTTTGCAACAAATTAAGTTGATGAATGGCTAGGATATAACCAGTTTAAAAGCTTTCTAAAAGTGAGTCTGAATGACCCATGGATGAACATGTACTTTTCCATCTTGCCTTTGTTGTTCCAATTAAAGTAAATTAAGTCTGCATTGCCCAGCATTCAAGTCAATGAAAGTTAATATAGAATCAGATTAAGAGAAGGAAAACAGTGTTGTAAACAACCCTTGTGGTTGAGGCCACAACTAGAAGACCATGGTCCGTTTGAACCTATCTATGACCAGATTTTATACTCATGTACTTTTATACATGACTCTTATTTATACCAACGTTTGTTTACAGGACTGTACATTGGTTCTTTTAATCTTTTTTTTTTTTCTATTCTGATCAAATTGCATAGGCTATGGGACATTAATGTCATCACTATCCCTGAAGTTATGCTCCATGTGCAATGATCTATTTATGATCTATGTATAATGATGGTAAAACAAACTCTTAGTAGTATCCACCATACTTTAGCAACATCAGGTTATGTTAATAAATGGAAAGATTTATAGACAAAAGTAGTATGACACCCATGCTATACGTATTGTAAGATTGGGTTGCTTCCTCCTACCACAGTATATTAATAGCTGTGTCAAAAGTGCTGCACTCCCAACCCAAACAAACCACCACTGTGACACAAAATGTTCCCTCTACCTCATCCAGACCTCAAGGACAACTTTGCTCCCTCTGTTCATTAAGTAACTGCTATGGCTTTTTACAGTCCACAAATGTATATAATTCTTGGCAAAAGTGTTATTTTTCCAAGTGATATTTTGCATAAATGTTAGTCCTACTTCTTCATATGGTTTATTTTACCTGAACACAATAAAAAACATAAACAAGAGCAGGATCATCTATTTTGTAATAATCATTCTATGGGTGACATGCAAAAGTAGGTGTGGAAACCTATAGAAACCAATGAGTGGGTAGCATTTGCTAGTTGCCTATTAGAAAGCAAACATCTGCCTGTTTTTAAATTACCCTGCTTCTACTTCTCTGATGTACTTTATCTACTTGAGATACAAACTTTCTTTGCATTAGTGGGCCAACACAGCATGGCATTTACAAAATATGGGTTACACTGCCTATTCAAGGTATAAATGCAATGAGAAATTATTTCAGCTGTAATTTAAAATAACAAAGCAATTGGAATCCAAACTACCAGGATTTACAAGTACAAAAATAACTTTTTTTCTCAATATGTGGTGAAAGAGAATAAAATTCTCTGCATTCAGATTCCACAAGAAGACCCCTGATTTGGATGGATTCTGTTCTCAAGCTAGTCTTGGTCATTAGTACCCTGGCCTTGAGGCAGCACCACCGTCTTGGATGTAAGAGCAGTTCTTTGTTTGTGCTATAACAAGATATTGTTTGTGCTGTAACAAGATATCTCTATGCTCTCCCTTTTTCCTGCAATGGATTTACAGAAAAATTATGCCGCACAAAAAGAAACTATTTCAGATGCATGTTTCCATTTTTTTACACATAATAAAGTGTTTTGTTCAAATTTCCAGCTTAATTCATCCATGGCTATTTGTTTGGCTGCTCATTTACTTTCTGGTGTTCAGGCACAACACCTTATTCCCAAAGTCCATGATTATTCTTCATGATTTTCTGCCAGTTCCTACAAACGTATGAGGCATTTCATTACTTCCTTGTTAATTCCTTAGCTAGAATTGAAGGTTGTGATAGCTATGGGCAAATATGGTTTGTGTGAAAGAGTGGAGATGTGTGTGTGTGTGTGTGTGTGTGTGTGTGTGTGTGTGTGTGTGTGAGTTTGCTGGGTTTTTAATTTGGAGGTGTTGAACTTGATGGACTCTGTCTTTTTTCAACCCAATTTAACTATGTATGTAACTAACTAACTATGTATTATTAGAGCAGGAAATACATCCATTGATGGTTCTACATATTGAGCAAAAAAATGCAGGAAATCAGGAAAAGTTGAGTGTGTCCATCATGGCCTAGGGTGTGATTTTATGGAGTTCATTAGTAATAAACAAAACATTATTTTATGTTCCTGCTTTGATCTTTGAGTGAAAATTTCCTAAAGGGCAACATTTTACAGTTAACTAATTTTTGGAGGAATGGTAGATGGGGGTGGATTAAACAGGGTCACCAACTGGTCAGGTAACTTGAATTTCCAGTAAAGAGAATATAGAGACACATTCTTCAATCAATGTTGAGGAAAAACATATGCACGGCAATTTAAATGTAATTTCAATGTGCATAGTGATTTTAATTATCCCCTGACAATTAAGCTTTATATTTTAAAGTACTTTATAATTACTATCCATAATACCTAAGCAGACCATAAACATACTTAAGAATCATCTAATCATCATAGCTTTCATTAAAACATGATAAATTCTTGGCTACTCTGAATTAGCTTGTGTGATATATCCTTTTCTACCAGATCCTATCCATGATGAAATGAAAACTTTGGACACAAATTAAGTTGTTAGGAACAGAACAGAATAATGTGTCTCTGGAATGTTTCTGACAGTAGAGTCCGGCCATGAATGGGTGAAGACTTAGGATAGCGACTGATGGCATTAAAATAACACCATCAAGGCTGAGGGGCATTTGGCTTTGAAGGGAGATGTTCAAGTAACATGCATGGAAAAAACCAACCCATCATTTGGGTAAACGTATCAGATAAATGATCATTTGGTGGCCTTGCAAACAGCAACTCTTCTTGTGTATGGCAACTGTTACACTATCTTTAAAAGGATACTGTCACAGGAAACACAGCAGTCAATAGTACTGTTTCAACAGAATTCTGCACTGTTTTTTTAAAATAGCAAACATATTTTTTTTATATTTAATTTGAAATCTGACATGGGGCTAGACAAGATGTCCCAGGTGTCCCCAACCATGTGACTTGTGCTCTGATCAACTTCAGTAACTCTTTGCTGATATACTGCAAGTTGAAGTGATACCACCTCCCTCACCTCCCCATCAGTAGCCTATCAACAGAACATAGATAGATAGATGATGATAGATAGATAGATAGTGGGAACTTTAGGTCCAAATACAATAAAAATGCAATGAGAGGCAATGATTTATTACACCCCAGACCATCTTACCGTTTAGAGAAGTTTTGAGCACTGAAAATTATTTTCATTGCTATAAGCAGGAACAGGCCTGCTTTTTCCTGCTTGGGTTCTATTCTCATCTCTACCACTAGGTGGGACTATGAAGAATGACTTGGTTCATATTGAAGTACAATGAGAAGAGGGGAAACAATAACTGTGTCAAAGCAGTTCCATCCTGTGTTGGCTCTTTCTCAAGAATCAGGCTCAATGCACTGCCTCCACACCAATATTACAACTGAAAAATGTGTTGGTTGAATAATGACATTTTAAATGGTAGAGTGATTTATTTGCAATGTAATTTAGAAATAAAAAGTAAACCAAAACAAGACAGAATCCTTTTAATTTAAAGTAAATAAATATGCTGGCAACATTGTGGCTTTTGTGTTGGCATCTATCATGTATAAAGATGTGTTTTAAATATATTGGCTTTCTAATATATTAGATGCTGTCAGCCAAGTAACTATACCAAGTCTTGTTTTGCCTTCTGCATCTCTGAAAATACCTTTCATTTCCATGATTAACCCACTAGTAAGGACACAGTTCCTCCACCATCTACTGTCTGCTTGAAACCAGGACAAAGCTGGAAGAAGGCTAAAAGCTAAAAAGATGGCAGTTTTATAAATCATATCCTAGTTAATTAAACTAATTTATGTACATTGGGGGCCTTATTTATCAAACTCAAAAATTTTCCTGATTATTTTAATAAAATTCCGGCCAAACTAGAATCCACGATTTTATTTATTAAAAAAAAAAATCATGATTAAATCAGATAGGGGACAAACATGAAAAAATCTAGTGAAAAAGCTGAAATGTGCAACTTTTACTGAGCTTTTTCCCAAATTGCTTGATTTTTTTTTTCCAAGCTTTTTTCCAGAAAACCCAAATTGTTCCCTGAAAAGTCTGAAATAGTTGGTTTTTTGGGGTAATTCCAGAACAGACCACAGAAACTTCCAGATAGAATATGAACCTCTCCGATTAACTTATATACAACATTGGCAGGTCTGAGATGGTGGATTTTCAGATTTGGACTTTTGGCAGCAGCAAAAAATTCAGGTTTAAAAAGAAACCCTAAAAAAAATTATTGCACCAAAATGCCCGACCAGATATTTGCAAATAACTCCCTTCATTTACAATTTTCATAAGCTATCGGGGATCTACATATAAACAGGTATAGTCAATTCACAGCTCTCATCGGAAGTTCTAGTTATAAATGTATTTGATGAAAGAATCAGCCATGTACTATGCTAGGAACTACAGCTCCTTTTTCACTGAACAAAGATATATTGCTCCAGATGGTTCAAAGAGACATTAATCACGAACAGGAATATCTGTAGAGCCTTGTATTCCTTCAGGATGGAGATGACATCATCTGCATTCTGCTATGATTATGAGAATTATGGTATTTGTCAACTTGAATCTCAGACCCTGTTTCGTTTCTGTTTGCTGACAGCACAATCTTGCCCATAAAGTAAGTGCAAAAACAGTGAAAGCACAATATTGTTATTAAAGAGCATTCCTTCAATAATTCAAAATGAACATGTGTCTTCACAGCTTTCAGTAAACATATCACACACCAGGGATTCTTCTTGTGCAGTAATTAGTAATTACTTAGTTATAACTCTAAAGATTGTGCTGGACTATAACTCCAAGTTTCCTTCAGAAAACTTTGCTAATCCTTGAGTTGGCCACCTATCCTTTTTGGCTTAGTAGCTCCTTCCTAAGCATAATCATTTATTCTGTCATCAAACCTAGAATTTTCAGGCAGGAAAATTGATTATGGAGGTGAACCCATTCAGTATTAATTTAGCTCTTTACTTTTCACTTTACAAATTATCTTTACATTGAAATTGGAGTGAGAAATGATGAGATCTTTTGGGTATATACCATTTGTCGTCAGCAGAACTAGAGTTTTTTAAGCAAGCATGCTACTTGTTTCAAAATGAGTTGCATAAAAATGCTCCCCCTTTACTATTACAGAAAAGATCACATTCTTCTAACCTTAATTCTTCATACAATGGAAATACATGCTAAAATGTAACCTACATTTCACTCTGAAGGCCTCGCTTGACAATCAGAGAAGCTTATTTATCCCTAACAAGCACAAATAAATGAGGAATAATATCATAAATGTTTAATGAAAGAGATTAGAATTAGAAAATCTGCTGAGATGTTGATTTAAATAAGGTGGCAAAAGAGTATAAGGATGATTTACTTAAACTTTAAAACATAAGCAATTCAAAGCATTTGCAGAAAAAAATAATTATTGGTGAATATATTTAAATCACTTTTTCCATTATCGAATTTTTAAGATTTATCAACTGAAATGAAAATCATAAAAACTCAGATGAAACAATTTGGCAACTAAAACCTGGTAAGCTTATGCATAAGTCAATGGGAGGTGTATTTTCAAATTCAAGCAATGTTTTTTTGGTTTTTACAAAATTTTGAGAATTCACAGACTCTGAAAAATAATGAACTATGACTTAATGCAATAGAGTTTTTCCTGTTTGAGTTTTTTATAAAATTATTAAAAAAAATTCGTAAAACTCAGAAATTAGTAAATCATCTGATCATATGTGTCTGATATTGAGGTCAATAGGAGCATGGGTGGAAACAAGATGTATTGGGATGTTAATGGAATTGTTCACCTTGCAAACATGTAGAGAGTGATATTCAGAGACATTTTGCAATTGATTTTTCACCATAAATTGATTTGAATAAGCGACTGTAATGTGAATAGAAGAGGCCTGAATATAAAAATGAGTAATAAAAAGTAGAAAAACAATAAATGTGTAGCCTAACAGAGCATTTGTTTTTAGATGGGGTCAGTGTCCCCCATTTGAAGCCTGGAAACAAGAAGAAGGCAAATAATTAAAAAACTATAAAAAGGAAAAAAAATATTGAAAAGTTGCTTTTTTTTTTTGGAGCAAAAAAACAAGGTTCTTTGGACAGCAAGCATAAAATAAATCAAGAAAGAGTTGATCTTCCAGGATCAACAATGGCGACAATCCATTGTGCGGAGCTCAATTTCTCCTCCCTGCCTATCTCCTATAGAAGGAAGGAAGGAGAAATCGAGCGCTGCACGATGGATCTTCGCCCTATCGACATTTAAGAAGCGCAGCGCATGCAGAGAATTGGTAAGTAATTTCTTACTAAAAACTTAGCGAATTTAAAGTTTAAACTGTGTTGTCAGGTTTTTTTTAGTTAAAAAGAAACGAATTTAAAAGAAAATACTGTTACTGTTCCTTTAAGCACAAGCCCAACTTTCCCTTGAGTTGATATTTATTTATGTATAATGTTAGAATGTTAATATTTTAAAATAGAATCAATAACAATTGTTTTTATATTAAAAGCAATTTTATGGATGGAGGAATACAGAAAAACATCATAAAAATATCACTAAAATATACTTCAAATAGAAACTTGTTTTCCCAGCAGAGATGCCATTACAGTACAGTTTTTCCACATATATCACACTAATTCCAAATAAAGCCTTGACTAGAAGATAAAGTACATACCGTAAAGCCATTAAATTTATTGCACGTTGCTATTATGCACTTAAGCATGTAATAATTAATAGGAAAGATAAATGCGCTTTCCCATTTCTTTAAAAATATTTATCTCCTTGTCCTTGAGATCCCTTATGTCCCAGCAGCTGCCAAAAAATCTCAGCTGAAAGAGAATACCATTTCCATCTCCTGTTCCCTGTCTCTAGCTTTTCAGCCAATTAAAACAACCTGCATGGGTCATTTTCAGGATGCAGAGTCCTTTCCATGCACATGAAATTGAGTGTATCTATACATACATGGTGTATATCTTTTCAGAATATGTATTTCATATAAAATGTTTACATTTTTTTGGAATGGGAATAAAAAAAAATAGATCTTGATATCTAAAAACTCCTTGAGCAAAGTGGGAGTAAAGTCACATAAGGACTACTGAGAATTCCACTGTCTGCAAATGTGAATGAATGCCATTTATCTGACCCAGCAGAATAAACAGATCCTTTAAAAAAGTCACAATTAAAGATAATATTGGTATTTCACTGAAGATGTCTGCTAGAGGCTCTGTAGAGATTCAATATATCCAGTGTGTGGACAAATCTGGCAACTCCACTATCGTCCAGTATTCTATACAGTCTATGCGAACATGTTTTTGGTTTCAACTGGGCATTAAGAGAAAAGGTTACATTTAGACCTCACATACCAGTGAGTGATGGAAATTGATTGATTAAAGGATAAGAAAAGTCTAAAATCGAATAAGGCTGGAAATGCTGTATTTTGTAAACTAAACATAAACATGAACTTACTGCACCACAAGCCTAATCAAACAAATGATTTATGCTTTCAAAGTTGACCACAGGGGGCTGTCATCTTGTAACTTTGTTATACATCTTTGCAAGACCAAGACTGTGCACATGCTCAGTGGGATCTGGGCTAAGCTTAGGGATCGTCATAAATGATCAAAACAGCACAAGTCAAATAATATCTGCCAGAAGCCGATACAGCAAGACTGATTAATAATCAGAATATACAGACTGCACTGGGTCCTGTGTTGTCATGTAATCTAATGTGAATTTTATAGTTTTTCTATTGTTTAATACAAACTTTCTTCAATTCTGCAGAACCAGTGGCTGCAGCAAAATAATCCTCCAAATAGAATCCCAGTTTATCTGTTTAAATCTGGCTCCATGATCTTTGTCCCTGCAGCTGGAGTTGGAAACAGTAAAGGGGATGTAAAGACAAAACTAAAATTGAATACAAATCTCTACACAGTCACCGACTGCTCTACAGGGAAACAAACAAAGCTGCTGGAGTTCTGCATGGCTGGAAAGTAAGACGGGGGCTCCCCCTGCTGTTCATTAGTATGATAGTTTCTCTGCAGAACATTTAGGAACTGTCTGACAATTCCTATCCACAGAAGTAAATAAAGGGAGAATTTCACTGCATACAGTCTGGTTTCTTATAAAAACGGTAAACATTTTTTAATTAAGGTATATTGGAGATGGATTTCTTTTTCATTAAAGAAAGTAAAATGGGATTTTATTTTTTATCTTAATTTGTGTCAGTTCATAAAGATTCAAAAAGATCCCATTCAAGTCTGATGGATGTCAATGCAGTTTTTTTTTTTCTAATGAAATTTTATTCAAATGTTTACATCTCCACCTGCTTGTCTGTACTGCATTTGCTCCTGAATTGTACAGATGCCCTGCCGCAGAAAGTTCTGGAGGCCCCAAATGGGTGTTGGTGAAGACGGGGTTTAGCAAGGGTCCTCCTGTTACACCGAAGGGTTGCTGTATCCAAGGGCTCCTCACTAAACAGATTTTTATAGAAACTATTCAAAGTAGTAAAATCCTAATAAAACACCTTTAATTCAATAGCATGTCAACAATTTTGAAAAGTTTGTAAAATATGGATGAATGCTTTCATTTTCTACAAAAGAACAAAAAAATAACTCTTCATTGTCAGTCAGACGTGTCTCCTTCTCCTTACCTATGGCTAAGCTGGCTTCTGGTTATTCAGATCCTGCTCAAATCTGTGTTTGTCTTTTGTACAGTTTTTGAATCCTGTCTGTCTATTGATTTAGATTTTTGCTACCAGTTCTGACCTTGCCATGCTCCTGATTCAGGATTTGCCTCCTCCTTATCTGTTTCCCTGTTACAAGAAAGGGCTCTCCAACAGTCTTCCAGGGTTCCTTGCAAATGGATTGTTAAAGCAAGCTTGAGCAAGATTTAAAGGGCGTGGAAACCAGTAATCAGGAAGTGATGCATTTGATGGAAGGGTAAAGCAATCAGTAAAATACAAAAATGACTCTATGTTGATAAATAATGTGCACAATGACATTGTGTCTGGCGTGACATAACATTGTGGTGCACAAATGCACGTTAATTCCCAGAGCTAACGCATTGGCCAGCATGTCACGAGAAAAGTATACACACCTTACACCAACTTTAATTTAATGTAGCAAGGGATAAGCAAGGTAAAATGAGAATAAATCTATGAAGAAAAACAAGTATTGAAGTGGAACCTTTCTGTAGAACAGTTCAACAAGAAACAGCAGCACTCCATTAGTTTGAAAAAAAGTGAATCTTCTTTTAAAAAGTGCCTCAAGGCAACGTTTCAGGCCCTTATTAGTTTTCTGTAAAACAGGGATTCTTAAACTACAGATTGTACAAGAGTTTTATTAAAGCCAGTGGAATGTGCCGAGCCCACCTGCAAAAAAAACCTTTGAAATGGCCCGGCGCACTGCAAGCCCCAACCACCCTCCAGCCTGCCCACTCCCTGCTCCACGTCCACCCACACGCAGTCCCCTGTCCATCCCATGCTAGAGTCTCCCAGCCACCTTCATGAGCCTTTCTGGCCAAAGGTAAGAAAGCAGCTAACAATGGGGGGACCATGTAAATTTAGAGTGAGCAGAACCTAAGGTCCAGGCCCCGATGCAACTGTGGTGTCTGCTTCCTCTATAGTTATGCCACTAACGTACATTCTTTTAAATAAAAGATTAGTGGAGAAGCACAGCAGACATTGCCAACTCTTCTGTCTTCTGCCCCTCAAAAAAGAAGATAAGATCAATAGATTGATAGGGTCTAGATATATTAACAAATAGACAGACATGTGGAAAGATATATTTTCACCTCACTCAACTTATTAGGAGCAGACTTAGAAGTTTTTAGCCAATAGAATAAATTGCCTTTCACAGGTGCAATATTTTCTGAAGAAAGAACCAATGTAGAAGTGGGAAAATACTACGAATTCGGAATGTCTGAAAATCTTTTATAAATGTAAAATAATCGACCAGAGGGAAAAGTGTGTCGTTTTACCAGGAATGTGAATGAAATGGTAGTTATTTTTCTAAATGAACCCAATTAATATTTCAAAACAGAAGTGAAATGTGTTGTTATAGAGAATGAGTATTATTTGATTGGAATATAAAATAGAGTATACAATTCTAAAGATCTGTATATATTCTGCTTCTCAGGAAGTCATCAATAGGCAGCTTATAACAGTAATCATTGGATGAGAAAAAGCAGAGAAATGGGAAGTTTTGCTAATTAGTGCATAAAAACAAACAAACCAGCAAAATCTGGCAACCTTTTTAGATATGTTTTTCTGCAATTTACCTTAATTGCATCATTGGCAATGTAATGATACATCTGGAGCTCTGGTGCACACGGTGTTTGATCTGTAGATTCACACACAGAGAATAGAAATGATAGATGGTACCTACTTGTAGCTGAATGATTACATTCCAGAACGAGCAATATGATGGATTTCAATGAAAACTTTCTAATTTGCTGCCATGATGAATTATATTATTACTTCTAGAGGTGATTGGTAATTGGTTTTTTCATTTGTTGATTTGAAAATTATTGAGATTATACCAATTGATTTATTTGCATGATTGTGGCCATAGACGCTCACAGGGTTTTAGCAGACTAATTTATTCACACTTTTGTATTTTTTACCATATATCTACAGAATAATTGGATCTGGTGATTCAAGATTGTTTTTGTTCACACCACTTTTCTGAAATTGTGGAAAATATGATCATTTTTTCCCCTGACGGGAAATTATCAACAACTGTGATAGCATTGAAGTATTCTTTTGTTTATTCAAATTTATGTATAAATATAAACCTTAACATCATAGCTGAACCCCTTGTTTCATAGATATGCACTCTTACTCTTCGTATTCTTCATCTGCCTAACTTCCCAAAGCCTCATTGTATTTTAGGAAACTAAGTGCTTACTATACCTAATACTGGGGATGCTGATGAAATTAGGTTGAGTAAGGGCAGAAATCTAATCAATAGCAACATGATAGCGGTTATTGTTGGTAATTAGTGATGGGCGAATTTATTCGCCAGGGGCGAATTCGTAGCGAATTCCCGTGATTCGCCACTGGCGAATAAATTCGCGAATCGTCGGAAACGACGCGCCAAAGTTGACGCGACGCGCGTCAAAAGCGTCCCGCGACTCGTTTTGAGAATTTGTCGTCAATTCGCGAATTTCTCTGGAAATTCGAGAATTTTTCGGCGAAGCGAATCTCGGGAGATTCGCCCATCACTATTGGTAATTATTGAACTTGGGCAAATGTAGCCCATATTACCGATAACCACTTGTTCCTTTCTGCATATGGAGCACCAGGTTGATATAAAACACTGAACCCTAGGTAACCCTTCCCTCCAGATGAGGACATCCCATATACAAGGCTGACATTAGGAGAAGGTCTCTGTTCCTAGGTTAGGCTCATTTAAATCCTTCTTCTGTTTAGCCACATTATTTTTCCAGGCAAGGTGAATTTTGGTAAATGATTTGGGGTAAAAAAGAGAACTGTAATGGCTCGTATTGTGCTGGTTACCCATCAGGTGACACTACATGAGCATTGAGATTTATGTAGAAATGAACATCACCTTCACTTGTGTCTTTTTTTAGATGAAGTTCTCCTCAGGCACCTTTTCTAATCATGTCAGTAAGAGATTCATAGACTTCTCTGCAATAAGAACTTCTCTTTTCAGGAAAGTTTTTTCTTTTTCAGGATGTTGCCATTTCTGCTTCATCTTGGACATTTGTGGAGGCTTATACTTTTAAAGTAGACACTCTGGCCAAAAAGACTCCACAGGGAAGGCAAAGAAAGTTACAGTAATGGATTTAATAATCCTTAAAGGAATGAAACATTGGTTTACATAGAGAGTATTTGCTTAGGAAAAGTCCAGGAAAAATATATTGGACATTTTAAAACTTGGCAAGAAAAAAAAATACGCTATCAATCACGGGATGCTCTTTACAGATTACTTTTTTTGGCTTGCTTTGTTACACATCTGGATTCCTAAATGTAAAAAAAAAGAAATCTAAATAGCTTTGGAAAATGCATAATTCATCTTAATATAATTACAAAAAATGAAAAAATGTGTAAATATAAATAAACACACTGTTAGTGGCAATTTCCAAATCATAGTAACATAGTAAGTTAAATGTTACTTGACACACACACACATCTGTCAAGTTCAACCTTAAGTCTGTATATAACCTGCCTAACTGCTGGTTGATCCAGAGGAAGGAAAAAAAAACATTTGAAGCCTCTCCAATTTGCCTCAGAGGGGGAAAAAATTACTTTTTGACTCCCAGATGCAATCGGACCAGTCCCTTGATCAACTTGTACTATGAACTATCTCCCATAACCCTGTATTCCCTCACTTGCTAAAAAGCCATCCAACCCCTTCTTAAAGCTATTTAATGAATTATTTTGAATATTTAGATGGAACCTCAAAGCTAAAATAAGATATTGAATATTTTTTAACCTTGTGTGAATGGACAGGAAGCACAGTGGCTCAGTGGATAGCACTTCTGTCTTGCAGTGCTTGGGTCCCGAGTTCTAAGCTAGCTTGGAAACTATCTGTAAGGACTTTGTATGTTCTCCCCATGTCTGTGTGGGTGTGCTGTGGTTTCCTCCCACACTCTTAAAGGGCAAGGAAAGGCAAAGAAATAAAATACTATTTTTACTTTCTTTAATGAAAAAGAAATCTATCTCCAATATACTTTAATTAAAAAAATGTGTACAATTTTTATAAGAAACCTGACTGTATGCATTGAAATTCTCCCTTCATTTAGTGCTGTGGATAGGAATTGTCAGACGGTCCCTAACTTCTGCCAGGGAAACAATCATACTTATGAACAGCAGGGGGAGCCCCCACCTTACTTACCAGCCATGCAGAACTCAAGCAGCTTTGTTTATTGATCATTTAAGATGATCCCTAAGAAGCCCAGACCATATATGTAGTCTAGTCTTGCAAAGATGTATAACAAAGTTACAAGATGACAGCCCCCCTGTGGCCAACTTTGAAAGCATAAATCATTTGTTTGATTAGGCTTGTGGTGCAGTAAGTTCATGTTTATGTTTAGTATACAAAATACACCATTTCTACCCTTATTCTATTTTACACTTTCCTTGCCCTTTAAAGAAACAGTGTGAAGGATGAATTGTATAATCTTTAAAAATGTAGGACCAAATAGTTTTGTGCTGAACACCCCTCTATGTATGATTAAGAAGGTAAGACTGTGTTGCTGATGCCAGCAATATCTTCATGATTTCAACTTGCCAAGAGCTCCAGTTCTAGGGTGGATAATGGCAACCCTGACCGGTTTATTAGTTCAAAAGAATACAATAAGAAACCTCCTTTGATCACTTGTACAGAGGAAGAGTCATAAATGGAATTTGTGGTCTGCCACAAAAGACCACAAATGGCTAAAACTTGAAAGTCTTTCAGTAGTTAGCATCAGGGTACTTTGTTGAAGGGTTTCTTCTCAAAGCTAAAATAGGATATTGAATATTTTTGAAACTTGCTTTTGAATGTAAATATTAAAAGAACACAAAAACAGATTAATATGTGAAGGACATTAGCAATTATTATATAAAATTCGGATCAGTATTAATGAGTGAAATGGGTCCATAGATTGCACAATGTCTTATGGATTGCGGCGTTCAAAATTTTATGACATGGGATTTCCATTCATAAGACAGAATAGAGTAAAAATAAATAGCTTCATAAATGCTATACAGGTATGGGATCTGTTGTCTGGAAACCCGTTATCCAGAAAGCTCCTAATTACAGAAAGGTCATCTCCAATAGACGCCATTGTATCCAAATAATTTTAAATTATTTCTTTTATCTCTGTAACAATAAAATAGTATATTGTATTTGATCCAAACTAATAATGAATCCTTCTTTAATATTTACATGAATTACTAGTAGACTTAAAGGAAAACTATACCCCCGAACAATGTAGGTCTCTATAAACAGATATTGCATAAAACAGCTCATATGTTGTCAGGTTTTGGTGCTGGTGAATGGAGCCTATATGCTGGATAACCCAGGTGATACACATTTAATGCAGGTTCAACAGCAGAAGCCATGATATGATGAAGTTTTTAATGGAGATGAATTAAATAACAATAACAGAACGTAACTGAAAGATACAACCTGGGTAATGGCAAGGCAAAGTCCAATAAACAGGCGGAGAAGGTCTGGGCAGGCAAGGTCCAAAGAGAAGGCAAGGTCATAGGCAGGCAGCGTTTAAGCAGGGTCGAAATAACAGGCCTAAGGTCAAACCAGGGAATCCACAGAGAAAGGAATCAGGAACCAGGTGGGAACAGGAACAAGGAACAGGCAGGGAACACAGGAACCAGGCAGGGGACACAGGAATCAGGAGTCAGGAGTCGCAAGTAAGGGGCTGGATCAGGCTCAGGAGCTCAGATGTTCAAGCAAGGATCTTAGGGCAGGGACAGGCTTATAAAGGGTCATTAATTGGGAATGGAAGACACATGTGGATAATGAGGCAGGGGAGAAAGAATATACTTCAAGTCTGTCCAGAGCAGTGTCTAAAATGAGGACAGAGATCCTCCAGTGGCTCACCCTGGTAATGCAACAACCTCCCAACAACAGGGACCAAGGTTCGATTCCTGGCCGTTCCTGACATATGTAAAACCCTGCCTCATGTAAATAAACCATTTTCATAATAATACACATTTTTAGTAGCATGTGCCATTGGGTAATCATAAATAGAAAATTGCCATTTTAAAAAATAAGGACAGTCTCCTGGGATCCTAGGATTCAATGGTGCACACAAACATACCAAACAAACTATAAAGTTAGGTCACACGAGCCAATTAACAGACAGAGTTGTGTCTTTTGCTACAACACTTCTTCCAGTTACAGTTAGAGTTTAAATATTTCTGGTCAGGTGATCTCTGAGGCAGCACACAGACCATCATGAAATGGGGGTTCATGGCAAGAGATCTAAAAGGGCAATATTTACTTTAATATATATACCAGGTAGGTAAGATTCTTTAATATGTCACTTGATCTGTTGCTCAAAAATTCATTTTTGGGGTATAGTTTTTAAATTATGGAAAGCTCTGTTATCCAAGGAAAACCCAGGTCCCATGCATTCTACATAACAGGTCCCATACTGGTAGTATAATATTTTTTTCCAGATCATAGTAACGTGCACCCTTGGGAGGAAAGGGATAACAATCCAAATTACAGAAATAGCCATTATCCAGAAAACCCCAGGTCACATGCATTCTGGATAACAGGTTCCATACCTGTAATATCTTATTTTTTCCAGATCAGACAATTTTTTTTGAATTAGTGATTTTTGTCCCAAAAGTACATAATTTATTCTTGCTCAATTGTTGCTTGGTTGTTAAATAAATACATTGATTTATTCTTGCATGATTGTTTAACTTATTTGGCTAACATTTGATTTGAGCGGGAAACCAATGCAATTCATTGCAAATAATTTAATTGATCACTATCTGAGATTGTAATCCACCAACATTTTTAGGTCCACAATATGTGTATTCAAGGAACCGGCACTTGTTCCTTCTTTTTCTCCAACAAAATGAAGGGGAAAGTGCTTACATATAATTTATTTTAGAGAAGTTTACTGGAAGACCAGTGGAAAGCTTGATGTCTTTGGCTTACTGAGCATGACATTAAATAATATAATGGCACCTTTGGGAAAAAAGCAGGTGGATGTGGGATGTGTCAAACCACTTCAAGATGGTTCCATACAAATCAAAAAGAAAAAAAAATATTGAGTCCAGCATAGAGGAAAGAAGAAAGCCAAGACCAAAGCTCTGAGTCGCCTTCCCTACAGTGAACTAAAACAGATCACATTTGTAGTTTGCTTTCATTTATTAGCTCAGCAATTTGTTTAGTGTCTAGACTGCTATGTTTCTTTCTCCTTTATAGATTTACAGCTATTGAAATGTCTTCTTTTAAGATGAAAAATATTGGAACTGATAATGTAGAGTCTTGCCAATGTGGCAAGTTTGTGTATGTGTGTTTTTGATTTATGGAGCAAAAACCTGCAACAGTTTTTCCTACTGAAAAATAAATGGTTCTGACCATTACCTGAAAAATCACCCCATAGTTATCATCTATAGGTCTGGTGTGGTCAGAATATAGTCCACTACCTTCTAAATCTTGTGTCTTATATACTTAATATAATTATATTATATAATAATAATTGCTTAATTTCCAAATTGATTTCCTGAAAAATATAACAAATAAATATGTTGGGATATGGTTTAAAGGTAGAATAAAATCCAATATGGCACCTACTTAACATTCAGCTTATTGTTATTGTATCTTTCTATGTTTTTACTAGTGTAGTACATTCTTACCTACGTTCCTATTGGTTCCCTCAAATGAAAAGAACGATGAACTTTCATAAGGTGTATTTCCATATGTGAGGTCCCTTCTTTATGGTTTACTGTAGGTAAAGGATGTTAAAGTATCAGGCTAGGATCTGACACCTTCAGATAGGGTTCTTTCATGGATGGATAAGTTTCCTTTTTATGGTTGACCTTAAGTGGCAATTTTTTTAACCCAAAGAACAGCAAAGTTGTAATGAAGTGTGAAATTTAAGATCACCACACAAAATCCCATAGAATGAATAAAAGCAAGTGATTTTTGTTTTGGTGGTTTTGTTGTTATATCAATAGGCAGTGACGTAAGTTGATGACTGGGCCCCATTGCCAATTCAATTTAGGGTGCCAAATTATTATTGCGCTTCCTCTGTAGTTTCGCCCCTGCCCCTAAAAATCAGTACCCATTGGGTATACTGTGCTAAACTGGCAAAAAAAGAATGCAAGAGATAAGGAAGTGCATTTAGATTCCCATTTATTCTGCTTTGTATAGTGTTTACTCTAGATGAAGCAGAATGTAATGGTACAGTCCAATCACAACAAGTAAAAGAGTGCACTATAAAGTACCAAATGCTTCATCTGTGTTTGCTCAAAGTGCATAAATATAAGGTTGTTTTTCAGCCATAAGGTGTGGGAAACAATTGCCTTAAGTAGCACTACTGCAAGGACAACAAAGACCAGCCACAGAAGGTTGTGCTCTTATCTGTCCCTCTATTTTAAATGTAAGGTTCTACATCTATTAAATATATAAATGTATTGCTCTAGCCCTAGATTAGAAGCAGGTCTAAATTGGCCAGAATTAGACACAGCGGCCTCACCTTCAATATTAGAAAGCAGATACCTCCTGCTGTGAGGACCAAGATTATCTTCTACCCACAATACAGTGCAACTTTGTGGCAATCCAAGACTTACACGGGAGCCTTACATGTTGCACACTCCAAAAGTCAGCTTTAATCCTGATTGAAGCCAGAGAAACAGAGCACAGTTGTATAAATGTCTATATTCCAGAAGAGAATGTTCAGCAATATTTAAGAAGTACAAATTACCCCAACGTTCATGTTATACATTAAAGAAACCGAAACAGACAAGATACACAATGCCAAGTCTTCTCAAAAATTAAAGAAGAACTCTGACTTCTCAAAATATCTCTTTTTTCCCCTCGATTGTACCTTTAGTCATAAGTCTTAAAACTGTATTTGTACAACTGGTTTGTGTTATAAAGCGAATGCAGCGTTATTGCTTATAAGTAATTTCCAGTCGCCTCCCAGACAAATACTAACTTGGCCCCAGGAGTTGTACATGTGCCCAACACAACGATGATGTGATATGTTCTACAAATAACAGATATCCTGTATTAAATCCTCTTTGAGTTTTTATATAAATTAAACAGTAGCAGAAAAGGTTGATTTGAATGCTATGCAAAAGGCATTAAAATAAAAGGCACAATAGGAAAATATATATATATATTTTTTAAATACTGACCCTTTTCTTTCCTCATCACCACAATGTCCTTATACCAACAAGGGGAGGATTTCAGTCCCTCGGCTCATTCACTGGCTTAATTGAGCAAACAGCTTTCACAGTAAGATAGAGGGAGGTGCAATACAATGTACAGATATGGGATCCGTTATCCGGAAACCTGTCTTAGACACAATTTTAAAAAATAATTACATTTTTTTAAAAATATATACCAGTAGCTTTTACTTTATCCCAGCTAAGATATAATTAATCCTCAATGGAAGCAAAACCAGCCTATTGTTTTTTTTTTCATTGTTTAAATTATTTTTTGCAGAGTTATAGAAAGATCCATTATCTGGAAAACACCAGGTCCCGAGCATTCTGGATAAAAGGTCCCATACCCATTGTAGCAATATAAACAGCTTCTTCTAGAGCAGGATTACTTCAGCTCATGGTGATCCAGATAAGCCTCCTCAATAACGGTGGGACAGACTCGAAACCCATAGATTATGTTCTGCCTCCATTCAATAGTTTCGAAGGACATCATTTGCTGTGTCCCACTAGGAATATAAACAATAATCCACAGATATGGCAATTACAATAACTGTTACAGAAGAAATGAAATATGCCAACGGGCAAATAATGCAATAAAAAAAGTTGACACATGGGCACATGCTGGGTTCTAGCTAGAAGACTATAGGGGCACTTGCTATCTATGTGAATAACACAGTATCTTAAAGTTACATTCACCACAAATGGTTCCTGATGAGTAAATAACAGAACATTTCAGGCTGGCATAAAGTCCATTTGCTATAAAACCCTAGAGAACACCTTTCCCAATGGATGTTTTCCTTTAAGTGAAGAATCAACTCTTGCATAGCAGGCACAATAGCGAAACCTGTCCTTGAAGAGTCCTCATATTCACTCATAATGCTGCCAGCAACCTTTCAATAGCAGATTCTTCAGTGAAGATCTCTTAAAGGCATTGAGGTCAAAAGCAGTTGAGAGGCAATATATTCTTAATTACTCCCAAGCACCTTACAGCTTGGCAAGTAGAGGGTCAGTCTCTGTGTGGCATGGTAGTTAATCTAGCCTGGCTGCTGGGTCCCTTTATAACCTCTAGTTGGGCCAGTCTTACACTCCTAGAATGTGCATCCTTTCCAGGCATTCTCTAGGGTCCAACATCCCTAAAGGAGACTTACATTTCATTTCTCCTCCACCAGTAACACAGCCTGATAATATCACCTTTTGGTGGAGGTTGTGATGGTTTAGCTCAGTGAGACACCTGGAGGACCACTAAGAAGAGGGGTTGTTTTGAGGTTGGGGGCATTGTGGGCTTTATAAGTCATAATGAAACTTTCCTAGAAAAATAGGTTTAGATGCCATGAATATTAACATACTCTTAGTCCACCTAAATATAGTTGCATCTATCAAATCAGTTTTCCATTTGTTTTCATTTAAGGCCGGCATGGGCGAATGATCATCAAAGAGCTTTATATGATTCCTAACAAATTACTGAAGGCAAAACTTGTCCTCGGGCGTCCACATTTTTTCTCCTCTGTTCTGTATAAAACAAATAGAACGGGTCCATGATAATTTAAAGAAAACACACTATATTTAGACCTTTA
Source organism: Xenopus borealis (assembly GCA_024363595.1). Taxonomy (NCBI): domain Eukaryota; kingdom Metazoa; phylum Chordata; class Amphibia; order Anura; family Pipidae; genus Xenopus; species Xenopus borealis. The sequence goes on along the minus strand of CM044439.1, from coordinate 10,316,179 downwards.
GATATGCATGACATGAAGACAGAAAGAAGGGAGAGAAAAGGAAACACAGTATGAAAACAGACTGTATAAACAGACAAGAGACAGTGATTTGAATCCTCAGTCTGATCGCGCTCCAAAGCTCAATAATAGATGTATGGCTTCGGTACAAAGCATCTCTGAGTCAAACAAAGGGAGAATGCCAGCTAACATGGGATGTCCAGGGAAGCTCACATTACAGGATCATGAGAGGAAAGAAGCAGGGAGGCATTCCCACCACTGGCCACTTGATGCAGCGCACAACCAGACCCCAGACACAAGTAGTTTTTTAATTAGGTGCACCTATTTTTCCTATTTTCTCCAGGTAAGATACACAGATGGTTGTGCGTGACTCTACTGGTGGTCAGAACCACTTGTGCGTGACTCTACTGGTGGTCAATCACATCTAGCTCAGAGCTCATTTGTTCTACCAGTACCAATTATTTTCCATGTTGGTAAATCTTGTGTCATTGGGGGAGTGCAGATCAAGCTATTTCTGGCATGCCAATAAGCATGTCACCAAAACCAACATTAACAAGGGATTCACAAGATGCGAGTCCATTGTATCAGTGGGTGCAAAAGGTTAGACCTGCTCATTTAGTGATGTTAGTTTGAAATTAATTTTTTATATCTAGATGTCGTATTTTAACATTTCATGATTAATGCATCATGGAAATTTAACCCTTTTTCTGGGTTGTATTGCCTAAATCCAGCTTCTCTCACATACAACCCTCAAATAAGCCTCAATAATTAGTGAAGAAATGGTCAGAGGAGGCTGATCTGTAACTCTCAATGCTCACAACTGTTGGAGCAATTAAGGGCACCAGTGGTTCTTGAACAAATTAAACAATACATTACAAGGTAGTAGAAGATACTTGAATATTTCAGGTATCAAAATGCACAGCAGCTATTGCCTCCCAGTGTCTCAAGCTGCCTCAGGGGTTCTTCAAGAGATTACACACATAATTACCTATCCACTTGAGCAGTGATCCCCACCCAGTGCCTCACAAGTAACATGTTGCTCAACAACCCCTTAGCTGTTGCTCCCAGTGGCCTCAAAGCAGGTGCTTAGTTTTGAATTCCAGGTTTGAAGGCACGTTTTGGATGCATATAAATCAGGTGTACTCTCAAATAGAGCCTGCTGTGGCTGCTTGTCCACATAGTCACTGCCAAATATCCAGCATTTATTTGGCATCCCCAAGGACTTTTTTTTTTTCATGCTCGTGTTACTCCCCGACTCTTTTTACATTTGAATGTGGCTCACAGGTAAAACAAAAAGCTGGGAACTCCTACAGGTGACTCTTTGTACTTGGCAGGTGGAGCAAAATACTTGTTTGTTATCCAGTTTGCATCTCATTTTAGGGGTTCCTATGTCCAACTTCACTAGGGAGTTTCCCCTCCCTTTGGTTACTAAGTTTCTTATTAGGACATTATGCTCCAGGCTCCTCAGGATCCACCTCAATGTCCAGGTCAAGTCCATGCACTCCCTCCCTTTGTATAACCTATGGGCAGGAACAGTTCACACTACTCTTGGGTCTGTGGGTACATAGCCCTCCCTAGGGCATAGGCTACATCTATTGGGACTTTCTGAATAAACCCCTAGGGTCCCCCTAAAGATAGTGGCATTGTTTTTAAAAGGAAAGGGTCTAAAAAAACATCTGACCCATCTGTCCAGTTTAAGACAAGTGTAGCCATATGTGGTGTTCGGGTTTGGAAGGCTACTGTCACATATAGATGTGCCACACATGTAAGTGTAAGACAAATAAGTGGAACAGAACAACAAAACAGGTAGGGGGCAGAAGGAGGACACCAACATGCTTACCCAGCCTTCTTCTTGGCAAAACAGATCTGAAGAACATGCATTCATAACTCCTCAAAAATCTGCATCAAAAAGCAGTCAGTATTGAATTGTAACACCTGGAAGATGGAAAAATGGCCAAAGCTTAGAACTATCAAGAATTTCTCCAAAATTCTTTTGTTTACAGAACTTTATCTTTGTCAGAAATATTTTCCCAATTGAACTTTAGTTTTCACTCACTCAGTTGATCAAAACGTTCCTCATCTTCTACAGCCAAAATAATGTGGAAAGTACTTCACTTGTCAAGTCTGCAAAATTCCGGACAATTGGGGGCACACTGTGTTTGGTTTGCTTAGGGCAGTAAAACAGCTAGGGCCAGCACTGATTTCTCCATTTTTGTGAGATTCCCATTACTAATTTGACACCTTCTTCTGCATCCCTTGATCATTCTTGGTCTCTTGCTGAAGCTTTAATAATAGAGAGTGAGGCCATAATACTTTGAATTTTCTCTTCAACCTGTGACAAATAGGGCTGATAATGATAGGGTTTCCAAATTTTGCCGAGTGACAGACTGGGTGGGGGGCGGTTCGAGGTCTGGGTCCAGTGCAGGTCCAATGAAGTTGGGGGGTGGGTCCGATGATGTGGCAATAATCAACTGATCACTGCACCATTCACTTTAAAGCCCTGTCCAAATTTTCCTAATGAAAACCGGGCTGTCTGGGTGCAAAGGTGGCAACCCTAGTCTATGGGAATAAGCAATTTTTTGGTAAATTATAGGGATGCACCAAATCCAAGATTCGGTTCCGTATTCATCCAGGGATCAGCCTTTTTCAGCAAGTGTAATGAAGACTCACCCTGGTGGTCTAGCGGGGGGGCAGCAGGGACGCCTGCTACCCCCACGACGGAGACGTCCGTCTGTTCCCTTGCCGCGCCAGTAACTAAGGCGCGCGCGGCGCGCACTTCCGGGTTTTGGTGGCGCATGCGCGCTGGCGTGATGACGTCAGCGCGCAATGGCGCGAGATTCAAAAGTTTAAAAGGCCAGTTCGGCTCTTTTCAAATCGCCCGTTATAGGTTTCTGTTCCTGGTGCCTTGCTTGTTTCCTGGTTACTATTTGTTCTGATTCCTGTGTTTGACCCCCGCCTGGCTTTGACTACTCCTGACCTCTGTATCCTGATCCGTGCCTGTTATCCGACTTCCGATTCTGATTGATTACCTGGTTTTGACCCTTTTGCCTGACTGACTACGCATACTATCCGCCTGCCTCGACCCAGCCTGTCCTCGATTACGATTTTCGTCTCACGCCTCTGTACTTCGACCTTCTGCTCAAAAACTTTTGCTTACAGTTGTGCCCCTTTGCCTGCTCAGAACCTCTTGTCTTGCACCTCTCGTTTTAAGACCTGGCGGCATCCAATTAGCCAAGGGCTCCTCCCGAGGTGAAAGGCGGCTGTTATAGGCAGAAGTACGAGCCGAGACCAGGGTGCTTGACACTGGTTCTGAGTTTAGGGTGCCAACCGTTACAGCAAGATTCCAATTTGGCCCGAATCCTCACATACCTCCTAACAAATTATTCACATTTTTAAAACTGATTTTCTTTTTTTTCTGTAATAATAAAACAGTAACTTGTATTTGATCCCAACTAAGATATAATGAATCCTAACTGGAAGCAAAACCAGCCTATTGGGTTTATTTCAAGCTTTTAAGTAAATTTTAATGTAAGAACTTGCCATGCTTTCTAGTAATATGAACTACCTAGCCTCACAAGTAGCCCACGCTAGAGACAATTTGACAGAGTGAGAACCCAGCCACATTATTAGAAGACTTGGCAATAGTATTGATTGAAGTACTGAGCAATACTCTTCACAGACAAAGAAGGGACCTCCAACAGCTAGTACTAGTTATGGCAGTAACCATCAAGGCCTGGGACCTTGAACATCAAATCCTAGACCTGGAGAGAAACCTGCTCTCCCCAGCAACCCCCTTATGGTTCAAATCCACACTCCCTGAGTTTAAGGCAAATCCAAAAATGAACTATTGGGCAAGGCACAGGGTTAATAAAATACAAGACTTGTTCCAGGGAAGCAGCTTTAAAAATAAAGCTCAACTGCAATGGAGCTGGAAAACCTCCCTCACTTTCAGTACCTACAGCTAAGCTATGTCTACCAGAGGACGCACAGTCGCCCACTCCGCACTGTAGAAAAACCTCTGCCATCCCAACCCAAAAAAGACAGTATTCAATAACTACAAGATTCTACTAAACAAATTTGTTTACCCACTCCCAAGAGTTAAACTAAAATGGGAAATGCTGAAACCTCCACTAGACGAGGAAGAGTGGGAAGAGGTACAAGACAATATGAAGGAACCCCTGATCAGTACAAGGGAAGGACTAGTCCACTTTAAAATTGTACGCCAGACTTACCTCACCCCACAGAAACTGTTCTGAATGGGGAAACTACCCTCCCCTCAATCCTTGAGATGTGGAGCAGACAATGGAACATTCTTGCATGTCATATGGTAATGCCCCCAGTACACAGATACTGGCAAAAAGTACTTCAATCCTTGGCAAGTGAGCTAACACTACCAAATGTAATGTGCCCAAAAGTCTGTATCCTACATGTTGTTCATGACCTGTTACTGAAAACACGCTCACATACATGTTCTTTTTCCTTTTATTCTTGGCAAAAAAAAGTAATAGCTATGACTTGGATGGGCCCCACGCTCCCCACCATAGCAAAAATCAATTTATGGCGTCACTCACTTTGAGAAAGGCTAGGGGCCTACCCGAAACGTCAGTTTTTTGTTTTTTCCAATAAAACCTTTTTATCACTATAAATTCTGCAAGTGCAAGCTCCTATTGAATATATATATTTATATCTCTATCCATCTATCTATCTATCTATCTATCTATATATATATATATATATATATATATATATATATATAAAGGCTTTTTTGTAACTAATTTAGACTCTCAGTACATTTCTGCTGATATGGCACGATATTAAGAAAAACAATACGGTGATTTCTCCATCTAGTGGTATAGAATAAAAATGCAATTTAGCAATTTTCCAGGTTTAACTTCTAAGCCCTACAAATGAAAATAAATAGTCCACAGATTGGCAGGGTTAGAAGCTTATTCCTTTAATCAGGGACACCTAATAGGATGGCAGGACAAAGTCCTTCTTTATAGCCCAACCAAATGTCTTACAATTAGACTGAGACTCTTTTTTTATGTTTGATTTTTCATAAAATAAATAAATTGTATTCAGTAATTGACCACTGTCCCCTGCATCTGAACCCCGTCCAGCCGAGGCTACTAAATCAAAGCAGCAGGCCATTAGACATGTCAGCCAGAAGGCAGTGGCTTGTTACTTCTCTAAAATAAGTAGTTTATCTTTCTGGTCAGAGTAATTGGGATAAAACCATTTCCAGGTGCTAACACTACCAACTGATTATGGGGCTCTCGCGGGTCCTGAACTTCCAAACACAACCGAAGGCAACAGGACAAAGCGAATCAGTCCTCCTATGTCTCTGCAGATGGCTACAGAGTAAGACCTGGGTTTATCTATCTACTTATAGTCATGGATAACAATTTGTTTAATAGGAAGTTACATTCTTATCATAAAGTCCAAGGTACACAAGGATTTTGGTTAGAGGAACAGCACAATGTCACATTAGACACTTTGGGTATGAGGAACCGAAAAAATGAATATCCTTGTTCCTTCAAGAGGCTCAATTAACTCATTCCCATTTCTTGTTCACACTTAAGGGGTTACCTTATCCTGCCTGCACCAGAACTGGACTCATATCAGATCTCCATAGGGCCCACTCCAAATGGATTTGCCATCACTGCAGTTCTACTGCCTACTGTCCACCCAATGTCTCCTTACTCTGGGAAATACCAACCCACCAAGCAGAAACTCAAACTCCTTCACCACTCTAGGGCTCACATATCATAGATATGTTATATTATGCCTTTAAAGGGCAAGGAAAGGCAAAGAAATAAAATCCCATTTTTACTTTTTTTAATGAAAAAGAAATCTATCTCCAATATACTTTAATTAAAAAATGTGTACTGTTTTTATAAGAAACCTGACTGTATGCAGTGAAATTCTCCCTTCATTTACTTCTGTGGATAGGAATTGTCAGACGTTCCCTCAGGGAAACAGTCATACTTATGAACAGCAGGGGGAGCCACGGCCTTACTTCAAAGCCATGCAGAACTCAAGCTTTGTTTGTTTCCCTGTTTTGATCATTTATGATGATCCCCAAGCTTAGTCCAGATCACACTGAGCATGTGCACAGTCTTGGTCTTGCAAAGATGTATAACAAATTTACAAGATGACAGCCCCCTGTGGCCAACTTTGAAAGCATAAATCATTTGTTTGATTAGGCTTGTGGTGCAGTAAGTTCATGTTTATGTTTAGTATACAAAATACAGCATTTCTACCCTTATTCTATTTTACACTTTCCTTGCCCTTTAAAGGAGTAGATCACATTTAAGTTAACTTTTAGTATGTTATAGAATGACCAATTCTATCCAACTTTTCAATCGGTCTTCATTATTTATTTTTTAATAGTTTTTGAATTATTTTCCTTCTTCTTCTGACTTTTTATTCGAGCCTCTTCTATTCATATTCCAGTCTCTACTGTGGGGTTTATACAGTTTGTCACGCGGAGTCCTATTTATAAAGTGCTGAAGTCTCTGCACTTTAAAAGTTCCATCAATGCCAAAATGATCAACTTATAAAGTTTCAGAAGTTTCAGCTGAAGTCAAAGGGGTCACCAAATTGAGCCCCTGCAGTAGGCTGGAGGTCCATGTATTCCAGACAGAAAGAGATGAGCTCCTTAGTGCAACCTTTTCCTTCCATGCATTTACCCTGACAGCCACACTCTTCGCACACACTCCTTATCATTTACAGGAATGTATAACTAGGGGCAATAAGGCAATAAACACAGGCTAAATACCCAAAAACAATTAGGTATGTTGTGATGGAAAAGGATCTTGGCTTTTGTAAGCTGCTTTGTATCTCGCTGCAGCAACTAGAATGCAACCACTAAATGGGGGATAGAGGATCAAAGTTAGCCATAAAATGGCCTGCCCTATACTTTCAAACTGGTTTGTGGAATCAGAACAATACCATGAAAGTGCCCATAGACTTGTAAGTCTGCCTTTATACTGCCTCACTTATTGGAGCCCTAATAATCAGAATTGCAGGCTGCTCTCTATTTCAGATGGTCTGGCAGAATGATAACTATACAACCAAGGATTAATCTGCAAAGCATGGAGAGCCACGTAGAGTAGCATAAACATTTTAAATGTATTTAGTCCACATAAGGACAGAACTATTATGCTTGACGCGTTTCGTAGCCCTCCAGCTACTTTCTCAAAAACTGTCCTTATGTGGCGAATCCTTCTACTAAATGGACTAAATACATTTTGAATTTATATACTACTCTATGTGGTGCTCCATGCTTTGCAGATGAATCCTTGATTGATGCTATCCAGAGCAGATTCCATGAGTTTGTTTTTTCCTTGCCAGGGACCTCCCTACAAATTACCAAGTCTGGTTAAACATGGCCAACTTCAACCTAGCAACGGCGAGCTCAAACACTGTGTCAGACTGTGCAGATCAAGAACCTAAAGTTGGTAGCTATCAGTAGAATTACTCTTCCCAGCAGCCCAACAGGAATATCAAATAATACCTAAAAAGCAGCACAAACACACATAAAAATAATAAAGTGTAGAATATATTAGTATACCACACCATAATAGGGTCACCAAGAAGACTATTACCCCCCAAAATCACCAAGGTGATGTCCATATAAGCCAAGACATGCCAACAGTCTACCTAAACCCCAGCCTACTCCTGGTTTCCCCATGTGGAGTCTGTTATTTGTGAGGTGGGACTGGCCCATCTAAACAACAATGGGGGGTATAAATAAAACATGAAAGTGTCATAGAGCAGTAACTTAACTTCAACTGGGTCTGAGAATCTTTCTTGCAGTCTAGACTAAGCTACTACTAAGGGAGAACCATAGGGAATAAGCCAAAAATTGACTTAGGAATTGTCCCTGCTGTTCATAGTGCTACCACTAGAGGGAGAAGCAAAGAGGAAGACTAAGGAAAAAGAAAAGAATGTATAAAACCAGGGTTGGACTGGGGGCTTGCACAGAAGAAAACCCTGCTAAATTTAAAGCATACCTCCCAAAATATTGGAAATAAAAAGAGGGACAAAAAATTTGGTGGGTGTAGCGCAGTGACATTTTGGCCACACCCCTAATTACCATGTTCAATTTATGAAAGTTATGAAAGTTTGTATATATTTTTTTCCAGTTATTACAGTTTTGCTAATGAAGGAAAATTGCCCTTTAAACTGTGAGTCTAACTTTCCCCAAGGCACCTGTTATCTTATATTGTTACAATTACATATTTTCTTATCTAGAAATTGTTACAAAATTATCTTATCTGCTGCTGTGGCTGTTCTGGGCTCTTTGGTCAAAAGCCAATTAAGTTAGAAACTTTGTTTCTTTTTCTGGCTGTTCAGCACAGAGAAAAAACGGGATTTCCAGTACAAATTAGGGACTGCGAGTTGAGCTGTCAAAAGAGGACTGTCCCTCTAAAAACGGGACAGTTGGGAGGTATATTTAAAGTGATACAGTCGTGGGAAAAGATTTTTTTTCAAAACATACCAGTTAATAGTACTGCTTCAGTAGAATTCTGCACTGAAATCCATTTTTTTAAAAGAGCAAACAGATTTTTCTATATTCAATTTTGAAATGCGGCTAGACATATTGTTAGTTTCCCAGGAGCCCTCAGGTCATGTGACTTGTGATCTGATAAACTTCAGTCACTCTTTACTGCTACACTGCAAGTTGGAGTGATATCACCCCCTTCCTTCCCCTCCAGTAGCCCATCAGCAGGATATCAACAGAACAATTGGCAGCTAAACAGATAGAAGCTATCTGACACCATTGCTGAAGGATCTGTTTGCTATTCTCGTGTCTGCATTAGTGGTAGACATGAGAATAGCACCAAAATGGAAAAACACTGCTTTTATCCTGCTTGGGTGCCATTCTCATGTCTACCACAAGGTGGAGTATGACCCAAGTTGCTGTATACATCAGTGGGAAGGGGAGAAACAATAGCTGTCTCAAAGCAGTTCCATCCTGAAGTGTTGGGTCCTTCTCAAAGCTCAGGATCAGGCACAATGCACTGAAATGGCTGCCTCCACACCAGCTAAAAAAAAAAAAAATTTGGTTCAAGAATAAAATTTTAAATAGTAGAGCGAATTATTTTATTTAAAAATAAAATTAGGGATGCACCAAATCCACTATTTTGGATTCAGCCGAACCTCCGAAACCTTCCCGAAAGATTCAGCCGAAGCCCAAACCGAATCCGAACCCTAATTTGCATATGCAAATTATATTTAGGAAGGGGAAAACATTTTTTACTTCCTTGTTTTGTGCCAAAAAGTCACGTGATTCCCCTCTCTGGCCCTAATTTGCATATAAGAATTCGGATTCGGTTCGGCCAGGCAGAAGGATTCGGTCGAATCTGAATCCTGCTGAAAAAGGCCGAGTCCTTGCCGAATCCCGTACCGAATCTTGGATTCTGTGCATCCTTAAATAAAACTAGCACTCTAGTAACTCCCTCCCCCTTGATCTGATCACTGGAAGCACAAGGGTTATGGGGAATAGCAGTAAGTCTGATGCCTCAGTCTGAAAAGAGAAATGGCCCTGACTCTTAAAACAATGTAACAGGAGTCAGGTCTCCTCCAGGTCTTTCGATCAGCTTTAATCAGCTGGCTTGCATCCTTGTTTCATGAGTCAGAATCAGAAATGAAGAGAACAGAAACAGCAAGGCAGACATTTACATGTACAAATAAGTAAAAAAACAATGAAAATGTTTAATGTAAGTGGCTTAGAATCATATTATCTTTAATGATGCATAAACAGCTTTAGGTTCCCCTTTAGGCAACATGATCATGGTTCAAAGCAGTAGAGAGTAAAGGAGCTGTATATCTATATCATTATTATTATTATTATGCATTAACTTAGACTTATAGTGTAAGCTCCACTGGGGCAGGAACTGATGTATAATCTCATTAAAACACTGAGCAATATAAAGCAAATTGCTAAAAATCCACAAGTCTAACAGAATTATTTGATCACATGACCAACAGAATCCTTTTCTACCAGTAAGGCCGTTGCTAAATCAGTTTTGACCACAAGATGGGGCTATTGAATGAAAATTACACATGTCCAACGTGTGCTCGGCTGAAATGCCTTTACAGATTCAGTGCATTAACCAAATATATCCCATTGCTGGTGCGTAGTGATCTATCCCGTTTCGCTTTGCCAAAAAATTCGGGAATGTACTGCAAAATTCGCAAAATTTGTCGTTTTTTGACGTGTCACGTCATTTTTGGTGCGCCATTTTTGCGTTTTTTTGACAAGCGACTCGTTTTTTTTTTTTTACTCCAGCGAATTTTCGCTGGCATTTCGCAAATTTATCGAATCGCTGGAATTCAACGTGAATTCAGGCCTGGCGAATAAATTCGCCCATCACTACTGGTGCGTGATGAAGGAGTGTACCCAGGGCCACGAATAAGAACATGAAGAATATGCATTTTCGTGAGTTCATTCATTTATTATTATATAATTGAAAGTGTTTCTTCTGTTTTATAGCAGTCCGTGTCTTATACCTTTGCCATCTACACTTTCTTTAAAGGGGACATATACCCCCCCCCCAACAAAAAAAAATATGTAAAATTGCACTTTTGCAATTGGCATTTGATTTTTTCTATTCTTTAAGATATTCAAGATAAGACATTAACATTGGCTAATAAAATTCATTTTAAGCAACAGAGCCTCCCACCTTTAAGCCCAACAGAAATACAATTTTACAAGCAAAGAATCATCTTGGAATGTTGCTCTGCTTAGAACTGGCCATAGAAAATCAGATTACTCTTCTCTGCTCAGAGCAACATCACAATAAATACCTGTAGCCACTTAGACAAAATGACCAGCAGGTGGCTCTGTTGTTTCAAATTTATTATAATAGCATTGTAAAACTTCTAAAATCTTGAAAACTTCAGCAATTTACATTCCTTATATTATTCCAATTGTGTCAAATTGGAGGCAGTTGCATTTGCATTATGAGGCAAACAGGGGGCAAGTTATGTCTAGCATTGTCTGAACTGGGGTTCAATTACTTTCTGGGGCCAATAATTAAACCAGCACTGGTGTTTGATTCACTCAGTAGCTTAATAGTGGCAGTTGAACCCCATTCATCAGAAGATATAGGATGGAGGCATTGGCAACTAGTTGGAAATGGAGTATCGTGTTTAGAGCCAAGGGATACTGTAATGGGGAAAAAAATGTTTTTTTTTTCAAATTGCATCAGTTAATAGTGCTGCTCCAGTAGACTCCTGCACTGAAATCCATTTTTCAAAAGAGTGAACAGATTTTTTTTTATATTTAACTTTGAAATCTGACATGGGGCTAGACATATTGTCAATTCCCCAGCTGCCCCTAGTCATGTGGTCTGTGCTCTAAAAACTTATGTCACGCTTTACTGCTGTATATCAATCTCTTCCTTCCCCCTAGCAGTCTAACAAAAGAACAATGAGAAGGTAACTACATAGCAGCTCCCTAACACAAGATAACAGTTGCCTGGTAGATCTAAGAAAAGCACTCAATAGTAAAAATCCATGTCCCACTGTGACTACTTCAGTTACATTGAGTAGGAGAAACAACAACCTGTCATTAAGCAGTTTCATAGTGCAGTACTTTCTGAAAGCACATGACCAGGCAAAATGACCCGAGATGCACCTACACACCAATATTACAAATAAAAATAAATACACTTGCTGGTTCAAGAATTACATTTTTTATTGTAACTTTTTTATTGTAGAGTGAATTATTTGCAGTGCATTCATAAACGATTCATTAAGATTCTCAGTATAACTAAATGTTAAAGTAAAATAACAGAAATTTAGAAGTACCTTAGTGACATTTTACAAAGGTTAATTCACTTTGATTCTTTTACTGTGACAACGTAACCTTTAAAAGCCGTTTCAAAAATTAACTTAGCTCAGTGGGCACAATCCATCGTTTGTCATAGAGATTTCACGGTGCAACAAAAGCAGCTGAGTGTGGTTAACAGAGTTCTAGAGTGAGTTTTCTGAAATTGTCCCCAGATCCTGGCCTAAATGAAGCCAAGCAGTTCAAAAAAATGTGGGGCGAACTGCCGGTGGGAAGGAAAGTAGGCTTGGGGCTCAACATTAAAGGGGTTGTTCACCTTTGAGATAACTTTTAGTATGATGTAGAGTGTGACATTCTGAGATAATTTGCAATTGGTTTTCATTTTTTATTATTTACGGTTTTTGAGTTATTTTGCTTTTTATTCAGCAGCTCTTCAATTTGCATTTTAAGCAGTCTTGTAACTAGGGCCCGAATTACCCTAGCAACCATGCATTGATCTGAATAAGAGACTGAAATGTGAATAGGAGAGAGTCTGAATAGAAGGATCAGCAATAAAAAGCAGCAATAACAATACATTTGTAGCCTTACAGAGCATTTGTTTTTTTAGAAGGGGACGGCGACGCCCATTTGAAAGTTGCAAAGAATCAGACGAAAAGACAAATAACTATAAAACTATAACAAATAAATAATAAAAACCAATTCAAAATTTGTTTAGAATTGGCCATTCTATAACATAATAAAAGTTACCGTAAAGGTGAACCACCCCTTTAAGCTAAATATTAGTTGGATATGGGAGGGGCATTTGTTTCCTGTTCCATTTATTTTGGAGCTGTGACTGAAAAGTTGATATCATGATTGTTAAATATATCTTTTATCAATTAAGTTGGACCCTCAACATCGGTTCCACCACCAAGAGGAGACTGAGCAACCTCCAACCACTGGACAGAAAGCTTTGTAATGATAGCAAGCAAAAACATAAACCTAAGGGGTCCGTTTACTAAAGTGCGGTAAATTTGAACTTAAGTTTCCGCATGTTATCGCTGAGAAATTTTTCCGCCAGAATATTCGCAGCGACTAAGTTTATTAAACAGCGATGTGCTCAGAAGTTATTGCGATCACTTGCGGTAACTACATTAGCGAACCAACTTACGTTAGCGGTAATTTTAGAGAGTTGCGAATTTTCTGGCGACAATTTACATTTGCATATATTTATTCTAGAAAATAGTCTTGTTTTATGCGTTAATAATGGCGTTAATTATGGCAATTTTTACTGTGACATTTATGGCCAGAAATGCATCTTCAAAACTCATAAACTTTATTGACTGATGATTATACCATCCAACAACATTACAGAGTGACACAAATCAAACATATGTATCATATAAACCCATACTTCATCCACCCACGAACACACACTTCTGCCAATAGAATCATATGAACAAGAAATCATATCAGTTATCTCTTTGTATTATTTAAATGCACAGTTTAAATGACAATTAAACTCCCATTGAGAATTTTCTGGCCAAAAAATAAGTTAACGCCACTATACAGATGGCGGTAAAATGTTGCGAATATTCTGGCGTTAATTTTGTCTTTCATACATTTCGCTGCTTAGTAAATCATGCGTTAATATTTACGTAGCATTATTTTCAGCGGATACGATAACTGGCGAATACATATTCTTGCGCAAGAAAATTCGCAAATTTATATTTACCGCAGGTTAATAAACTCGCGAAAACATATTCTGCGTTAAATTTGTCTGTATTTTGTGCGCAAATTTTTACCGCACTTTAGTAAACGGACCCCTAAGTCATTAAGGTTAGCAGTGGAAGCTTAAACTTTTAGCTACAAGGAGGCCAATCGAGAAAGCAAAAAAGGGGTATAACTAGTAACAATATGAAGCAAGAGTCATGGGTCTCAAGGTAACTGAGGCAGGTAAATTGGTTCATGGTAACAGGGAGAAAACAGTTCATCAAAACCTTGGTTTTTTTTTGTAGAACCAGTATAGGTATGTTAAAGGAAAACTATACCCCCCGAACAATGTAGGTCTCTATAAAAAGATATTGCATATAACAACTCATATGTAAAACCCTGCTTCATGTAAAGAAACCATTTTCATAATAATATACTTTTTTAGTAGCATGTGCCATTGGGTAATCATAAATAGAAAATAGCCATTTTAAAAAATAAGGACAGCCTCCTGGTATCCTAGGATCCAACGGTAGTGACGGGCGAATAAAATTCGTGAAACGCCAGCTAAAATTCGCCTGCCGAAAATTCGGCAAAAACCGCGTCGCGTGTCATTTTTGACACGTCACAACGAAAATGACGCGACGCGCGTCGAAAACAATGCAACGCATCAAAAACGTGCCAATTCGCGAATTTCGCTGGAAATTCGCGAATTTTTCGGCGAAGCGAAACTGGGTAGATTCGCCCATCACTATGCAACGGTGCACACAAACAATCCAAACAAACTATAAAGTTAGGTCACATGAGCCAATTAACAGACAACAGAGTTGTGTCTTGCTTCAACACTTCTGGTTGAAATATTTCTGGTCAGGTGATCTCTGAGGCAGCACACAGACCATCATGAAATGGTTTATTCTTTAATATGTCACTTGATTCTTTAATATGTCACTTGATTTGATATAAACTATCTGTTGCTCAAAAATTCTATTTCGGGGTATAGTTGTCCTTTAAGAGACTGGTTGACAAAGTAGGAAGTTCAATAGAGACGAGTGTGAAAGCAAATAAAGGTCCAGGACCCAAAAGTATTTACCTAAAGGAGCTCAGCACTTTAACCTTTGATGATTTGCTGAGAGATCAGCAAACTGCTAATGTGATTCTGTGACTGTGATACCAGGATTAGCCAGTCTAAATGGCAGATCTGCTTTCAAACCAAAAATTAAATCACCTAAACCATTTTTTCAGGATCATGATTTTTCAAAAAAATACAAACTTGGCAGATTTTTACTGGCCACTACTGGAGTCTTCATTCTTCATCAAATCTCTTTTATTACAGAGAAAACCCTGGTTCCTATCATAAATTAGGACAAAAGTTACAGCGTGGTAAGAGCATGATAATTTAGCCATTAGAATATAAAGATTGCATTGTAGTTTATCAGTGCAGGGACAATTGCAGGGCAGGTCCCAGAAACTTAGCAATGAATGCAGATAATTAAGGCTGAATACACTAAACACATATTTTATTGCAAATCTGCACGGAAACTAAGTAAAATATAACTTAGAGATAATCAGGGTACAATTTCCGTTTTAGATCCTCTCAGAGTCACTTTACACGTGTTGAGAATCCTGGGCCTGAAAGGTTTTATCTATTCCCCGGGTGCCTTCTTCACCATTAAAAGCCCACAGACAATAGTAAGTCTTGAAGGTAATTTAATTAATATTCAAATTTAAGTATTAACTGTTATTTGAGAAAAAGCACAGAAAAAAAAATCACAAATTCCATTATTTGGAAGTCAAGTTTTGACTGAACTTGAATTTTCAAGATTTATCAATCACAAGAAATCTGAAAGCTTGAAATGAACTTAAACCTAGTGGAAAGTCAATAGGAGACGTACTATCTTTTGTGTTGTTTTCTTTCTGCAAATTAATGCAATCAAGTTTTTCTGATTCAAGTTGACGGTTGAGAAAAAAATCATTTTGAAAAAACTCAAAAATGGATAAATCACTCACCCCGTGTCAAGGCTTTTGGCTGTTCTTCAATGTCCTGAATTGCTATGGGCATTGGTCAAGTGAGGTTCTTCACCCTGAAGGTCCATGGTGATGTCTACCATGGTCTTTTGCTTCTTCTTTAGCTTCCATACCAAACCTGTTGCTCTTCTTAGACTTGGAAAAGTTTCAGAGGGTGATTTTTGTGTGGGTAGGCTTACAACAGAAAGCTCACTGGGAACTTATCATTGTATACAATGTTGTATTATTACGGCTTGGTCCAGACTGGTCTTCCACTTCTCTAAATTATAAAGCTGGACCATGCCTGCAATGACTGTGCATATATCTCTGTTTAGTGCATGCAGCCACCATTTATGCCATGGGATGTTGCAGTTTTGTTGACAACTTTTCTTACCACCACCTTCCATCGCTGTTGGGAGGGGACTATGGGCAGTAGGGTAATCAGTGTCGGACTGGCCCACCGGGATACCAGGAAAACTCCCGGTGGGCCAAGGTGTCAGTGGGCCCTCATGCTGCTAAACTTTTGGCCTATTTCATGTCCATTCCCTATTTCTATGAGAACAAAGAGGCTAAATAGATGAAATAATTGATCATAGTATGTAAAGAAAACAAACTAGGAGAATAGAGGTTGATTGAGGAGATGAAGAATATTAGAACTGAGAGTTGGCCCCTGATCTAAGGTTTTATGGTGGGCCCCTGGTCTAAGGTTTTATGGTGGGCCCCTGGTGTCCCAGTCCGACACTGAGGGTAATTATGAGCTGATCACCCTCATTTATGTAGGATCTTGCACAGATTGAGCAAATTCTTATTTATGGTTTTTATATTGAAAGCCTGGCCCTGCCCTGTTCAGTAGTTTTGTCGTTATCCATTTTCAGCCTTATCTATGACCCAGTTACACCAACGCTTGACTGGAGAGTGCATGCAAAGAGATAAGGAGCAGAACATCGCATCTTTAGAAGACATTACATTGTAAAACAAATATTTGTCCAGTAAATCGAAGCTTTGCTATCAAACATGTAACTGATAATATTGTTTTGTTTCCTGTATGTTCTACGGTTCTTTAACTGATTCCATCGATACAACTCTTTAGTCCATTATCTGCAATGCCAAAAGTAGGTCTGACACTACAGAGCCGTATTTATTGATGGCTGTTGTTTCCTTTTCCTTCTCTGCAATTATCATATACTGTCGAGAATTCTTCTTGTATTAAGTCAACGGTCTGATGTCACGGACCTAACCGCATGAAAGGCAACATTCAAACGCTCATAATGAAGGGACAAAAAGGGGTTTGTGTTGAATATAGTAAAACAGATAAACAGTGTGGATTTGATTAAAAATATAGGTATGGGACCTGTTATCCAGAATGCTTGGAACCTGGGTTTTCTGGATAACAGATCTTTCTGTAATTTGCATCTTCAAACCGTAAGTCTACTAGAAAATCATGTAAATCCAATAGGCTGCTTTTGCCTCCAATACGAATGAATTGTATTTTAGGATCAAGTACAAGCTACTGTTTTATTATTACACAGAAAAAGGAATTTTTTTTTTTTAATATTTAGGTAATTGCATAAAATAGAGTCTATGGGAGGTGGCCTTTTGTAATTTGGAGCTTACAGTATAATGGGTTTGTGGATAACGGATCTCATACCTGTAAATGAAACAATTCATTTTAATAGCCAGAAAAAAAGGCAAATTGGCCCGGATTTTCTATCAATTTAATCTTGAGTTTATCCATTTATTTATTTTTTTTTTCAAAAAATTGATTTCAAAAAGCTTGAATCTGAAAATAGCACAAATGCTGAGAATTATCATTGGTGTTTGTTGTCAATTTTTATTTTTTTCAGTCGAAATTTTTACGTGATCTTAATTTTAACAAGTATACAACTGGAAAGTGTTTCACAAACTGACACATTGGGGGTCATTTATAAACTTCGCACAGGGCAGATTGGTTCGCAGAGTGAATATATTTGCCCTGCGCCTGGTTATATTTATAAAGCTGAATAAGAGTGTGCAAACAGATTTGCGAATTTGTTTTTCACATTGCGAATGTCTATAGGAGCTTTTTAAATACGGCAAAAATCACAAAATGCAAACACTCTGCGCCACAACTTTGGTGGCGGGGAAAATATTCGCAAAACTGTTTCGCAAATTGCGAATTTAAGTTACTTTTAACTCTATTTTTGCGCAAAACAACCTCGCAAAGTGCCTGTACTCACGCAAAGACCCATCTTGTTTGCGAGTTGTTTGCGAAAATTCATTCACAATGCGAATTCACAATAACCGGAAAGACGGGCACAGTAGTGCAATATTGTAGCATTCAGGAAAAAGCATGAGCAAAACTACCATTTGCGAACAATTATGCGCTGCGCGAACTTTATAAATGACCCCCATTGATTAATGTAGAAATGCGTGGCAGTTCTTCAGCATGTTTTCGGCTGCTTTGAACAGCGGAACAGTTAAACATTGTTCTGTTATGGGGGTAAAGTTCAGCTGAGGTCTAGCAATTCTCTGAGTTCTTATGGACCAAGCAGAGTGGAAAAGATAGGTCTGAGGAAAAAAACATCAGGGCTGAAGGACTTTGGAGTCACTAGGTTGACATCTACATGGTGTTTATAATGTTTGGCCAACACCATGAAGACCATTGTGCTGAGTTACATAATTCTATGGGTTCTTGCCTTGAAAAACCTACAGACAAAACAATTGCTCTTCATTTTGCAGTCACAAGAACAAAAACATTTTAAGGTCAATTTCTTGCAGTTAGTTTTTAGCCTTATGAGTAATATTGATTGGTTAACATCAACCCAGATAACAACTCAGCAGAGATTTACCAAAAGGGGGTTCTTTTACAACATTAACATTCTGCTCCTTCAGACATTCCTGAATTGGAATGGCATTTAAAGGGCAAACGTAAAGAGGTTATCTCCAATCCATTAAGGGAAAAATGCCTATTGTGGATGCAGATCCTCCTTACTCTTGTGAGATATTCCACTGGGATATGATTAATAGGACATCATAGGAATGATAATGAAAGGACCAGGACCACCAAAAAACTAAATGGTATTACAGTATATGCATTTCAGTACAATTTACTGTTGACCATCGCTGGCTTATATGGTTCCATTTGGATAGCGATGGTGTTGTGTAGCCAGGGTTTCAGCCAGCTAAACTGAAATTCAGATAACGGACACACCTTCACATATCAAATAATAGATAAGCTCTGTAGAATACAAATTTGGTTGACCAAAGATATCAGAGTTTGTTGGTAATAGGTTTCTAGCTATGGAAAATATTCATTGGTTCTTGTTTGTATTCAATAGGATATTTTGGGGAGATGGTTGGACCTATAGCACTGGAGACACCATTAGTGATGGGCGAAAAAAATTCGCCTATGGTGAATTTGTGCGTTTCGTCACGCGTCAACTTCGTTGTGACGCGAAAGTTGCATGCGTCAAAAACAACGCACAACAAACGGACAAGCAGCCAATCGGATTTGAGCTGTTTGGCAGGTTATGAAATTTTGAAAATATTTCTCCTTAACTAAACTTGTTACAAATACAATTACTTATTTTATTATATCAAAATTGTTAAAAAGCATCTTTTTTGCACCTGTTAGCTGTTCTTCTAGGCTCTCTGCCAAAAGCCAATTAAGTTAGAAACTTTGTGTCTTTTTCTGGCTTTTCCGTGCAGAGAAAAGAGGGACTTTCCAATACAAATGAAATGAGGGACTGCAGGTTGCGCTGTCAAAAGAGGGAATGTCCCTCCAAAAAAAGGGACCGTTGGGGGTCTGTATTTCACCCGGCAGTTTTATCACATTGCACTGTGCGTCAAAACTATTCTGGCGCGCTTCAAAATAAGGGTCAACTTTGGCACGCTACAAAACATCAGCGCGACTCGTTTCGTGAATTTTTTCCGCCTTTTGAGAATTTCGCTGCAAATTCGCAAATTTTTCGGCGAAACGCCACAGATTCGCCCATCACTAGACACCATAGTTTGCAACCAGATGACTTTGTAGATGACCAAATTGCTCTCAATTATTTTTCCTTTAGACTTAATTCCAAGTCTTTATCCCAGTTATATATATATATATATATATTCAGCTATGTATTGTACAAATGTGCCCAGTTTTTATAAGTAAACCTTATTTGCACTTTGGAGGGATCTTCAGGAAATAAAAAGGGGGCAGGAAGGAGTTTTCAATAGTTAACCAAAGCAATAGATTTGCTGTATGGATGATAGACCAAATAATAAACCAGATAGTATGTATATGTGTGGGGATCCCCAAGACCCCTATCAAGCTAGGTTTAGTATCGATAGACAACTTTATTCTGGGGTGTTTACTCATTATGGAGAAAGTCTCAGATAAACTTTTTTAATGATGTGTCCATGTGTCTATTTCTCAACAACATCAATTTAAGCTATTTTGCCAATGTTATAGGTACCCCACTAACCTTTGACTTCTGCTACAACCAAATAATGAGGAGGAATAATGGCATCAGGCAGGGCCGGATTTATATTGCGGATGCCCCTAGGCCCACTGCCGTTTGTTGCCCCTGTTCTCTCTACTTTTTTATGCAAATTTTCATTATCGGGACCGGAGCAATGGGGATTGGCGCACGGGAAGTTTAAAAAAAACTATAGTATCTCCTGTACATCCCCAGTGTTTTTGAACCAATGTGGGTGTGGTTAGGCAACAAGGCACCCCCTAAAATCTTGCTGCCCTAGGCCCGGGCCTAGGTGGCCTTTCCACAAATCCGGGCCTGGCATCAGGGAGGAGCAGTGACATATGAAAGAGGGGTTATTACATTATGTTTGGGGTATTGACATCAGAGATGGTTATTGGTCACAGTGTAAGTTTCACAAGGCTGGAACAGGCAGTTGTGACCTGAAGACCTCTATGAAAAACCAAACTGTCAACCCCAATCCCAAGTTGTGTTTCAGCTTGAGTATCAGCACTATGAAAGCCTTCAACAGGACATGTGTTACAGTTTTTCAAATTGAAACCATATTTTGGTGTTACAGCCCTCTAACGGAAATTAAAAGTTATCTTCAAATTATTTCTGAGTTTAATACTCTATTAAGTAGTTTCTGTATAACAAAGAGACATGATCGATTTGAACCCTAATGCCGTTTGGCCGGTAACACTATTTCTGTTATAACTGGTTCAGAGGGTGTGGGTACAATGCAGCGCTATCTGATTTTCAATGTACTTTAGCCTCATTCTCTCAGGCTTTTTGTCAGTAGCAAAGACCTGCCTCCAGTGATCCTTATAGGGACTGTATATACCTGTGTTGTACAGGAGCCAAACGTTCAAGATTCCTGTTAAAACTCTACCCTGTCTTTTCTTTTAATTTAAAGGGGTTGTTCACCTTTGAGATAACTTTCAGTATGATGTAGAGAGCGACATTCTGACATCATTTGCAATTTGTTTTCATTTTTTATTATTTACGGTTTTTGAGTTATTTCACTTTTTATTCAGCAGCTCTTCAATTTGCATTTTAAGCAGTCTTGTAACTAGGGCCCAAATTACCCTAGCAACCATGCATTGATTTGAATAAGAGACTGGAATGTGAATAGGAGAGAGTCTGAATAGAAGGATCAGCAATAAAAAGTAACAATAACAATACATTTGTAGCCTTACAGAGCATTTGTTTTTTTTAGAAGGGGACGGCGACGCCCATTTGAAAGTTGAAAAGAATCAGACAAAAAGACAAATAACTATAAAACTATAACAAATAAATAATAAAAACCAATTGAAAAGTTGCTTAGAATTGGCCATTCTATAACATAATAAAAGTTACCGTAAAGGTGAACCACCCCTTTAACAAAATCTTAATTATTTTGCTATTACAACTGGAAAATGTTTTTTTTTATTAATTATCTAGGGATTAATGCAATGGTACATGCTAGGTATCCATTGTTCTAGCTACATCCTTTGAAATGCTCTTGAGACCGACATTAATGTTAAAGGGACGTTTCAGATAAAACTGAGACTTGCTGTCTATCTAAATATAGATATAATTCACTATGACCTATTATGCAATTACACATTTAAAAAGTATTTATACCCAGGGTTTTACTGCACACTGCACCTAGGGGCAGATTTACTAAATTCACATGAAGGATTCGACGTTCGTTCGAATCTCAAAAAGATTCGAATTTTGGAATATGCAAATGAGGTAAATTCGACCATCGAATTTTCAATAGTCGACCGATTTGAATAATTCGAATATTCAAATTTAATTGTATTCGAATATTCGATGGTCGAAGTACTTCCCCTTTAAAAAATCATTGGATAGGCCAGTTCGCCAGATTGAACCTACCAAATTGCTTTAAAACCCTATGGGAAGCTCCCATAGGTATTTTAAAGTTGTTTGTGATCGAATAGGAAAAATTCGATCGAAGGGTTAAAGGGATCCTGTCATGGGAAAGTTTTTTTTTTTTCAAAATGCATCAGTTAATAGTGAAGAATTCTGCATTGAAATCCATTTCTCAAAAGAGCAAACAGATTTTTTTTATATTTTATTTTGAAATCTGACATGGGGCTAGACATATTGTCAATTTCCCAGCTGCCCCAAGTCATGTGACTTGTGCTCTGATAAACTTCAATCACTCTTTACTGCTGTACTGCAAGTTGGAGTGATATCACCCCCTCCCTTCCCCCCCCAGCAGCCTAACAACAGAACAATGGAAAGGTAACCAGATAACAGCGCCCAGTTACATTGAGAAGGAAAAACAACAGCCTGCCAAAAAGCAGTTCCCTCCTAAATTGCTGGCACAAGTCACATGACTGGGGCAGCTGGGAAATAGACAAAATGTCTAGCCCCATGTCAGATGTCACAACTGAATTTTAAAAAATATGTTTGCTCTTTTGAGAAATGGATTTCAGTGCAGAAGTCTACTGGAGTATCACTATTAACTGATGTGTTTAAAAAAAACATGTTTTCCAATCCCTTTAAAATCGTTCAAATCGAATTTTTAATCGAACGATCGAAGGGGTGGCCTACGGGGGGTGGGGGAGGGGTTAGCGCCAGGGGGTTGGATTCCCCTTTAACCCATGAGTGACCACTGCCATGTTACGTCTCAGGAAAGGGGAATTTTGGTAAGTATGAATTAAAATTTTCTGTTTTTTTTATACACAAAATGCATTGGAGTCAGTGGGTATTATTTCTAGGCATTATTTTCTACAGCAAAGTCAATGGAGCCAATAGGCTTTTTTTTCCGATTTTTCTTCCTTAAAATACTAAATGCATGGCAAAATTCTAGAGCAGACAAGCTAAAACAGGCATTCCGGCAAAAATCAGTAACTAACAAAAAATCCCTTCATCAGTAAACACGAGTTCAATTACTGGTAATTACTACTGAGAGCAACAGAGGGTCAATTTTGAGAATTTGAAGAAATTGAGCTATTGCCCCTTTATCCAATTTCTCTGTTTCTATTTCATCGGATAAATTATTGCTTATTGCCATTGTTGCATAAGCTTCTGGATAACTGGTTTGTGCCCTGCAATAATCCCGCATGCTGTGCTGGTTTCCCATCAGATGAATCTTCATTGTGTTGTTGGAAAAAGAAGTTGCACTGGAAGCTCGGCATTGATTAATCTGAGTTTCTGGAAGTCTGAGGTTTACCGATCAATGCTTCTATGTCTGACCCTCGCAGAGCATTTTCTTTTATATCTGTTTGGCGGCTTTTTCGTTGACGGCTGGATATTGAGTCAGGAAATTAGCGGAGATAAGTGCATGGATTTATGGGAATTTTATGCAGTGAAAACCCAAGCCAAAGCTTTATATATCGATTGTGGTGTGGGAGGGAATGTGGCACAAGCAGAAAAGGATTTGAGGTTGGCTTCTTGTAAGAAGATTGTATCATTTGGCTAAACGCCTTTCTACGCTGTATGCGTATGATAAAATACTGTTGACATTTACAGGAAGAGAATTTATTAAATTACACCATTTGTCTTTTTGCAGAAAATAGAAGTTGCAAGTCAATAACTTATGGCAGTTACAACTGAGCTGTTCAGGTTTCCTAGGTCGATGGACCTTCTCTATCTGTCAGGCAGGTGTCTTCTCTCCCCCCATGGGAACTGTGATATTGGATAACTAATGATGAGAAAATTTGTGATGTTTTTGCCTGGCCAAAAATTGTGTAACGGCAAAAAGTTCCCAAAACCTGTTTTTTATCGATGCGCATCTTTTTATATGTGATTTTTTTTTTTGGACATGCAAAACTAAATGGATGAGAATTTTTTGCTGCAGTTTCGCAGAACTTTTCATTTGTGGCAAAACGCGGAGATTCACTGCAAATCTGACCATGGTGACATTTTTTGCTCATCGCTATTGATAACTTCTGACCTATCTCTCTTACCTTTCATCACTACTTGAGTAGTGATGGGCGAATCTCACCTGTTTCGCTTCGCCGAACAATTCGCGAATTTCCAGCGAAATTTGCGAATTGGCGAAAAAATTCATGAAACGAGTCGCGCGTCATTTTTGATGCGCGTCGCGTCAATCGTGGCGCATCGCGTCATTTCCGAAACGCGTTGCGTCATTTCCGCTGCGTCATTTTAGGCGTGCGTCGCGTCATTTTCGATGCGTCACGTCAAAAACGCCGCGCGACTCGTTTTTTTTTTTGGCGAATTTTTGCTGGAGTTTCGCGAATTCGCCCCTGGCGAATAAATTCGCCCATCATTATACTTGAGCACTTAGTTTATGACAGACTAACACTGTTCCTCTCTGACAACAACCTGCTGGACACCCTACAATCTGATTTTCTGGAACACTGAAACTACCCAAACCAGACTAACTACTGACCCTTTAACAGCAAAAGCCAACAACCACTTCTCCCTACTAACTAACTAACTAACTAACTAACTAGCTTCTTGATCTCTCTGCTGCATTTGACATTGTGGATTTTCCTCCAATCCCTCCATTTGCTTGACCTTTGTGACACAGCCCTGCAGGGGGTTTACTTCTTACATAAATGATTGTTCCTTCAGTATCTTCTTCTCCCCTATCACTTTCTGTTGAGGTTCCTCAAGTCTCTGTCCCGGGGACCCTTATTTTTTTCTCTATACTTCATCCCTTGGCAAACTAATCAACTTGTATGGTTTCCACTGCCACCTCTATGATGACAATACTCAGATCTATCTCTGCTCTCCTGATCTCAACCCAGAACTCTTAACTTGGGTCTCCTCCTGCCTGTCCACTATTTCAACTTGGATGTCACAACACTACCTTAAATTAAACCTCTCTAAACCAGAAATGGTTCTCTTTCTTCCAACTAACACCAGTAACATCCCGGAAGTATCCATCATAGTTAACAATTCCACTATCACACCAATTCCCCAGGCCCGGTGCCTTGGGGTTATCCTAGATTCTGCCCTGTCCTTCACTCCTCAAATCCAGTCACTTAATAAATCATGTTGCTTTCACCTAAGGCACATATCCAATATGTGATCATTTATCACCTAAGATGTTGCCAAAATTCTTATTCACTCTCTCGTCATATCACATCTAGACTATTGTTATTCTCTTTTAATTGGCCTTCCCCACCAGAGAGTGTCACCTCTCCAGTCCATAATGAACACTGCCACTAGGCTTATACACTTCAGCAACCGCTCCTCCTCTGCCATGCCATTCCGCCAATCCCTGCACTGGATTCCACTACCTTTCATAATAAAATTCAACCTAATAACCCTGACATTAAAATCACTTTATAAGTCTGCCCCACCCTACTTCTCTGAATCTCTAGATACTCACCCAGCCACTTACTAAGCTCCTCAACTCTTCTTCTTTAATTACCTCTTACATGTTCACATTCAAGGCTTTGTCTGGAATTCACTCCCACAGTCTGTCCGACTTTCTCACACTCTTTCTGCTTTCAAAAGATCTCTTCTTATCTAGAAATCTCTTCTTATTTAGAGAAGCCTACCCTCACTCTGTTTAGCTACTAAATGCAATACCATATCCTACATCTCTCACCTGCTTATTTCTGATCCTTGCCTACTTCTTCTGTCTGCATATAATACAATTTTGTTGCCTTTACCCTTTGTGTCTCGTTGGGTTTAATGCATTTAGGGGCCTCTTTCTCTATAATGTGTTTGGGGTGCCTGTACTCATTGCCTTTCACCTTTTATTGTTTTGAAATGACAGAATATCTCACCATATGATGTGCTTTTGTACATACTACCATTAAGTCTATGTGGATCTTGGAGTGAACTCTAAGGTAGTCAATACATAAGATTTCACTGGGATGGAATAAAAATTGTGTATTGCATTAACCATTGCTGTTACTTTATCACATGCTTTTGATACAATTTCCATTGCTATGTAATGTAAGGTAGTCAGCAGTGATGGGCGAATTTATTCGCCAGGAGCAAATTCGCGGCAAATTCCCGCAAAACGCCAGCGAAAATTTGCCTGCCGAAAATTAGCTGGCATAAAAAAAAAATCGCGCAACAAAATTGGCGCTACCGGCAAAAAACGTGCTGCGACTCGTTTTGTGAATTTTTCGCCAATTTGCGAATTTCGCTGGAACCTGTAGGAACCTGTAGGTGTCATGACAACAAACCTATCCAGCTACAGTTAGTCCCAAAACAGTTAACCAGATAATTTTTCTCAATTGTTGAAGTGAAAATTCTAATTGTGAGTTATTTTTGTGTACTTTGACTAGAGAATACTCCAAATTTGATTTGAATTTGCAAAAATTTTAAACTTTATCATGTACTGTCTTTTTAAAAATTCGAATGTGACCATTTGCCATGTAAAATCTGTCAAATTGCTATTTTAGCCTATGAGGGACCTCCTAGAACCTGTTTAGAGTCAATTGGTGGACTTTGAAAATTGGAATTTTTTTTGGGGGGGGGGACTTTGAATTGAATTTGATCGAATGTGCTATTACTTTGATTCAAACCATTGAACGAAATGATCGAAAATGGACCTATTCGAACAAAAAAAAAAATATTCAAATTCATTTTGGTTGGTCTTTTTAAATTTCAAAGTTTTTGCACTTCGAAATTCGACCCTTGATAAATCTGCCCCTTAATATATCAGAAGGTGAATTTTACGGCCCAGTGGACTTGTTTTGTATTATTGCTGTGCCATCCCTGGAACAGAATACTGAGTCAGTTGTACCAGACTTGCAGACATATAAAGCAGATTATTTTTCTATCTAGAATATCTTGGACTTGCAGCACACAAATCAATGTGTCAAAACCACAGGACTAGACAAAATAATCAGTCTCTCCCCCCCCCCTCTCTGTGGAATGTTATGCTCAGTATTTATTGCAATGAATGTCATTATTTCTGCTACAAACCTTACTCCCAGCTGCCAAAGGGTTCATTTTCTAAATGGGAAAATTAGATTTAACTGAAGCCTATAACCCAAGCCATTAGCCTAATTACACTCATATTTGAGCTCAAACCAGGAGCAAATTCAGAGAGGTTGTGTTGGCCCATAATTGTAGTAAAATGTTCAATTACACAAGGCCACTATTTTTTTTGGCACAAATTTGTGGTGAATTTCCACATTTCACTGCCGGTGAATAAATCTGCGAGTCTCCTGCTAAAATTTGCGCCAAATTGTTTTTGGGGCGCACATTCGAATAGTCGCTTTTCGAAATGGAAAATTTTGTGAAAATGTCAGACTTTCACAATTTTTTCGGGAAACTTTTCGTTTTCAAAATTTCTGCGCAAACTTTTCGGGAGAAATTCGCCCATCACTAGTAACAACCACAAAGTTAATAGAAACTCCAACTTGTCTCGTGACCTTCGGACGCATGCGCAGTAGATCAGGAACCAACAAGTGCCTCCTACTGCACATGCGCCAGAAGACGCCGCTCACTACAGGAAGATGACCACTCGTGAGAAGATGGCAGCCGTGAACTCTGCTGGAGAGCACCTAAAAGGAGGGGCAAGTAAGAAGTTAGGGGCATTTGCCCGGGGGGGGGGAGGAAGGAGGGGGGCCTATGGGGGGAGGCATTTGGGGGCCGACAGGGATTATTTCTCCTTTAAGAGGGGCTTGAATCATTTGCTGGACAGACATAATATCAAAGGCTAGTGTCATACTAAACTCTACAGTTAGTATAGCTATGGGCATATATAATTTATGGGAAAGTATGGAGGGGTGTGTATGTAGGATTTCATTTGGAGGGGTTGAACTTGATGGACTTTGTCTTTTTTCAACCCAATTTCACTATGCATCTATCCTAAAGTTCATTTTATGGTGACCTTCCTTGTTGAGTACCATTAACCTGTTTGTGTTTTACAGACACTACCTTACTAGCTGCTGTGACTGCACATTATTCACACTACCAGCTTTGAGATAGGGTAGGATTCCATCTCCCTGCTGCACTTGTAAAGTTCCTCCACCTGCTCCATCAATGGGTGTACAGAACTGGATTTCTTATTCAGCTGGAAGCTGGGAGAGTATTTGTGTATGTAAGTCAATATGGAAGTGAAATGATGCAGAAAACTTGCTGTTATGTCACAGCATGTTGTTCTGCAACGATGTCTCTTTTATTTAATATCTGAGCATTAAAAATGCTAAAAACATAGTATACATTTAAGTTAAAATCCCACACTGTTTATTGAACTGCAGTAAATCTAAATTTTCACTATAAATAGAATAGTTGCATCATTTATGTTAGAATAATTCACCCAATTCATGTGCAATGGGTCTACCATTTCTCAAACAAATTTGAAAAGTTCTAAAAAGTTGAACTGAAAAAGAAAAATGCTTAAATTTTGCTTACAACAACTCCCTTTGACTTCTATATGAATTTGCCAGGTTTTTGATGACAATTTTTTTACATTTGAGCTTTTTTTTCCTCTTAAAGGAACTGTAACACCAAAAAATGAAAGTGTTTTTAAAGGAAAACTATACCCCCCGAACAATGTAGGTCTCTATAAACAGATATTGCATAAAACAACTCATATGTAAAACCCTGCTTCATGTAAATAAACCATTTTCATAATAATATACTTTTTTAGTAGCATGTGCCATTGGGTAATCATAAATAGAAAATAGCCATTTTAAAAAATAAGGGCCGCCTCCT
The DNA here is from genome assembly GCA_024363595.1 of Xenopus borealis. Classification (NCBI taxonomy): domain Eukaryota; kingdom Metazoa; phylum Chordata; class Amphibia; order Anura; family Pipidae; genus Xenopus; species Xenopus borealis. The sequence goes on along the minus strand of CM044439.1, from coordinate 10,287,634 downwards.
GGGATCCTAGGATCCAACGGTGCACACAAACATACCAAACAAACTATAAAGTTAGGTCACATGAGCCAATTAACAGACAGAGTTGTGTCTTTTGCTTCAACACTTCTTCCCTTTACAGTTAGAGTTGAAATATTTCTGGTCAGGTGATCTCTGAGGCAGCACACAGACCATCATGAAATGGTGGTTCAAGGCAAGATATGTAAAAGGGCAATATTTACTTAAATATATATACCAGGTAGGTAAAATCCTTTAATATGTCACTTGATTTGAATTTTCTGTTGCTCAAAAATTCATTTTCGGGGTATAGTTTTCCTTTAAGTAATGAAAATATCATGTATTGTTGCCCTGTGCTGGTAAAACTGATCTGTTTTCTTCAGAAACACTACTATAGACACAGGTTAAATAGTGGACAAAAGACTACAATAGTAGAGTTTCTGTAACAAACACACAAATATTACCAGGGCAGGGCAACACCGCATTATATTTTTATTACTTTAAAATACTTATTTTTTTGATGTTACTGTTCCTTTAATAAATCTGTAAAATTCGATTTTTTTTTTTTACTTTGTGAGTTTTATCTCAAAAATTGCAGAAGGAATTTGAACACTGATAAATCATGTTAAATATTAAAGTAATAGTGAAAGTTACATTCTGCAGTATTTAGTTGGGATCAAAGTAGTTGTTTTATTATTACAGAGAAAAAGGAAATCATTGTTAAAAACAAGTGGATTGGTTTATTAAAATAGAGTCTATGGGAGATGGCCTTCCCTTAATTCAGAGATTTCAGATAACAGATTCCATACCTGTATAACAGTGATATTATTAAAGCTTAAGCAGGGAGCGGTGGACATGGGGGCCTAAAAAGGTCTTCAAGTATCTCTTTCACCACTGCTGTCTAAAACAATTTTGGAATCATTGGGTTTCATGCTATGGCCTAGAAAAGAAGACATATCAGGTTGCACCCAGAAAGCTACAGAAAGCTCAATTTGTTGAATTCCATACTGCATATCTAAACAGGTGATATATCCAAGGTTGGGTGTTAAGAGGTTTTGTCTTGAATGAACTTGAATAGTATCTTACTTAAGAAAAGTCTTGAATGGCAAAAACCTGATTCTGTGAGTTCGAGTCCCGCAACTGAAACAATAAAAACCTCGAATCACTCTAGTTTTCAGGCAAGCCCCTCAGAAAAATACACAAGAACATTAAAGGAGAATTAAACCTGTAATAAAAAAAACATCCCCTGGGTAGACCCCACTCCCAGCCTACCTGCCTAAAAATTACACAAATTTTTTACTTACCCCTCCTGCAGATTCTGGCCACGGGATTTCACAGGCGCCATCTTCTGTCGTTTTCTGTGCATTTCGGTGCAGTTGGAGGAAATTTTCGGTCCCGAACAACTGCACGTGCGTCGAAAGTCACAAACATTTCCGTATACGCAGTGGTTCGGAACTGGAAATTTCCTCCAACTGCGCATGTGATGAAACTTACAAAAAAGACAAAAGAAAGAAGATGGCACCTGTGAACTCATGTGGCCTGAATCTGCACCGAGGGGTAAGTAACAAGTTAGGGGCATTTGCCTGGGGGGGGCAGGTAGTCTGAGGGGGAGGTGGGTCCTCCCAGGGAAGGGTTTTTTTAATACAAGTTGAATTCTCCTTTAAGCAGGGTGTTAACCTCTTCAAAATGGTTCAAGGGACTTCTGGCATTGACTTTTACTGAACCTTGACAGGTTCTAGGTGGTGTATTTTTGGGTTCAAACTATTTCCAGGGTCAGGGTATAATACATCTTGAATAGTCAAGTTTTTTTTAAAGCCTAAAAATGTGAGTTTTAACCAAAAAAGACAACACGAAGACAACTCGAATTTTCATGGAAAAAATGACTCAACAACTCCACCCCTAAATTTTCCAGTTTGCAAAAAAACCTTATAAATATTATTCTAAATTGCAGCATAATCCATAACTCATGACAATTTGTTACTTTTTTATAGTAAGGATATTGATGAGTTCTTCTTTAAGTCTTCAGTTAGTCATGAATTCATAAGGTATCTCTGGGTCTTGTGTTAGAGCGCGTTTGTTATATGCATAAATTATACCACCAAACCTTGGAAACCACTACAGATTTTTAGAGATCAGTGACTTTTAAAAAAAAACACGATTCTGTCAATATAGTTGGTGCCTCAGCATATAACACAATTTCTTCCTTAGAAATGTCAAGTACAGCTTAATAAGAGTGGAATGGTTGCTAGGCAACCAGAAGTAGCAGTTGTATATTTTTACAGCTTAGATTAAGAGCGCTTTTCCACTTGCCGCTGATCTACCATTTTGTGCAGAAAATATCCTGTGGTTTTCGGAGTAATTTTCTTGGTAGTACCTTCCAGATGTTCCATGATTACACTGTACCAGTATTAGTGAGATATAAAAGAGAGATTTAAACGTCTTTGTGATTGGCTTTGCTTGTGAGCGTGTTGCCTGGCTTTCTATTACAACTCTAATTATCCGCCCAGGGCTTGGTTTGATTCCACCCTTTAAGAAAATAAACAGTTTAACACAATGTTGGCTCAGTCAGGCACCTTAAGGGTTTTCCAAAATCTTGCTAAATATTTTAGACTTAGGGATCACTCTCTATTCTAATTAAATTAGCTCAACCTGTCTGATGTGATGACTGAAAATTATGGGAAGCGTAAAATCTTGTTGTTAGAACAACAGGGAAGTTATTAATGCTGTATATATATCTACTTATGCCTTTGTGTTTTTGATGAGCTTGGACTTGCTCAATCACATTAGCCTCACTATTGATGCCAAGTCTCACTGTTTCAAGCTGAATTTACAAGAAAATTCAATATTGACATAAGCTTCTTGTGGAAATAAGGAACTTTCTAAATATGATCAATGAAAAACTCTACCTTTCAAAAATAATCAAGTTATTCTTCACTGTTCCTTTCTCAGCAGTCTATGCCTCTGTATTCTCTCTCTTCATGACTAACTTTGTCTTTTGGAGTCAGTTATTTTGAAAAGATCAAGCTCTGATATATCTTATAGGTAAAAACCGTCCCCCCCCCCAAAAAAAATACTTTTTAAATTTATTTCAGAAACAGTACATCCTTTTAATATAGTTTCTTATTTCCATAAGCGGATATTAAAGTGGACCCGTCACCCTAAAAAATATTCAAAATCCTATTTTATCACATTGGTCAAGCAAAATGAACATTAATTACACTATATAAATTAATTTAACCTTGTTTTCTTCAGTCTGGGAATTCATAATTATAGCAAGCAAGCAGGAGCCATTTTGTGGACACTGTTATTAAGACAAGCCTTGTATCATCTCAGAATCTTGTTTGTGCACCAGAATGGGGGACCCGATGTCTATCCCCATGTCCTGGCTACACAATTAAATGGTTAAGAGAACTGGGGGAATGTGTGGGGAGCAGTGACATGTAGGAAGTTCTGAATGGAAAGTGAAAGTAATTATCTGCCTAAGGCATAGAGGAGGGACATACAATATTTGATTGACAGCTGATATTTTTAAACAAGCTTAAAACAGCTATGAATGCTTTAATAAAAATTTGAATTTGGATTTCATGTTTAATTTGAAAAGGACTTTTATTATACAGATTTTTGTGTCTGGGTGACGGGTCCACTTTAATTTTATATTAATCATGACTAACTCTTAAAATAACAGACTCCAACCTAAATCCTTTATGTTGACTGACAGAATTTGTGTTGGAGTCAGTTATTTCGAAAGATCGAGCTCTGCTGTATCTCATAGGCAAAAACAGCAACTCCTTCAAAAAATACGTGTTTATTTCAAAAACAGTACATAATTTTAGGTAAGTTTCTTATTTCCATGAGCTTGTATTCATTTTGATTTTCACAACTGTTCCGCCAAAGTAGGGAAGTAACAAGATGTCTCCACTGAAGAAGTTTAAAGTAAATTTTAATATGTAGTATTTTCAGAGTGGAATTTCAGTTGTCTTTTTATCCTCTCTATTGAGGGGATGTTTCGGTGTTCTAGCAGAGCTGATTATCTGTATGAACTATGGTAAGGTATTTTCTGACATTGACCTTAAATTCCTTTCTGATGGATAGACAACTGGAAATATTCCTTTTAAGAAATAGTCTAGGTTAGGATAAGTTAACATAATAATGATAAAACCAACCATGATTGGATATGGGAAGCCCTAACCGTGAAAATATTGTAATCAACATTATAGTTATTTATACTGTATGTCTTTGTGTTATGGTTTCATTTGAAACTTTTAGGAAGTAGTTAAATAAATAGCCCATAGAGATTTGCATGAGTTGCAAGAATCAGCTGACTGTTCTGCTTAGCTTTTATTGGTACTCTAAAGTTCAGCCAGATACCAGGGAAGGCAAGGACATCAGCAGATCCAATATGGCTGCCACAAAGATGAAAGACAGAGCACTTTATAAATAGTAAGCAATTGCATGCATTAGTGATTAGTGAAACAGCCCTAAATATTTGCAGAATTACAATGTTTCACCAAACTTTCAACAAATGCATTGGAACCAATTTTAATTTAGGAAAAAATGCCATAACTCCCTCCAAAAACCCACAATTGCTAAAAAATCACCAAAACCACAATTACAAAAGTCAAACTATTTTTTTGAAAATTAAAAAAAAAGCCATCATAAAAATGTATAAGTCAGCCTCTAGGTATTTTCTTTTATTCTAATAACATATATAGCACCCTGTGTGCAGCCCACTAATCCATTTTCGAGCAGCAGGTAACCATTGTAGAATATATGTGTCTATAGTTCATCTAGAAAAAATGTTTCTTCAGTATAAAAACAGGTATGAATTAAGATAATTTTATCTTATGTGTTTTATACATGGTGTGCCTTGTCACATATTACTTTTTGAAAGGTTTCCTTGATGTGCAGTCATCCTAATGCCACCTTCCTACTGATAAGTCAGGTCTTAACAGTTAAATTTCCAAGCCATGACTCCATTCCATATAAATGGCTGCCTCCATAAGACCACTGGATATTTTCTTAAATCAAATGTGTCTTCCGGTCTAAGCCCCTGGATTTATGAAGAATGGAAATGATAGAATAAGGTTACTACCTGCAAGCCCCAAACTGCACTATATTCCAAGACTCTTCCTGCTTTATTACTATTTTAGAGAACTCAGTCATTTTTAAGATCCAAAACAATGTTCAAATCCCAAAGGTATACTTTAATCAAAAACAACAATGCAAACTCTATAAAAATAACCTGAAAATTCCTTTAATAGTGACAGTTTTGTGTGTGTCATGAAAGAATGCATGAAATGGTTGATTCTTTTTATTACTTCTCAAGATCAGGAAATCCTTTTCCTTACAATGGATACGTTATTATGCCAAGAGGGTGATCCGCATTTACTTTGTGACTCATTTGTGACTCATTTGTGAAACATTTCTTTTTTTTTTTTAGTTTCCTTAAATGCCTGGGTTTGTCATCAATTATTACAATGCTATGCAGATTCTTTCAGGCAGTGGATGGTTCAACATTTTATATTTTCTTCTGAAGGTCTAGACCCCACAGAAAAGAACAGAAGACAGAGGCAACCCATTAGCCTTCTCTCCACTGGAAAGGACCCAGAAGTCACTTGTTGGACAGAAATGATTAATTAGAAGAAAAGTACTTTTTGACCTGTTGGGCACATAATTGAGTGTAGTAGGATTTAGTCTGCAAAGGTCATGATATTCAAGTCAATTCCAGTAAAGGGACATTATTAGGCAACCCAAAATACTTTTGTGCCAGCAGATATCTCATATTTCTACTCACTTAATAAGTTGGAGTTCTTAAAGAAAGGTATTTGAGAATTACAGGTCAGAAATAAGTGTAACAATCTGTTTACCTCGGATCCCGAAGGAGGGTAGCTGATCCAGGAGAACCGGTGGTAACAGGAACCCCTCTACGGCTCCGGTATTCACCGATGCCCTTTTGGGACCCCGGGCTTTCTGCTGCTGCGGAAGTAGAGAAGTCAGGCGAGTTACCAGGAGCGAGTTATCAAGGAATCAGGCGAGGCGTAGTCAGGTGCATGCAAAGGTCGGTTCCAGAAGACGGTTGCAGAGAAGCGAAGTACGAAGGGGTCAGGATAAGGTGTAGTCAATTGCAGGCAGAGGTCGGTTTCAGGCAGCGAAGGTTCAGAAGTCAGGAAAACAGGCAGAGGGTCAAAACCAGGAAACTCGGACAAACAGGGCTTTAGCAGGAACAGTAGGAACTGAAGCCAGCTTGGGCAAAGTGAGGAGGAAGAGGAAGGTATTTAAGGGAACAGGAACCAATCAGGAGCCGGCTGAGGAAGACAGACACATCAGGAACCAATAGGAAGCTAGGCGACCCAAATTAAATGTCATAACACCTAAGTATACTGGTATATAAAAAAAAACCTACAACACCTGGTATTCCCAGGCAGTCTTCCATCCAGGTACTAACCAGGCCTGGCCCTGCTTAGCTTCCAAGATCAGGCCTTAGGCTGTCCATTACAGCATGGACGTCAGACTTGACGTGCGCCAGTATTTATGCGCCGACGTTTGACGGCAGGCATTACAATAAGCTTCTCTTGAAGTGTTTTCGGTGTAAATTATTGCTACATGTAATAATATACATAAGTCATTTTGAGCGTAAGCAGATGTAAAATAATGTAAGCAATACCATGAAGGGTCGCATGTATTATGCACCAAGTTTCATGTGAATAATGGAAATACGTGTATCATAAAGCATCATAGAAGTTTTCTGTGATCCACGAGAAACTGTGAAAATCGAGTTAAAGGGGTTGTTCAAATTTTTATTATGGTGTAGAGAGTGATAACTGAAACAATTTGCAATTGGTTTTCATTTTTTTGAGTTATTTAGCTTTTTATTCAGCAGCTCTCCAGTTTACAATTCTGCACCCTGGTTGCTAGGGTTCAAATTAAACAAGCAACCTTGCACTGATTTAAATAAGAGACTGGGATATGAATAGGAGATACATGAATAGAAAGATGACAAATAAAAAGTAGCAATAACAACAAATTAGGTAGCTATACAGAGCATTTGTATTTAGAAGGGGGTCAGTGACCCCCATTTGAAAGCTGGGAATAGTCAGAAGAAGAAGGTAAACAATAAAGAAAAATGATTAAAAAAAAACATAACAATAATGTAGACCAGTTGAAATGTTGCTTACAATTAGCCATTCTGTGAACCACTCCTTTAAAGTTTAAACTAAATTAAAAAAACTTCTAAAATTGAAAATATAAATGATCTGGCACAATGATCAGCCTCATATAGGACTTCCCAATACAGGTATGGGACCTGTTGTCAAGAATACTTGGGACCTGGGATTTTCCCTTGTCTTTCTGTAATTTTGATTGGCATGTCTTAAATATACTGAAAACGAATTTAAACATGAATTAAACCAATCGGATTGTTTTGCCTCCAACAAGGATTAAATGTATGTTAGTTGGGATTGAGTACAAGACATTACAGAAAAAAGGAAATCATTTTTAAAAATTGCAATTATTCAATTCAAATGGAATCTATTGGACATGTGCTACCAGTATTTTAGGAGCTTTCTGGATAAAATATCCCATAACATAATTATCTGTAATAAAATTCAGATCTAAAAAAAATAAACAAAAATGGCCTAACACATCATCAGGAAAATAAAACAATGGCAGCATAAAGCTTGTTTGGTTTTTCCAACCCAGAGCAAAACCACAAGTTTTTTTTTCTTCTGGTCTACTGGGTTATAGGATAAAAGCCATTGCATTTGTCCTGATTCTTTTAATGAATCATGTGTAAGTGACACTGGAGAACCCTGAAGCTACCTCCACCCGGAACATGGTAGTAGTTCCAACAGGGACACCAGACTTGCACCCACTGAATTGGACTCTATCACCATCTTCAATGCATGCTCCAGAAATTACACCCTAACCAAAACCTGGACCTGATTCATGAGCATGGACCCATTCAACTGTGTTTATTTTGTGTGTTTATTTGATGGAATTTTGGTGGGCAAAAATTGCACCACAATGCTCCATTGTGGGCAAGAAAACATGACAAACTGTATCTGAAAATTGCACTCTCTACACTACGAAAAGTACTGTAAGTAACTGCCTGTGGTGTCATCCCCAATAGAAAAAAAGCCCCCTTCAGTCCCATTTATTAATTTTAGTGGCTTTAGAGTTTTTTTGAACCCAAAAGTAAACAAAATTTCATAATGCAAAATAATGCACTAAAAAAAAAGTTTTACGGACAATTAATAGGGCAAAAAAAATCTCTAAAAGTCCAAATGGCTAAAAAAAAAAGGCCAATAGGATCAGATTGGCTCCCATTGGACGCTATAGGGCATCAACTGCTTTTACTTGCCGAAGTTGGATTTGAGTTTTTTGTGGTTTTTACACTTTATAAATCTCAAATTTTTAGTCTTACAGAAATAAAGGAATGCAGCACATTTTTAGAAAAAAAATTTGATTAGTGAAAAATAGATATTGCAGTGTTAGTAAATAGGCCCCCTAGTCTTTGAAAATAAAGACCAAAGGTATTATTATATCAAGGTACAAGGCAAGTACAGGGCAAGGGCTGACAAACCTTTTTTACTTATCATTTATATACTTGGAACAACGTTAAAGGAGAAGGAAAGGAAGAATCACTGGGGAATAGCAAGTTGGCAAGCACCCCCAGAAATAGTAGTCTGGTACCACCAACCCCTGCCAGTGCTACTCTTCTTCAGAAAATGCACTGATTGGGGTACTTTACTTGAAAGGGTCTGATTTTGTTCCGCATCCCAGGCATAAAGTGCACCTGTTCAAGCTGGATGCAGGCATTTGGCAAAATGAATCTTATGTGGTTCCTCGCCCAGAGGGACATGGAACAATATCGTGGCACCACTCACTTTCTCATTATGAGTTGACCCTGCTATGAAAAATGGCATTCATGGTCTATTTTGAATAGCTCTGCCCCCTGCTCTTTACTAGTGATTTTCCCAAACCATGCTCAGGTCCAGAGTGGGACAGGTATGCAGGAAGGGGATAGGAGAGTGGAGAATGACTACTCAGTGCAAACTTTTAGGCAGAATTGCCCCCATTGACCCTGCTGGTTGATGGAACATACCAATGCAATGTTCTGGAACTCATCCAAATAAATGGCATCAGTCTGTAGAGTGAACAAGGTCTAAAAGTGTTTTCCACTGCCAATTCTGTTCTTTTAAGTTACCCTTAGTTAATGCACTATCCAGTTCCATCACACACCAATTAAGAATTGGCCTCAATTTTCAGAAAAATTAGGCACCAACTTCTAGTTCTAGCTGCTCGTAGTGGCACATCTCGCTGAAGTTTGGGGGGGGGGAAACACTGTGTTTTTGGGGGAATTTGGGGGGGGAACACTGTGAATTTGTAGAAGTTTGCACATTGAACTAGCCTTGTAAATTAGCCCTACCATGTATTAAGAGGCAACATTACTGGGGTGCTCCTTTCACAGTTTATTGTTGATGATGGGACCATGTCCAGGGTCCATGACCATTTCCCAGGAACATCTGAGTACTGGGGTGTTTTCTGAATAAAGATTTTTTAGTGAAGCAGTATTAAGTTGTATGAAATTAAATCAAATGTGAAAAACTGGCTTTGCAAAAATTTGGGTACCCTTGTAATTTTGCTAAATTGAATACATGTAACTGCTCAATACTGATAACTGGCAACACCCAATCATGAGAAAAGTTATTTAAGGTGGCCAATTGCAAATTGTGCTTGTGTTTGACTCTCCTCTGAATAGTGACAGTATGGGACCCTCAAAGCAATAATGAATTTGAGGTTTGGTTCTCCAAGTAGAAAGTGATATCTCACCAGATGAAGGAAGAGGTCCAGGTGCATTGCCCTGAGCCCTCAGCATGGGAAGCAGACAAACCGAAATATTCTTTGGAGCAGGCACTCAATGAAGGCAGACTTCCACCAGGCAATTAATTCAAAGTGAAGCAAAACGCATAAGGCCGAGGACACAATAAAACTCTTTGAACACTTTGAATTAATTGTCTGGTGGAAGTCTGCCTTAATTAAGTGTCTTCTCCAAAGAATTTTTCAATCCTCAAAGCAACTCTCAAAACATCTGAAAACAAAGATTGTTCAGTATCAGAGTTTACTGGAAGGCTAAAAAAGCTAGGTTTAAACTGTCAGTTTCAACTGTAAGGAATGTAATCAAATTTAACTGAACTGTAGAGATTTTGTATGCATGAATGGTCAAAAATAACTCCATCCAGAATCCAGACACTCATCAAATGCTATAGGAGGTATCTAGAGGCTGTTACATTTGCAAAGGGAGGCTCAACTAAATGTTGATATAATATCTCTGTTGGGGTGCCCAAATGTATGCACCTGTCTCATTTTGTGATGATGCATATTGCATATTTTCTGTTAATCCAATAAACTCTATGTTACTGCTGAAATACAACTGTTTCCATAAGGAAGTTGCTACTTTGATAGCTCCACCAATGATAAACAAAACTCCAAAGAATTAGGAGGGGTTCCCAAACTGTTTCATATGACTATATACTATGTATATATATTTACCAACAGAGAGCAATCCAAGGACTTTGTTGATGAAAAAAAGGTGATTTATTTCAACGTTTCGGCTCCTCTACTTGAGCCATCATCAGGCCCAAGTAGCAGAGCTGAAACGTTGAAATAAATCACCTTTTTTTCATCAACAAAGTCCTTGAAGTGCAGTCTGTTGGTAACTAAATGCATATTATTTTTTGACCAGCAACCCAGGCAGATGTTACGCACAGCGTTCTGAGTGCAGTATATATATATATATATATATATTGCTCGATTTTTTTAGGGCGGGAGAAGGGGGGGGTAGGATAATAACCTTCCTAAATCTTAATTATTTTTACCAATGCCCCTGCCCTAGTTGACCTTTGGCAAACTCAAAAAAGTTGTTTATTATTCAGCGAGGAAAGAAGGTTCAAATGCAGGCTTCTTATATTTTCAACTTTAGGCACATGTTTACAGCAGAGTAGCAATATTTTGGGTTTATTAAAAATACACTATGGGGCCTATTTATTAAGCCTCAAATTTTTTGTGGTCAAGATTCCAGCTAAAACCTTACAAAGTCATGTAAAAGTCAATGGCATTTGTCCCTTTTATAATTTGAAGCCTTCAAGAGTTTTGGACTGTTTGATGGTTGTTTTCATAAAATATTCATAAAAATATGTTTTGGTTTTTTTTTTCAAATTTTCAACCAAACAGTCGCAGTGTATGCAATATAATTTTGCAATAGCAAAGCATTTTTTGTGACAAACTATTTAACAAAACTCTAGAGTAGGTGTTAACACTAAACTTTGATGTAGACTAGTGATGTAATATTTACAAAAACGCTATTTTGAAACCATGCTTTGTCAAACTTTTATCTTTTTTTCAAAATTTTTAGCGCATCATTTATTTTTTTCTTCATTCTTGTTTTTTATATTCAGATCTTTTAATAAATTACAAGACATTCATGATTTTAGTCAACATTTTAACCTTTAGGCATTGTTTTTAAAACCACTAAAATGTTAATGTTAATACATGGGGTCTCCCAATGGTTTAGGAAAGTCATTCACCAAAACAAAATTAGGCAGTATAAAGTATTCACACTTCCAACCAAGTTGGAGACAGAATGGACACCACAGTGCTTTAAGAAGCCTAGCCTAGTCTAGCCTAGCCTAGAAAGATTTGCCAGAGTTCCTTTCCAGATGTTGTCCCTACACTAAGACAGGTATTGCATTGCTTCCCATCTTTTTGTACATCTGAATATGGCTCACAAGTAAAAAAAAGTTGAGGACCCTTGAGTACTAGGGTCTATCTTCACTGCGCCAATTTTTTGCACCTTTCCCGTGTACACAGTAAATTAACCCCATGATATTTAGTAATGCAGAGAAGTTTTGGAAGCACAAAGCAAATTTGCACGTCACTCAAAATTACTGCAACACTCTTTCGTATGCAGCCATTCCCTAATCCTAAGAACATGAAATGGGCTTCCTTTGGCAGACAAGGGTGATGTCTGTTGGGTAAAGAAACAAAATATTGGAGCAAGGCACTCAAAGGTCACACATGGATCAGACGGATGTAGAGTAAAAAGTAGAAGTCTTTATTGGTATAAACTACTCATGCCTGACGTGTTCCGTGTTGAGGACACTTACTCATAGGCTGTCTGTTGGGCACCCTCAGAAACATTTGCTTCAAACTATCACATCTGCCTTAGGCAGCAGGCTCCCCACTTAAAATAATGAGTGGTAAGTAAAGATGGAAAAGGAATTTTTACTCTATAAAAAGACATTGGTGGTCTTTATAGTGCTATGCATGAGCTACCCTCAGTTGTGAGGGTGCAAGGGATCTTAGCTAAAACACATCTGGAGGACTACAGGTTTCACATTCTTTTCAGATCAACTCTATGATTCATTTACAAATCACATAATCTCAGGGAAGCTCAAGACCTAGTGATTAGGTGAATAAGATAATAACACAGGGAATTTTGCTTGGCACTAGGAAAAAAAAGAAATTGGATATGTAAACATTTTATAACACATGGCAAAAATTAAGGGGGTGAAACAAGACCAGAGGGGTGGGGGTGGGGGGGTGATGGAAGAAAAAACATCATCGATGCCAAACCAGAAAAAAAACACACTGCTGAGTTTAGAAAAATGAATAATAAAATTGTGAATCAAGCTATGATATAGTATTTTAAAGAGGTTTGAATATGAATAGTTTAGTAATGAATATTTTAGTAATGCATTTGTCTTGGCATTCTCTTGCCGTACCAAACTGCAGAATTATGACTCACTTTTATTTAGTATTATTGTAAAAATTAAGGATTAGGAAACACCTGCATTGCCTCTACCTTCAAGGACATCAACATTTAAAATTAAATAGCTTTTGTCTTACTTAAACATAGCTGTCTTGGAAATTCTCAGCCATTCAAGAAATGTGAGACCTGTGAGACCTTCCACAGGAAGTCCATAGCCATAGGACTATGTAAATTATAAGATTTTATTTTTTTAGTAGATATTTACTTCCCAAAGGTGGGAACAGTAATTAAACATTCCATGTGTCATTAACTTGTTTATAGAAGACCTGAAGCATCTTGTTATAAAGGAAAGACTATTGTGACTGATAATAGTGCAGCTTCCAATTGAGAATTCGAGGACTTGCAGAAGATACTCATCAGGGACTACAATAACCTCTAGAACTGAATTGGAGATGTAAAAAGCAGAGGCCACTTGAGCAGCTGCTGTAGGTTGGAAACGTTTAAAAAACCTAAGCAAGGAAACTCTTGGATGGAAGTAGAGCAGAGAGATAGCAAGACATGGTGACAGCAACTCATAAGTTCGAAAATGGGTACATTGAAAAAATCTTTCCAATTCTGAGAACAGTATCAACTGCATCGTTTTCATAAAAGGCTGAACTCTTTTCTCTCTTTGTGAAAAACTTGATAACTTGAAAACATAAGTGGATTTATTCCCTCTGAAATATGTTAGTGGAGGAATGTTACAAATCCCAATTGGCTTTCATAATAAAAATCTAATCTGATGAGTGTTTATTAGTCAGCAATGACAATTTGCTTGGGCAAGGACCTCTTCTGACATGTGTATGAAGTCACATCCTGATTAGATATCATTAAGCTCACACAGATGGCCAAAACTTTCTAGACGACAAGTACCTCCAGCCCATGCCAGCTGGTATAATCTTTGTTAACACGAGGTGGGTCTGGTTCAGGTGCCCCCAAGATATCGGACATGGGTATCCTGTCTTTTCCCATTTATTATGGCAACACATTGTCAAAATACTGACAAAAATAGGTTTATCCATCCAAAACATCATCCTGCCATAACTGGGAAAAGCCCCATTTTGAAAGCAATGTGTATGCATCCCTTAAAGGGTAACTATCTCGAAAATGAAAATTTTATATAAGCTGCAGCATACTGAAATATTTAGTTTTCTAAATATATTCAATAAAATGATGTACCATTTCTAAAATAATCAAGTTTATCTTCACTATTCCTCTCTCAGAACGTGTTTCTCCTCATTCTGTCTTCATTCAGGAGTTGGGTGTCAGATGAATGATCCAATGTATCTTATAAGATGGGGGGGCTCCTTTTGCCTAGAAGATGTATTAAAGTTCACTCTATTAAAATCTGCAGAAATTTTATTATATTTATATAACTTATATATTTATAAATGCAGCTTTTGTCTCCATAGATTGTAGTTTTTAAATGCCTCTCTTTATTCTTATTAACTTATGTACTTCTAGATTAAGCCACATAGGGTGATTCTTGGTGTTTTTACATTTACTTCTTAAGGAAAAAATTAATTGCACATTTGCTATAGGTTTTGGGTCATTAGAGATCACTAGATCCAATATAGCATTTCTGGTTTGCTCCTCAACAACCTGTGCAATAACATTGTCAGGTAACAAGTTTATAAACTTGTTTCCATTAACTAACCTGTCAGTACTGTTGGTCCAGTGACAAGGAGGCCAGCGGCTCCCACGGGGTGGTAGTCAGGATCAAGGTGGAAGCCCTTCCAGAGAGACCAAGCCACAGTACAAATAGGGATGTTCAAAGAATGGTCAAGGTCCAGACAAAGGTTCAAAAAGGCAGGCAGCACGGAATCAATATCAGGAAACAGGAAAAGGGTCAATAACAGGATAAGACAGGAATATTATCACGCCCGGGAACACCAAACACGATGAACATTGAACCCGCGTCCTCAAAGTCTCTTTATTTTGAATTAGGATTCGCAATTCACCTGGCGCTGTGCAGTGACATCACTCCCGGTGCCTCAACTTGCCTGGAGCTCCAGGTAAAGCTCCGGGCGGCATTTGTGACATCAAGTCAATATCTGGGTAATTAAAATCCCACATTATCGTTACTTTCCCCAAACTAGCAGCCTTTTCTATTTGCATCAGGAGCTTAGCATCCTCTTCCTCCTCACTTACCTGCCTAACAAATAGATATACCAATCTTCCTTTTCTATTGCCTCTGTCTCTCTGAAACAAAGTATAGCCGCTGATATCAACTGCCCAGTCATGCGACTCATTCAGCCATGTTTTGGTCACACCTTTCACATAATATTTTCCCTCCAGTGCCAGCACCTCCAGCTCTCTCAGACTCCTTGCATTTGAAAACATACATTTAATAAAGAACACCCAACTAAACAGTACCCAACTAACTTTCCTCACCTGTTTTCCCTGCCAGTGCTCACTACTTCATCTAACCTATCTTCCATGGAATCCTTTACTACACCCTCCCCACGCCTAGTTTAAAATTTCCTCCAACCCTCTAGCCATCTTTTTTCCCAAAACAGCTGCACCATCATTGATGCCGCCCCCCTCCCGCTCCGTGCTTCTAACTTTTAGCGTTGAAGCTGGTGGAGGAGGGGCCGCATCACTAGTGCAGCAAGTGATATTGCGCTCGCTGCACTAGAAGAGCCGAATTTCCGTTTTAAAAAACGGAAATTCGGCTCTTAAAGTTACCAGAGGAGGCTTTTTGCCGCCCCTGGTAACTGGCCGCTCCGTGCCGCCTGAGGAGCGGCCCTGGATGCATTCCATCCCTGGAAAGAGCCTGTAGCCTACCCAACAATCCCCTTCTTTGGCAACCTTGCTACCCAGATTTTACAGTACATGGCAACCTTGACTCCTGTTATATACAGTAGCAACTTAGAAAATGTAGTGGAATCCTTGGAAATAAATGTATACGCCCTGTGACATATTTTGGCATTTCTTTTTAAAGAAAATTCTATTAACTAGCATCAGTCATCACATGCAAAGTACAAAGGAGTGTGTGCCAACAGAGTGGGCTTTTAGGGCTCATTCAACTCAACACAGTGAAGCACAAAACACTATTTTAGCAAATAATGTTTAAATGCAATGTGTTGCATGGGGTGAGAAATATTGCACCATTAAATATGCTTAATTTTTTTTTCCGCTAACATTTCTGAGATTTGGCCATCTGAGGCAACCCTGGATGTTATTTTCAAACAATGAAAAGAATTTCAGTTTTCCAGTATCATATGCACACAATATGTTGGGAGGCACTGAAACACCCTGTAAAAGTAATATAGAACTAATTCTCTTAAGGGCACCGGAAAGGGCTGAAAACAATTACTCCTAATAGAAAGTAATACAACAAAGTTACATCTGGCATTTGTACGTAGTTGCTCTTTGGCTTCTTTGCAGATATTGTTGGAATTTTAATTATTTATTTTTCAAAACAACCTAATTATAAGTTTGGATTTTTTATTTCAATAAAAAAGGTTGATGCACTGACAAGATATTCTACTTGTGCAGCACCATTGTGGTTCTAAATGCAGATTTCTGAATGTCTTGGATTTTTATGTGCAAAGAGCAAAAGTCTGTGGTTTCTTTGTTGTCCATAAGAGCTAAACACAACTGTAGTCTTTATAAACTCCAATTGAGTCATCTTAAAGGGAAACTGTCATGGGAAAACATGTTTTTTTTTTAATGCATCCTTTAATAGTGCTGCTCCAATAGACTTCTGCACTGAAATCCATTTCTCAAAAGAGCAAATAGATTTTTTTATATTCATTTTTGAAATCTGACATGGGGCTAGCCATTTTGTCAATTTCCCAGCTGTCCCAGTCATGTGACTTGTGTCAACACTTCAGGAGGGAACTGCTTTCTGGCAGGCTGTTGTTTTTTCTTCTCAATGTAACTGAATAGTACGCAGTGGGACATGGGTTTTACTATTGAGTGCTGTTCTTAGATGTACCAGGCAGCTGTTATCTTGTGTTAGGGAGCTGTTATCTTGTGTTAGGGAGCTGTTATCTGGTTACCTTCCAATTGTTCTGTTGTTAGGCTGCTGGGTGGGGGAAAGGGAGGGGGTGATTTCACTCCAACTTGCAGTACAGCAGTAAAGACTGATTGAAGTTTATCAGAGCACAAGTCACATGACTTGGGGCAGCTGGGAAATTGACAATATGTCTTGCCCCATGTCAGATTTCAAAATGAAATATAAAAAAATCTGTTTGCTCTTTTGAGAAATGGATTTCAATGCAGAATTCTTCTGGAACAGCACTATTAACTGATACATTTTGAAAAAAAATGTTTTCCCATGACAGGATCCCTATAATATAGGCAGGACTTTAGGTGCCATAACTAGGCCCTACATAGACTAAACTAGGTAGAGATGACAATGTGTCCTTTCTTATGCTACTGATCTAAAGAACATGGCTACCCAATATTCACCTATGATTCAAACTCACAAATGTAAAAACTATAGGGAAAATCATGCAAGCATGAAAAATATTCCCTAGTGATGCCAAATAAGGGCTGTGATATTTTATTGGGAGCACCACGTGGACTGCTAGCCTGCAAGAAGGTCTGTTTGGAGTAAACCTGCATCTTAAGGCCTACAAAACTTGCCTTCAAGGCAGAAATTTAAATATGAGCACTTACTTTGAGGCTATTGTGAGCAACATCAAAGGGGTAATGAGCAATATGTCGCTCATGACCCACTGATTGGGGATCAATGTGTCAGGCCTAATGGGTTAGGAAGGCTGGAGTAAGGATCAAGGAAGAAGCTGTGTATAGAAAAGACGGATAATAAGTCAAAGTTAAAGTAGGAGGTCAGGAACTAGTAGATCAAACGAAATTAACAATTTAGAATACCCAGGAACTCTTAGCAAGAAGGACCAATTTTCAGGCATTGAACCTGGGTACCTGGCCTCCTTTTGTTTTTAATTTTCGCAATAACACAGCGTGATCACGTCAGAACGCAGCTTGATGACTTCAGTATGAGGCCATGGGTGCCACCATCTTGACTGTGAAGTGGAGAGCTCTGCAATGGAGCTCTCCTGACACACTGTTAGATACACTTGCCATACATGACCCCAGCCTCTGTAGTAGTCATGTTCCTTGCCTGCTATCACCCCGTACCTATTCCAGGTTTCGTTGTCAATAAAAGGCCAACTCTATTATTAAAAAAAAAACAATAACCCAAATTCTTTTTAGGGTAAACTAATATTATAACACAGGGCTCTGCAGAATATCAGCTGTGGTTGCGCTGAAAGACGAATAAAACACGCCTTTGCATAATGCAGCCTGTTACATCTCACTTAAAAAATAAATCCAGGAAAGCAGTGAATAAAATTATAATCCAATTAGCAGTTGGTTGTCCATGAAATAAAAACAATTTCCTCCAAACAATTATATAAAGCTGAATATAATTTGTATTAAAACACTAGGCATGTTTGGAACTTTTGTTTCTCAGTCCCTGCTTGACATCTGCAAAATATTTCTCCAACGGGAGAAACCACAATAGTTTCATTACGACTCCATTCAATCTGTATAATGGCTTGCTTTTGTCTGATCTCTATATTTTCTGGAATACGGACAAGAGAATTACTAGAAGTGTGAGCCAAACCAGAAACCATTCTCTTACTGCTAAGCATCATTGCCACTAGAATTTCCATGACTGCTTCAAGCATTCCAGCTGGGATCCAAATCTCTCTGTAGAATATGATGGAATATACTCCTGGTCACGATTATTTGGACTCAAAACCAAACTGAAAAACAAGAATCTATCCGGCCAAGGGATGTGTCTTCTGGCTGTCTGCAGAACTTTGTAAACACGCTACACAGAACTCAAGTTAGGGATCTCTCACTTTATGTACATATTACTTGAGAGTAAGGGAAATCGGTTCCAATTTTAAAGAAGTTTTGAAGTGGTTTAGTCTAGCTGAGTTTCTTTTTAGAGTAAAACTCAAGAGAAAGATCCAAACCCCCAGCCTCCATTGACTGTAATTATGTATATTAAGACCTTGCATAGACAAGATATCATATTTAGTACTTCCTTACCATCACAACATACAGGCACTAACATTGCTCTTATCCAAAGGGGATTATAAGATCACTCCATGACTAATTAAAGTGTAACTTAAAATGGAAATGAGCCTGACCTTGTTTCGAGCCTACAAAAATGTAATAGAAGATTACACAAAATGAAAGCATTGAGAATCCATACAGCTATTCTAGAATCCCCAATACAACCACAATTTATCTAAAGCAGTGATCCTCAAACTTGGCCCTCCAGCTGTTAAGGAACTACAAGTCCCACAATGCATTTGCCTGACTGTGGCTGTCAGACTCCTCCATTGCATTGTGGGACTTGTAGTTCCTTAACAGCTGGAGGGCCAAGTTTGAGGATCACTGATCTAAAGCATTGGGAGGTAAAGAAGGGCAGATGAAATTTTGCAATACACAGAGGGCTTGAACCCCGAAAGCTCAACCAATAGATAAGGAATTATATAGTTTAGTGTTTGGTTCAGGTCTTGTGGGCTGGTAAGGATGAAGAACCTACCTAAAATCACTGTTGAAATCACAGTGGCTGACTTTACTTCTAAATATGGAAGTACAGGTATGGGACTTGTTATCCAGAATGCTTGGGATATGGGGTTTTCTGAATAAGAGTCTTTCAGTAATATGAATCTTAAGTCTACTAAAAAAACAAACATTAAATAAAGCCAATAGGCTGGTTTTGTCTCCAATAAGGATTAATTATATCTTAGTTGGGATCAAGTACAAGGTACTGTTTTATTATTACAGAGAGAAAGGAAATCCTTTTGAAAAATGTGCATTATTTCATTATAATGTCGTCTACGGGAGATAGCCTTTTTGTAATTCGGAGCTTTCTGGATAACGGATCCTATACCTGTACCATAATGCACCACCTTGCTCCATGTAGAGTCCTGCGCGGGTCCATTTTTTGGGACCCGAACCCGACCCATACCCGCAACCCGCAACCCGGACCCGAACCCACGACCCGCCTTTTTACCCGCTTGGACCCGCGACCCGAACCGTACCCGCAACCCGTGATCCGCAATCCGGACCCGCGACCCGCTGACCATCAAGAATCAGGAAGTGCTGTCATCATAAACAGGAAGTGACATCATCGGAAGTAGCCAGGATCAGAAAAAACAGGAAGTGCTGTCATTGTAAACCGGATGTGACATCATCAGTAGTGGAAATGCTCAGAAAAAGGAGTAAAAATCCCTATAGCGAGGATCCGCGACCCGACCCTCAACCCGCCAATCTGCAGAACCACCGGCCCGCTTCTTTACCCGCATCCAGAAATTCTACGATCAACCCGCAGGGTACCGCGGGATTTTGCGGGTAACCCGCGGGTACCCGACCCGCTGCAGGACTCTAGCTCCATGTACTGTATTAGACATGTATGAAGAGGGACAAATATAAATATGGAGATCACTATGGCATTTTGTATTAGCATTTATACTGTGAGTGGTGGCCTATTCTGCATTACTGTTCAATATCAGGGCAAGGGATGCGTCTTCTGGCTGTCTGCAGAACTTTGTAAAAATGCTACACAGAGCTCAAGTACCAAAGTTCTCATTCTGGCCTTTATGTAAATATTAATTGAGAGTAAGGGAAACCGGTTCCAATTTTAAAGATGTTTTGAAGTGGTTTAGTCTAGCTGATGTTTCTTTTTAGACTAAAACACAAGAGAAAGATCCAAAACCCCAGCCGCCATTGACTGTAATTATGTATATACTGACCTTGCATAGACGAGATATCACATTTAGTACTTCCTTACCATCACAACATGCAGGCACTAACATTGCTCTTATACAAAGGGGATTATAAGATCACTCCATGACTAATTAAAGTGTAACTGAAAATGGAAATGAGCCTGACCTTGCTTCAAGCCTACAAAAATGGAATACAAGAATGCACACAATGAAAGCATTGAGAATCTATACAGCTATGCTAAAATCACCAGTACAACAATGTATTGGGTCTAAAGCTTTGGGAGGTAACCAGATCCAATCATGCAATACACAGAGGACTTGAACCCCAAATCTCAAACCAATAGCTTAGAAACAAGATCGCTTAGTGCTTGGTTCAGGTGTTGTGGACAGGTAAGGAAGAAGAACCTACTTACAATCACTGTTGAAATCACAGTGGCTGACTTCACTTCTAAGTAAGGAAGCACAGGTACGGGACCTGGTATCCAGAATGGTCAGGACCTGGGGTTTTCCGGCTAGGAGTTTTTCCGTAATTTGGATCTCTATACCTTAAGTCTACTAAAAATTCAAACACTAAATAAACCCAATAGGACTGTATTGCCTCCAAAAAGGATTAATTATATCTTATTTGGGATCAAGTACAAGGGAGTGATGGACGAATTTATTCGCCAGGCGCGAATTTGCGGCAAATTCCCTCGATTCGCCGCCGGCAAATAAATGCAAAAATACACCTGGTGAAAATTCGATGGCGTAAAAAAAAAAAAAACGAGTCGCGCTCCGAAAATGAGGCGACGCATGTCAAAAACGGCGTGACGCGTGTGAAACACTTCTACTAAAACTGACTCTTGTTAGGCAGATCAAAGGGCTGTTTTTCAAAAGGAAACAACTGTTTGGTAGACAAAAAAAATAGAACTGGCTGAAATAAACCATGTTTGGTCTACACTGCATTGCTGAGCCTGTTGATCTGGTTGTTTGTAGAGCAACGCATCAACCTGGCATTGGCAGAAGAACTAGGAAACACAATACACACAGTTTTACAAACAATTCTGGTTATTTTGTCCATGTCTAATTGGAGTGGATTTAAAATTTACTAGTAATATTTTTGGGGAGCCAAACAAATCAACTGTTGTGTTTTCAAGCCGATGCCCCAAAAGAGCAAGAACATCTCCATAGAGTGTCTCCATAGAGTACATATGACTTCAGATGCTTGGGCTGCTGTAGGCCTGAAATATAGAGATTTGAATGAAATAAAATTCCACCCAATACATTCAGTCTTGGTATATATATACATACTTCAGAATTGTTGGGTCACTTACAAAATTCTGAATTATTGGGTCATTTACAAAATTCAGGAAAGCTGCCTTGTTGTCTTGGCTCTTTGCTCTTATGCATTTTGTCTGGTGTTCTTGAAAGTGGAACTCTTTGCACCCCTAGAATGGAATGGAAAAGGTTGGGGGCCTTCAAGAGGGCACAATTGTTTTGTCAGGGCCAGTAGCCATCAGGATGGATTTAGAAGGGTCTTAAGAGGATGCATATACTTAGGAACAGACAGGGGCTAATGGTGCAGGTAAGTGGCACATTTGAAAGGACTAGAGAGGCTGGTACTAGGTAACAGGCAATATGGTAAGGATGGTGAAGTATAGGGATGGCGCGAACCGCGGAAAAAATGTTCGCGAACATATTCGCGAACTTGCG
>CM044439.1:10248695-10262564 GCA_024363595.1 Xenopus borealis | reverse complement strand
ACCAATGCTCTACCTATGCTAGTTTGGTTTGGTTAATTATAGCCAAGAAAGGGTTACATGAGCTTAGGGACCCGCTCACAATATACAGTACACAAAGGGGCAGATTTACTAAATTTGTGTGAAGGATTCGAAATTTGATCAAATTTGTTCGTATCTAATAGATTGAATGATTGAATATTCGATCATTCGACCATTCGATGATTAAAGTACTTCCCCTTTAAATTTTTATTCGCCAGATTGAACCAACCGAATTGCAATAGAAGTTTTATGTTCGAATAGCAATCATACGAGCGAACGCTTCAATCGTTAGATTCGTACGTTTTTTTTCGAACAATCAAACTTTTTTTTATGATTTTTTTGTAAAATTGTTCGATCCTACCACTTTATCGAAAATCCAAATAGTGGGCAAAAAACGAATTTTACTACGATTTTATCGAATTTCCATTTGAAAATCGTAGAAGGGTCAAATTCGAGTGCAAATAGAATAGAATTCGACCCTTAGTAAATCTGCCCCATAGTGTCATAGAAATACATTCACAATATAAGGCTGATTACACATTAATACAGATAATTACTACATGGCAGCACAGAAACCAGGGGAAGCTCATTTTCTGCTGCTGGATAATTAGTGACGACCCCTAAGCTTAGTGTAACCCTTTCTTGGCCAATATTGACCAAACCAACTAGCATAGGTAGAGCATTGGTTACACGCGACTCTTTTACTCTCAGGTAGGGCTTTCGCTATGTGGAAAATCACGTGTGAGGTAGTTGAACTACAACTCGATACTGCAGATGGTGTGTAATAAAGGTTGTTGGACGCCAGGGGTTCTTTGTGCAAACAAAATAGAACAATTTATTTACAATAGCAGCACAGGGTATTATATACTCACAGACAGTGGTATTATAGCAGAAATGCTTAGTACAGGCACAGCATAGATTATACCCTCAGGTAGGATACCAGGATGGGAGTTGTAGTTGCACCAGCCAGGTTATCAATGCCCATGTGGTCCGGATCCCACCAGCAGGTTCAGGTGACTCAGGGGTTAAGTACTCTTCCTGCAGTCCCTATGTCTGAGGTCCCTTCACTTCAGGCAAGGTAGAGCCTGGGGGAGAGCTACTCCCTACTATCCTCCTTGATGGGGCTTTGAGCTGCCCTTTCTCTCTTCCCTCTCTTTCTCACCTCTCCTAGAGAGTGCTATGACAGGACTATCCTATTTCTGACTAGTCCTCATTCACGGGGCCCTGTTCCCCGACTTGATCCTTGTAGTACCCTAAAGGTGTGCTGTCCCTTTAGGGTAGAGCGCCTCTGGGGCCCGGTTGGCACCCAGGCTCAATGGAGCACTGCCCTCCTCCTCTGCTGCAGGCCAAAGAGGAAGTGCCACTCCCTGCAAGCACTTTTATTACTGCACTGCAGGGGTGGGTCACAACCTGTAGCCAATAATATGAAACAATCTAGCCACCTGGACTTTAGTCCAATAGAAGGCAGCTAGTGAAAGGGCAAGGGAAGAAGCCATAAGGGCCATGGTACTTATGGGTCCCTACATTAGCTTCTCAACAGCTGCTCAGAGCCCACTGAGCATGTGCAGAGTCACAGACACTTTCCAAGATGGTGACCCCCTGTGACAAGTTTCAAGTCCTGGATCATTGCTGCTATTGACAAGCTGAAACTTTAGCCTCGTGCAATAAGTTCACTATATAAAGTATTGCATTTTTAGCCACATTCATTTTTAGGGTTCAGTTGTCCTGCACAACAGTTAAACACAAGAAAACCAGCAATAAGGATAGTCTCAGAAACATGGGCCTCCAATCAGGCAAGATCATTGGTGTCAATATCGAAATTCCATGTTCACTCGTTGGTTTGCTCCATATTTTTATATATTTGTCTTCTGTAAATGGCACCTTGTATCAGTATCCCTTTAAATACAATATACTTTTTTTCCATGATGGGGTGACTAAATAATGAGGCTCAGGAGGATATTAAACGATGACAGCCTGGTTTCCAAAGTTGGGGCCTGGTATTGTTCAGAAATGTGTCCCAAGGAATTTAACGAAAAAATTTGTACGAGATGATTTGAGTCTGGTTTCAGTTAGAGAAATATGTTTTCTGCATCACTGGATGTAATCTCATTTCATTTGGGATATCAGCAATCATTGCAGTTTGCTCTTTTTTCCCCTCTCTCTTTGACAAGACGTCTGCAAGTATTTAAGCGCATTTCCTGCAGCTGCGACATCTGCGCTGGGGACAGGCCGGGTGGCAAAGAAAGTAAAGGTGCAACAGGCACGGCTGTGATTATAATATGAATGGCTGTTTTCTTACAGTCCACTAGTGATGGGTGAATCTATCTCCTTTCGCTTAGCCGAAAAATTAGCGAATTTCTAGCAAAATTCACGAATTGGTAAAAGATTCGCAAAACGAGTCGCGTCATATTTTTGACACATGTCGCATAATTTTCGGCACATGTCGAGTCATTTTCATTTTTTTTACGAATTTATTAGCCGGCGGCGAATTGCAGGAATTCCCTGCAAATTCGCACCTGGCGAATAAATTCGCCCATCACTACAGTCCACAAGTAGGGAAGCTGTGGGATAAGTTGGCCATACACGTAGAGATTTCAAACAAGTGGATTTCTCCATGACATGTCCGCTGTGAGGCGGGCGATATCGGGTTGATCCGACTGTGGACCCTAGGGCCCAACGATTGGATCATAATGCAGCCAATACGCGTGGTCGGATCGCTGGATAGATGTGTCCGTGATCTGACGGCAGTGTCGGACTGGGACACCAGGGGCCCACCCAAAAACCTTAGATAAGGGGCCCACCCAAAAACCTTAGACTAAGGGCCCACCCAAAAACCTTAGACCAGGGGCCCACCCAAAAACCTTAGACCAGGGGGCCACTCTCAGTACTAATATTCTTCATCTCCTCACTCAACCTCTATTCTCCTAGTTTGTTTTCTTTACATACTATATCAATTATTCCATTTATTTAGCCTCTTTGTTCTCATAGAAATAGGGAATGGCCATGAAATAGGCCAAAAGTTTAGCAGCATGAGGGACCACTGACACCTTGGCCCACCGGGAGTTTTCCTGGTATTCTGGTGGGCCAGTCCAACACTGTCTGACGGGATTTTAACCCTGCCCCATCGTCATCGGGCTGACTTTTGGCCAGATACCGATCGGGGAATCCCGTCGGAGGGCCACACATACGGCCAATAGGCTGCTGACAACCGGCAGCTTTTATCGCTCCATGTATGGCCAGCTATACAGAGAATGTCCTGCATTTGTCTACACAGGATGAGCTTAGAACAGGGGTGCCCAAAATGTAGATCAGGATCTACCAGTAGAGCTTCAGTTGGTGATCAGTAGATCTCAAGGCACTGTCAAAACAAACAGCTTGTCTAAATCACCCTCCTGTTTCATGTTTTATTTCAGATATTTATTCTGTTAAAGGAGAAGGAATAGCATTTTACACCTGGGTTACCAAAAGTTAGGCACCCCCCAAGTGACTACTTTTACTTACCTGACACCCTACTTATCAGCAGAATACCGTACCGTACTTCGAGCACAACGGGGTGTCAGATAAGTAAAAGTAGTCACTTAGGGGCTGCGAAATAACCCGAAACTGCAAATGGAGCCTAAGGTAAGTTCCTATATGGGCCCCTGACCGCCAATGTTTCTTTTAAATATTATATGGGGCCCCTGCCTACCAATGTTTTAAAAAATATTATATGAGGCCCATGACCACCAATGTTTCTTTTTAATCCGTATGGGGGGGGGGGGCATGGCCACCAATGTTTTTTTAAAAGAAGAGTGTAAAAAAATAAGAATGTACCAATGCATTATACTCATTCAGATATAGAAGGCTAATGCATAAAAAAGTAGTGTTTCAGGCTGATTTATTGAATATTTCTGCAAAAACCCTAATAATCCCTCACTTCCTGCTCCCTGAATTCCCAGACACACAGTTCACTGCACTGTAGCATGGGAACCAATCAGCAGCTAGCAGGACCTGATAGGGAACTGAAGCCTGTCTGTGCTTGTGTGACTGCAGGGCTGTGATTGGCTGTCTCCCTACCCTTGTGCTTCTGGCAGGGACCATTAGGATACACCCACAACCCCATTTGAAACACAAAGGGCGCTTCAATATAGGGGCTATTTTTTAAGATAATATTACTTTTTAGCACTATGTAAAAGTAACACCATATATTTCTCATAATTTTCATTTATCCTATATGTCTCCTTTAAAACTTTTATGGGAGGGGCTGTGGTGCCAATGTTTTTTTTTTTTATTTATGGGGGGGCCCGAGCTACCAAAGATTTTTTTTTAGCTTGATGGAAGACCCTGACCACCAATGGCTTTTTATAACGTGTATGGGGGGTTAGTAATGGGCGAATGTGTTCTGTCGCTTTGCGGAAAATTTTACGAAATGGGCGAAAAATAAGCGAAATGCTGATTTTGACGCCTGCGACAATTCCCCTGCGTCAAAAATGGGCGCCGGCGTCAAAGTTTGACGCCGGTGAATTTATTCGCTGGTGGTAAAACGTGGAAATTCACAGCGAATTCCAGTAATAAATCACTAGTGGAGGGTTTACCGTTTCTTGGGGGGTGAGCGGGATCTAGGGTGGAGCTTATGGGTGGTTTGCATTTTATTCCTGCCCTGGTTACCTGGAATTTCCACACTCCCTCCAGTTATAACGTCTCTTCTTCTAGTCAAAGTCAGTGGGACTCATGTTCAATGACTGGCAATGGCGACTTCCATGCAATTCCCACTTACAAGAACAGGCAGTTCTTACGGAACCTTTTGACCAAGAAAAAACTGCTTAAAATGCTCCAAAATCGCTCTGTGTGCCATCGCTAATATAAATTACTAGTACAAGTATAGGATCTATTATGCGGAAACCTGCTATCCAGAAAGCCCCTAATTACAGGAAGGCCCGCAGGTCGGGCAGGCTCGGGCCAACCTCTCACTCCTTTTCGCCGGGTGGTCCAAATGCCAGCCTCCTGCTCGCCCCGCCCCTTTTGTGACATCATCGGTGGGGCGGCCCGGGTCTATAAAAGGAACCCGGAAGTGGGATGCGGGGGTTGCGGGCAGAGGTAGGACGAGTTAGAGTCGGGAAAAAGCTGACCCGCACATCACTAGTAGACAAGGCATTCGTTTTAATCAAATACAGGTATGGGATCAAGTAAACCCCAGCATTTAGTATGGCTTTAAGTGTATTTATAGTAAGCAGAGCACAAGGTCTCAATGGACCACTGCTATCTATGGTTCTCTAAATCTATACCTGGTAACCAGGAGATATCCTCTGGAGCCCATTATCATTAAGGGCAGTCAGCTAATTTTCTCTAGTGATAAATAAATACAAATATGAGGATGAATACTGTTTTGCAGAAGAAACTATGCCAATGTGCTAATGAATATTAATATTTCCCTTTTGTTGTGTTGTACATGATGCATTGGCTGTTCTGCAGAGCACAGACACTGGAATTATTATCATCCTCCCCATCACCCTCCCTGCAGAGATCAGTTCTGATTATAGGGCTTCCCCCGAGACATAGAATACTTCTAATCTAATTGCACCCGAATACCAGTGTCTACTGATTACTGAGTCACTGTAATATACATAACCCTGCCTATATAATTACTGGGTACTAATGATTACAAACACAGATACTAACACTTCCTTTGAAGGCTTTCTGGGCATGCTGGGAGCTGTAGTGAAACAACTACAGGGTTGGATACGACTGATTGTAGTGAGACGACTACAGTTTGGCTACTACTGATTGTAGTAAAATGTCTACAGGTTGGCTACTACTGAATGATAGTGAAACAACTACAGGTTGGATTCTACTGATTGTAGAGAAAATATTACAGGTTGGATACTACTGATTGTAGTGAAACGACTACAGGTTGGCTACAACTGATTGTGATAAAACAAATACAGGTTGGATATTACTGATTGTAGTGAATACTACTGATTGTAGTGAAACAACTACAGGTTGGATACAACTGATTGTAGTGAAACAACTACAGGTTCGATAAGACTGATTGTAGGGAAAAGACTACAGGTTGGATACTACTGATTGTAGTGAATACTACTGATTGTAGTGAAACAACTACAGGTTGGATACAACTGATTGTAGTGAAACGACTACAGGTTGGATAAGACTGATTGTAGGGAAAAGACTACAGGTTGGCTACTACTGATTGTAATAAAACAAATACAGGTTGGATACTACTGACCATAGTGAAACAACTACAGGTTGGATACTACTGATTGTAGTGAATACTACTGATTGTAGTGAAACAACTACCGGTTGAATACAACTGATTGTAGTGAAACGACTACATGTTGGATACGACTGATTGTAGGGAAAAGACTACAGGTTGGATACCACTGATTGTAGTGAAACGACTACAGGTTGGCTACTACTGATTGTAATAAAACAAATACAGGTTGGATACTACTGACCGTAGTGAAACAACTACAGGTTGGATACTACTGATTGTAGTGAATACTACTGATTGTCGTGAAACAACTACAGGTTGAATTTAACTGATTGTAGTGAAACGACTACAGGTTGTATACGACTGATTGTAGGGAAAAGACTACAGGTTGGACACTACTGATTGTAGTGAAACGACTACAGGTTGGCTACTACTGATTGTAATAAAACAAATACAGGTTGTATACTACTGACCGTAGTGAAACAACTACAGGTTGGATACTACTGATTGTAGTGAATACTACTGATTGTCGTGAAACAACTACAGGTTGGATACTACTGATTGTAGGGAATACTACTGATTGTAGTGAAATGACTACAGGTTGGATACTACTGATTGTAGTGAATACTACTGATTGTCGTGAAACAACTACAGGTTGGATACTACTGATTGTAGTGAAATGACTACAGGTTGGATACTACTGATTTAGGAGATGCTTAATGTGCTTTCATAGCCAGGGGCCCGGGGCCCATCTTCACACAATACTAGCCCCTTGCTCACAGAAACACTGTTTGCATCTTATGTAAATGAATAATTACATTTGTACCCACACACTGCTCTCTCTATCTGTTGGCATCTCTGGGTTGTAGGTATCAAGAATCGAATTTGGGGGTTCTCCTGCCCTTTGATTGTTACCCCCTCTTTGCCAGCTTCTCTTAGGGCAATGACACATGGTGATTCTGGGACTGCTCCTAATAGAAGAATATCTGTTAAAGGAGTGGATCACAGTCACGTTCACTTTTAGTATGTTATAGAATGCCCCACCTTAAGCAACTTTTCAGTTAGTCTTCATTGTTTATTTGTTATAGTTTTGGAATGATTAGCCTTCTCCTTCTTCTAACTCTTTCCAGCTTTCAAATGGAGGTCACTGACCCCATCTAAATAAAAAAAAAACAAATGCTGTATAAGGCTATAACTGTATTGTTATTGCTACTTTTTATTACTATTCAGCTCATCTCCCAGTCTCTTAATGAATTCAGTGCATGGTTGCTAGGGTTATTGGACCCTAGCAACCAGATTGCTAAATCTGCAGAATAAAAAGCTAAACGGCTATATTGCTCCTTTAAATGTATGAGTTAGGGGAGGTGCACATAAACGCTAAATATGGTAATGATGTCACACTCAAGCTGAATACTGCTGCCTTCCTATATTAAACCTGTTCCTCATTTTCGGATTATTGTTAAAGGAACAGGGATCAGCCCAGCGCACAAATTGCCTACAGATTATTTCCATCCCTTTGCTTTGCTCTTGTTTGACTTAAAGGGGAGGTTCACCTTCAAGTTAACTTTGAGTATATTGTAGAAGGGCCAATTCTAAGAAACTTTTCAGTTGCTCTTCATTATTTATTTTTCATAGTTTTTTTTATGATTTGCCATTTTATTCTGTTTCTTTGCAGCTTTCAAATGGGGGTCACTGACCCCATCTAAAAACAAATGCTCTGTAAGGCTACAAATGTATTGTTATAGTTACTTTTTATTACTTATCATTCTATTAAGTCCCTCTACTATTCATATTCCAGTCTCTTATTCAAATCAATGAAGGGTTGCTAGGGGAATTTGTACCCTTGAAACCAAATTGCTGACACTGCAAAATAGAGAGCTGCTGAATAAAAAACTAAATAATTAATAAACCACAAACAATAAAAAATCAAAACCAATTGCAAATTGTCTCAGAATATCACTCTCTACATTATACTAAAAGTTAACTCAAAGGTGAACCACCCCTTTAAACTCCGGGTCTAATTCCTTCCTCCTGAGAGGCTGAATGAGGGGGGGTTATTATTAGTTACAGGCATGTATAATTATTTATCAGGACACCAGAAATAGTGACTTTTTTTCAGTTAGTTTCTCATTTGTACAGTTTTTCTGACTCTTTCCAGCTTTCAAATTGGATTCACTGACTCCCATCTAAAAAAAAACAAATGCTCTGTAAGGCTACAAATGTATTGTTATTGCTACTTTTTATTTACTCATCTTTCTATTCAGGCCTCTCCTATTCATATTCCAGTCTCTTATTCAAATCAGTGCATGGTTGCTAGGGGAATTTGGACCCATTTTTGACAGCTCAACCGGCAGTCCTGCATTTGTACTGAAATGTCCCGCCTTTCAATTTGAACAGCCAGAAAAAGATACAAAGCTTCTAACTTAACTGGCAGAGAGCCCAGAATAGAAAGTTAAATACTTTTGTAACAGTTTCAGATAAGGATGTGCGGGCCAGCCTGATACCAACGCGATCTATGGGTCGGTCGGGTTCGGGCCGACCTTGCACCCCCATTTGGGCGGTGGAGTCTGGGTCAAGCTCCACCTTACACTGCCGGCTTCTACTTGCGTGCCTGCTCGCCCCACCCCTTTTGTGACAATCAGTGGGATGGGTCGGTGCGGGTCTATAAAAGGAACCCAGAAGGGTGAAACCCGGATCACACATCAACATATTCTTGGGAGAATTAAGACTCACAGCTTAAAGGGCAATTCATCTTCATTAGCAAAACTGTAATAAAACATAAAAACCACAGAAATGTGTTCAAACTTTCATAACCTGCCAAATTTTGTAAAATGGACATGGTAATTAGGGGGTGTGGCCACAAATAGGCGTGGTCATAAAATTCACTGCACTCCACGCAGCAAATCTTTTTGTCCCTCTTTCAGTTTCAAAAACATTGGGAGTAGGGTTGCCACCTTTTCTTCAAAAAAAATACCGGCCTTCCTATATATTTACCTATTTTTCCTATTAATTACATTGGGATCAGCCATCAAAAATACCGGCCAGGCCGGTAAAATACCGGCCAGGTGGCAACCCTAATTGGGAGATATGTGTATGGTGAGTGCAAGGGGTGTCACAAGTGGTGGTTAGGGGCACGTTAAAGCTTGGGTGCAGGAGACTTGGGGCGCAGAAGGCTTGGGTGCAGGAGACTTGGGGTGCAGATAACTTGGAGTGCATTAGACTTGGGTGCATGAGGCTTGGGGTACAGGAGGCTTGGGTGCAGGAGGCTTGGGTGCAGGAGGCTTGGGTGCAGGAGACTTGGGTGCATGAGGCTTGGGGTACAGGAGGCTTGGGGTGCAGGTAGGGTTGCCACCTGGCTGGTAAAAATTATGGTTGATCCCAATGCTATTAATAGGGAAACAAGATAAATATATAGGAAGGCCGGTATTTTTTCCCAGAAAAGGTGGCAAGGAGAATTGGGGTGCAGGAGGCTTGGGGTGCAGAAGGCTTGGGTGCAGGAGACTTGGGGTGCAGAAAACTTGGGTGCAGGAGGCTTGGGGTGCAGATGACTTGAGGTGCAGATGACTTGGGGTGCAGGAGACTTGGTGTGCAGGAGACTTGGAGTTCAGGAGACTTGGGGTGCAGGAGACTTGGAGTTCAGGAGACTTGGGGTGCAGACTTGGGGTTAGGGTTGCCACCTAGCCGGTATTTTACCGGCCTGGCTGGTATTTTTAAGGGTTGATCCCAATGTTATTAATAGGAAAAAAAGATTAATATATGGGAAGGCTGGTATTTTTTTCAAGAAAATGTGGCAACCCTACTTGGGGTGCAGGAGACTTGGGGGTGCAGATGACTTGGGGTGCAGATGACTTGGGGTGCAGGGGACTTTGGCAGTAAGAGACTTGGGGAGCAGGAGACTTGGGGAGCAGGTAGCTTGGTTGCAGGAGACTTGGGTGCAGGAAACTCATTACCAGGTTTAGGAGCAACACTAATAACCAATCAGGGGTTAGATGAACAACAAATGCAATTATCTAATTGGTTGCCAAAGGTTACTGCCTAGGAGGAAATCCACCCAGCGATGGTAAAAAAAAAATAAAAATCTGTAAATGTATTTTGTTTGTAGGAAAAATAAGCAAAAGTCACATGATTTTTATGGACTCAACCCTATCAGCTACACGAGACACACACCCACCCACCGTGCTCCTTACTGTCCCTAAACCTTATGTGACTCCACCCACTGACAATTTATAGACAGACAGAAAGAAGCCGGGATCTGAGCCACACACACGTGTCACCTACGGACTGGAGTGCCAGCTCTCTGTAACGGGATTGAGTTAAATGACAGCGTGTGGGGCTGATGCGTGAACTATAAAGCTCTTGTTGAAAAAAAAAAGAAAAAAGCACGTTGTGGGCGTGTCGTTGAGGGGCCGGCAGGAGAGGGCAACACAGAGAGGTGGGCGTGGCTTACGGCAAGACGGGGGATTGGTGCACAGTGAGGCAGGTGGGCGCGGCGTTGGACAAGGCAAGTGAAGCAACAGAGTGTGTCAGGGATAGAGGAGGGAGCAGGCGCACGGGGAGAGAGATAGTGTCCGTCCCATTATACACAGTCCCATTATACACAGTCCCATTATACACAGCAGCGGTACCAGGGGCCACTGACACGGCCTCCTCCTTCTCCCGCGGATTCACTGAATGACAAGAGAGAGAAACCCCTGCTCAGCCACGTCCGGGAAGGCGCCTATTCCTGTCAGTCTCTGCTGAAAATGGACGGATTCGCCGGCAGCCTGGGTGAGTGAGAGGGGGTCGGGGGTGCTACTATTCGCCACACAATTTCCCAGGGCTGAAAATGGGTTGTTCACCTTTAAATGAACAGTTAGTGTGATGTACAGAGTGATAGTCTGTGACAAGTTACGAGTGGGTTCTATTTTGACTCAATTGGCTTTTTATTCAGCAGCTCTTCACTTTCTAATTCCAGCCATCTCGTTACTATGGTCCAAACTACCCTAGCAACCACGCAGTTATACACGTTAGACACTGGAATATCAACAGCAGAGGCCTGAATAGAAAGAGGACTACTAGAAAGTGGCCATAACTATAAATATAGCCTTACAGAACGTTTGCTCTTTTAGATGGGGTCGGTGACCCCCATTTGAAAATTGAAAAGGGTCAGAAGAACTCTATAACGAATAAAACATGGAAAAGTTGCTTAGAATTAGTAATTCTATAACATACTAAACGTTGCCTTAAAGGTGAAGCACCCCTTTAACGCTGGGTACACGGGGGCCCCTTGGGTGGGGGGGCAGTTAAGGGGGTTGTTCACCTTCCAGACACTTTATTTCTGTTCAGTTGTTTTCAAAAAATTTTCCCCAGAAATAAAGACTTTTTTTCAATTACGTTCTATTATTTATTTTTTACTGTTTTTCCAAAATCTAAGTGTAAAGTTTAATGTTGTTGTCTGTGGTGTTTCAGTCTGGCAGCTCAGTAATTCAGGCGCAGACTCTAAACTGATACAGTTTTGCAACATTTAGTTGATCCATTTCTCAGCAGCATCTCTGGAGTATTAGCAACTATTGTATCAATTCTAACAGCTGCCTGTAATGAGACTCAGGGATTCTGCTCAGCAGGGACAAACATAAGAAATGTATCCATTAAATGTATAAGTTTAGAACAGTTGGGGAGGTCGGCGACCCCCCCCCTCCCAGAGCTGCTTTAGAAGGTGAAAATTTTATTTCTGGTGATCTATCTGAAAACAACTAGTTGTTTGAAGGTGGACAACCCCTTTAAATAGGGATGTTTTCTTTTGTGTTTGACTATAGATATCAGTGCTGCCCAGCTGCAGTTCCCTGTGTTGTTAGTAGGCTGTGGATTAGGGATGCACCAAATCCAGGATTCTGCCATTTTCAGCAGGATTCGGCCGAATCCTTGTGCCTGGTGAATCTGAATCCTTAAAATCATGTGACTTTTCCTCACAAAACAAGGAAGTAGACAATTATTTTTGGCCTTTGCCCTTCCTCTCACTAATTTGCATATGCAAATTAGTGTACGGGTTCGGTATTTGGCTGAATCTTTCACAATAGATTTGGGAGTTCGGCCGAATCCAAAATTGTGGATTCGGTGCGTCCCTACTGAGGATGCTGGGAGTTGTAGTACTACAATTTCCCTAGTTCTGCTCCTGGATATTCTGTAAAAAGAACTGCAGTTCCCATGAGCCTCTGCACAGCCATAGGTTGGACTTGTCAGCGCAGTAGCAGGAAGGTGATTGTGCTGAGGAGCTGGGGGCTTCTGGATAATAGATCTCCTGTCTGTAGTGTGACATTGTTTCAGCCCTCTCTGTATAAGGGCTAGACCACACGGGAAGATTTCAGGAAGATTAGTCGCCTGGCGACTTATCGCCGCTTCTTTGGGGCGACTAATCTCCCTGAATTGCTTGCCCATGTCTCGCACCCGCTAAACTGTAAGTCGCCTGCGCCTATTCACACACAGCGATGCGTTTTTCTAAGTCGCTGCGACACCATGCAACTTTTCTATTACCTTGTTCCTGTCGCATCTGACTCATGGCATCCGCCGAAAACTAGGCGATTTCGAGCGACTTAGAAAAACGCGTTGGCGCTTGTGAACAGGCGGATGCGATCACAGTTTATCGGGTGCGAGACACGGGCAAGCAATTCAGGGAGATTAGTCGCCCCAAAGAAGCGGCGATTAGTTGCCAGGTGACTGATCTCCCTGAAATCTTCCCGTGTGGTCTAGCCCTAAGGGCAGGACTATACGGACGACTGACCTCCGTTTTCAGTGGATGCGACGAGTTGGATGCGACAGGAACAAGGTAAGTAGTTGAAATAGGGATGCACCGAATCCAGGATTTGGTTCGGGATTCAGCCTTTTTCAGCAGGATTTGGATTCGGCCGAATCCTTCTTCCTGGCCGAACCGAATCCTAATTTGCATATGCAAATTAGGGCTAGGGAGGGAAATCACCTGACATTTTGGCACAAAACAAAGATGTAAAAAATGTTTCCCCTTCCCACCCAGCATTTGCATATGCAAATTAGGATTCGGTTTGGTATTCGGCCGAATCTTTCAGGAAGGATTCGGGGATTCGGCCAATCCAAAATAGTGGATTCGGTGCATCCCTAAATGCAAATGTTGCATGGTGTTGCAGGGTTGATTGCAGCATCTGACTTTTCTATTACTTACCTTGTTCCTGTCGCATCTGACTCGTCGCATCAGCCGAAAACGTTGGTCAATCGTCCGTGTAGTCCTGCCCTAAGAGAGGTTGCCCCTCAAGTGCAGCCAGTTACCAACTGTCCCAAATTCACCGCGAGGGTCTGTGTGTGAGTTGTTAGTGATTCCAATAAGCACCTTCAGTGTGTCGTTGTGCTGCTGGGATCTCCCAGTCACATTCATTAGGTTGTGAGGGTGCACTTGTGGGATCCCTTTAAAGCCTTTAATCTCCATTAGTAGAGACATATTCATACGCTCCCTATTATTCTCCCGTTGGGGCGAGTGATCCCGAGAGTTTTCCCTCGTACCCTGGATATTGATCAGTTCTTGTGATACTGTCGTTGTACTTGTTGTGCTTCTTGCTGTGCCAGTGATTTGGGCTGTTGCTTGTTCCCTACATACAAACCGGCTTGTTCCCTACATACAAACCGGCTTGTTCCCTACA
>CM044439.1:10212982-10224417 GCA_024363595.1 Xenopus borealis | reverse complement strand
AGTATACAAAATACACCATTTCTAGCCTTATTATATTTTACACTTTCCTTGCCCTTTAAACAATGTTGCAAAAGCCAGTCTCCTCCAGCGAGGCAGGTCTGTTGATCGGTTGGCTTATGTTACATTGTTTCAAAAGCCGGAGCCTTCAGTACAGAGAATAGAAAGGGACAAGCAAGCACTGCTTTCAATAGCAAAACACGTACAAATAACTTAAAAACCATAGAAACTGTGTAATGAATGTATAACGCAAAGCTGCTCAGAATCAGGTTTTCTTTTATTAGGCAAAAAAATAATATTTGGGGTTGACGTCCTTTAAGAAATTCCGTCGGATTGAGGCCGCTTCTGTGTGTTGAAGCAGTCCCATGATCCGATCGCCCGTATCAGATGCATTATGATCCAATTAGGCCCTAGGGCCCATGATCGGATCAGCCCGATATCGTCCAACTCAATGTGGGCATATCGGGGAGACATCTCTATGTCTATGGCCACTTATAATGGGGGCCACCGCCGGTAGTCTCAAAGGTGGTGGTCAACTCAAAATGAGTATAGAATTATTCTAAATCAATTCGTATGGCTCTTAATTTTTTGTTCTTTGTGGTTTCTGTAATATTTTTGTCTTGCAGCCATCCAGTCTGGGGTTAGAACTGATATATCTGCTTTTTAGGCTAATGGCTCATGCTTACATTCAATAGGCCCAACCTGCCCCATGATAATAAGCACTTGCAGGATTTTAAGTGCCTATCATTACATACGT
This sequence comes from Xenopus borealis, assembly GCA_024363595.1. Classification (NCBI taxonomy): domain Eukaryota; kingdom Metazoa; phylum Chordata; class Amphibia; order Anura; family Pipidae; genus Xenopus; species Xenopus borealis. Next base: position 10,223,663 of record CM044439.1, on the reverse strand, counting down.
TTGGTGGATTTTGGTCTGAGACTTCGTTTTATGGAGAGGTTTATCTTGCAATTCTATCCTGCAATTTCCAGTGGCTAAGGAAGAAGAAGAAGAAGAATAAGAAGAAGAAATTTGGGATTTTTTTTTTTAGTTTACGAACGCATCTTCTGTCTGAACAGTCACACGTTGGCACAATCAAAATACAATGATTGAGAACCTTGTGCCCACAAATAGGGTTGCGTCTAATCCGTAATCCATCATTGCCGGATAGAAATCCTCCACAAATGATTTGGCAGAATTCTGAACTGTAATTTGATTTTTCATGTTCGATAAATTCTACGCAATATCTCACAGAGGATTTGTCCCATTCAGTTATCCAGCGTTTTGAACTCCAGTGTTTCAGCTGACATTTGGGGCCCTGTTTATAAATATGCAGTGATATTTTTTCGGCCAGAAAAAAAACAAAAAACCCACTTATCTTTCAAATATTAATCTTCCATTTTTGGAAGTGTCAGGTTCTGCAAACTACACTAAAGAAAGCAGAGTTTCTCACATGCTTAATTTTGGTTAGCATAAGCTCCTTTGCACCTGTTTATAAATATGTAGGGATGCACCGAATCAAGGATTCGGTTGAGGTTTCGGCCTTTTTCAGCAGGATTCGGTCAAATCCTTCTGCCCAGCCGAACCGAATCCAAACCCTTATTTTCATATGCATATTAGGGGCAGGAGGGAAATTGCATGACTTTTTGTCACAAAACAAGGAAGTAAAAAATGTTTTCAGATTCGGTTCCATATTCTGCCGAATCTTTCTCGAAAGGATTTGGGGGTTCGGCCAAATCCAAAATAATGGTGCACCCCTATAAATATGCGAGTGTCCCATGATTGATTTTAGGGAAGGGGAGGTTTAATGCAACATTTTCACCAGCCTCTGTCTTTTTCTTTTGTTCTCATAACTTGAAGCTACAAATGGAGTTAAGGTTGGCTCTACTTTGGTGGGTGAACCCCACTTTGTTGATGCACCTGCTGAGAAATTCTGGTATTCAATTTTTTTCCATGGGATGAGAAGACGAATGCTATTTGTGTTGCTGTTGGCCTTTCATTGCTCTGTTTCTTTGGCTTGGCCACCTGCTATTGTTCTGTCGGTTTGTACCAAACTTTGGAAGTAAGTAAGGAGAAGCCATGGCTCTTCTTCTCTCCAAACTCTACTGATACACCATGCATTTGTTGCACAGTTGTCCTTCGGTGGTCCTGTCAAGATAGCCTGCAAACCTGCCATATGTTTTTAGTTAGTTGGGCACTACAGTCAGGATCAGTCACATTTGCCAACTGATTTTCAACATCTATGACCAATTTAAAGGGGAAATATCGCGAAAATGCAAATTTAATATAAGCTTCCTCCTATTGAAAGAAGAAGCTTTGCAAATACAGGTATTGGATACCTTATCCGGAAGCCCGTTACCCCGAAAGCTCCGAATTATGGAATTGCCGTCTCCCATAGACTCCGCTATAATGAAATAATCCAAATTTTTAAAAATGATTTCCTTTTATATAATAAATCATAATAAAACAGTAGCTTTTACTTGACCCAAATTAAGATATAATTAATCCTTATTGGAAGCAGAACCAGCCTATTGGGTTTATTTAATGTTTACATTATAGACTTAAGGTATGAAGATCCAAATTACGGAAAGATCCATTATCCGGCAAACCCCAGGTCACGAGCATTCTGGATAACAGGTCCCATACCTGTATAATCAATTAAATATTTCTGAAATAATCAAGTTTATCTTCACTATACCTCTCTCAGCATCTTTCTCTTCATTCTGTTTTTTTTTTTTAATTATATTTAGAAAACCTCTTATTTCAGTATGATGAAGCTTTTATTAAATGTTCATTTTCGTGTTAGTTCCCCTTTAAGTAGCTCCATTTTTACCACTATAGGGGAGATGAGTGCAGTGCTTCCACCCCCCATAGGTATAATGACCCCTCAAAAATACCTGTCAATCCTCCACATTTCTGTTGATAGCTAATTAATTAGTGCCGGTATGTACCCATTAGCGTGAAACCCATTATCCAGAAAGCTTTGCATTACTAAAAGGCCATCTTCAATAGACTCCATTTTAATCAAATAATTTTAAAAATATTTACCTTTTTTTATAATAATAAAAAAGTAGCTTGTACTTGACGGTAACTAATCTGCATTAATCCATATTGGCGGCAAAGCAATTCTACAGGTATGGGACCTGTTATCCAGAATGCTTGGCACCTGGGGTTTTCTGGATAATGGATATTTCCATCATTTGGATCTTCATACCTTACCTCTACTATTTATTATTATTATTATTATTATTAATAATAATAATAATAATAACATGTATTTCTATAGTGCCAACATATTTCAAAGTGCTGAAAATCATATAAACATTTAATAAAGCCAATAGGCTGGTTTTGCTTCCAATAAGGATTAATTATATCTTAGTTGGGATCAACTACAATGTACTGATTTATTATTACACAGAAAAATGAAATCATTTTTTTTTTTTTTTTTACAAATTTAGATTTTTTGGATAAAATGGAGTCTATGGGAGACGGCCTTTCTGTAATTTGGAACTTCTTGGATAATGGGTTTCTGGATAACTAATCCCATACCTGTTATCCGGAAATCCCCAGGTCCTGAGCATTTTAGATAATAGATTATATATTTTTACTCCTTCCTGCTACGTTGTGTAGTATAAAAAATGCAGGCTCTGTAGACCAAGTCAAGTTATTTTCCTCTGTGGACTTAAGTGCAAAGTGCAGCTTCATCCCTTTATTTTGTCAAGGATCAATTGCCTGGAGAGCTTGGGACCTGGGATTTTTCAATAATGGATCTTTCCTTAATTTGGATCATCATACCTGCCACTAGTATGGATTTATCCATCTTCGTTAGGATCAAGTACAAAGCTTTGTTTTATTATTACACAGGAAAGAGGAAATCATCTGTAAAAAATTAGTTTTATTTGACTAAAATTGACCCTATGGGAAATGGCCTTCCTTTAATTTAGAGCTTTCTGGATAATGGGTTTCCGGATAAAGGATCCCACTCCTGTTTGTGTGTTTCTCATACATTTTGGTTCTTTTAAAATACACATCTCCTGCCCCAAAGATATTCTAACTTTCTCAGTAAAAAAGGAGGAAAAGTAGAATATTACGTTACAGAATTCCTCTACTAGAAAAAAAATGAATACAGATGCTTGTGAATAGTTCCAGATGGAGGAATTTTGCTAATTTTTTTAATGTATTGAATGTCTTTAGACGTTTAAAAATAATGACAGCATCTCAAGTAATAGTTCATTAATGCCTAATTATTTTCCTTGTGATCACTGGAGTGCGCCATAGCCAACAGCCGGGTGGGGTTTGGGTGTGTGTGAGTTTCTCGACTCCCACAGAGGCGTTAAGGATGCACCCAAGTCTGTGATAGATTGCATAGTTGTGCTCACAGGAGCAGATTTTATTATTATATCACCCCTGTTAAAGGGGTTGTTCACCTTTGAGTTAACTTTTAGTATGATGTAGAGAAGGATATTCTGAGACAATTTGCAATTGGTTTTCATTTTTTATTGTTTGTGGGTTTTGACTTATTTAGCTTTTTATTCAGCAGCTCTCTAGTTTGCAGTGTCAGCAATTTGGTTTCTAGGGTACAAATTACCTTAGCAACCCTGCATTGATTTGAATAAGAGACTGGAATATGAATAGGAGAGGGACTGAATAGAATGATAAGTAATAAAAAGTAACAATAACAATACATTTGTAGCCTTACAGAGCATTTGTTTTTAGATGGTGTCAGTGACCCCCATTTGAAAGCTGCAAAGAAACAGAAGAAAATTGCAAATCATTAAAAAACTATGAAAAATAAATAATGAAGACCAATTGAAAAGTTTCTTAGAATTGGCCCTTCTACAATATACTAAAAGTTAACTTGAAGGTGAACCACCCCTTTAAGTGGCCTGATCCCTCTTTTCATTTATAATGGTCACATGAGTGTCTGACTCTGATTGATGTAGCAATAAAGAAATACAAGCTCAGCTGCAGTAGAACAAATCTCAAATGCTAGAGGAAATAATGTGACCACTATATATCCCTTATTATTTAGTTGGGAGCGGGGTGATGGGGGGGGGAATAAAACATTTCTGGTATTTTTGTGTTCATCTGTTTCCGTTAAGTCATAAGCCTGCAGGTCTTTTCAACAGATTGAGTGCGCAACATCAGCAATCGTTTATCAAAAAGATCTCAGGCTGTTGTTGCTGATTGGACCATCCACGGTCATAATTGATCATGGCTGTCTACAAGCTCGTCTCCTGAGACTTTTAAATTTACACCCTGTTGTATATGTTTGTGAACATGCGAGTCAAACCCCAAGTGGGCTACAGTTTACTTAATGCCCTTGCTTTAGTGGCCACAGAATGAAACTGCCTGGAATTGGACAACAAGTTATCCACAAAAACCCCTAGGGGCAGATTCACTAAGATCCGAAAATTCGCCAGCGTAGGTTTCGCTAGCGTTCGCCGCACTTCGCCAGGCGAATTTTCGCCAGGACTACGCAAATCCACTAAAGTGCGAATTTACACTCAGGTCGGCGAATGGTAGCGTAGTTGCGCTAGTTTTACTTCAATAGGCAGAGCGGTGTTACGCTAGCGAAGCCTAATTTGCATATGGCGGGAACTTTAACTTATAATAGAAGTATATGTTACAGCCACTACATTCCACTACACAAGCCCAGGAAACCTTTAATAAATAAAATAAAGTTATTGCCCTACATGTGCCCCCTGTATAGTTGTGTTGCCATATGTTAGGAAATGTAGGGGGGAAGAAGGGTAACCCCCCCCAAAAAAATCGATCTTTTTCAGACTATCACCCTCCTATGCTAAAATACTTCAGCGTTTTTTTTGGACTTATAAAAAACATTTTTTTTTCAACCTCCTATATATTGTATTGCGTTGTAAGTGCTAACGTTGAGGAAAGTGTTCATCTTCGTGAATTTGCGAAGTTACGATCCTTCTTCAGTGCGCAACTTTGCCTGGCGTAAGGGTGCGAAGTTGTGCAAGTCTATCTACTTCGCTCGCGAAAATTCGCCAGAGCCTGTGTTCGTGAATTTGCGAAGTTGTGAAATGATGTCACTTTAGTGCAGTGATTTTCAACCTTGTGCCTCCAGCTGTTAAGGAACTACAAGTCCCACAATGCAATGAAGGAGTCTGACAGCCACAGTCAGGCAAATGCATTGTGGGACTTGTAGTTTCTTAACAGCTGGAGGTTGAAAATCACTGCTTTAGTGAATCTGCCCCCTAGAGCCTTCTCCATTAAGGAAATTCCCAGCACACTGCTATTTACACTATAACTGGCGTTTATATTTTCCGCCCCAGTTCATAACCTGCATTTTATCAACATCGAACCTCATTTTCCAGTTTGTTGCCCAGTTTCTAATTTAGTCGACTCACTTGGCAAAGCGGCAGCATCCTGCATAGAACCTATAGTTCTGCACAATTTAGTATCCTCGGCAAAAATAGAAATGCCTTATATCTCCATTGTTTCTGACCCATCTAAAATCATGGGCACTACGTAAGTGGCTAGTTGTACTGATACTAAATACTACTTGTTCATTTATCAGTATGACATAGCATTTAAAATATATCACATGGCATTATTCAAGCGTTGAACGCATAATATAACACAAGATCTTTGGCTTGGTTTCTCTTACAAGTGCTAGTGTTGTGTTATAGCAGCTGTTGCTTGTAAAATGCCCTAGAAATTGTAAATTACAGAAATTCAGATACAGACCTCGCACTGGGATCTTGGAAAGTTTGGTAAAACTTTGAAAATGTATTGCATTTTTATTGAAGATGTCAACTACACTTTGAGACCAACATTCTGATGGTTTTGCAAGAACCAATAAGTAAGAAACATGCCATGCAGAGTACTGAACTCCAATCGGGTTGCACCGTAACAATTCTTGCTCATGTTTAAAGGAGAAACTAAACCCTAAAACTGAATGTGGCTAAAAATGTCCTGTTTTATTTAGTGAACTTATTGCAGGAGGCTAAAGCTTCAGCTTGTCAATAGCAGCAATGATCCAGGACTTGAAACTTGTCACAGGGGGTCACCATCTTGGAAAGTGTCTGTGACACTAACATGCTCAGTGGGCTCTGAGCAGCTGTTGAGAAGCTAAGCCTAGGGGTCGTCACTAATTATCCAGCAGCAGCAGCAGCAGAAAATGAGCTTCCCTGGCTGTAATATAAGCTGATGCTACAGGTTTGCTGATGATTAAATTGTGATGTTTCTAATGATGTGTATTAATGACTAATCAGCCTTATATTGTGACTATATTTCTATGACACTATCAGGTGTATATTGTGAGTGGGTCCCTAAGCTCAGTAAGTGACAGCAGCACAGAGCATGTGAATCAGTGAATCAGTAGAAAAGAAGATGGGGAGCTACTGGGGCATCTACTGGGACTGAGACACAGATCTTTACTGCTAAAGGGCTGTGGTTGCTGCGGGCTGGTACACAAGCACATCATGTACAACATTTATACACACTTCTTTACTTAGGCTTTAGTTCTCCTTTAATGGGAAAGTGTGGCTTCAATGTCTCTTTTGGCTCAAACATAACCTTGTCCAGATGATGGAAACAGTTCTCAGTCTTTTCCCCACTGCTTGTGAGCGGGTTATGTGTTCAGTACAGCAAGTTCTGGTTCCTTGGGCAATGGCTTTAATTCTGTGAGACCTAGGAAAGGCAGCCCAACAACAAATAGCTGTATTGTGTCCTTGCACACTGACCGTGGATTCCAAGATATTTCTGAAAGACAACACTGCCAATAAATATCAACAATATGAAGCCAAGCCGGAGTTCCAGGCACCGAGTCAGGGAGGTATAGCTTCTCCCTTGCCCTTTGGATATCTTGGGGGGGCTCTTTTATGTTCAACCAGCGTTGCATCAAACGAGGTAGATTGTCCTTGCTTTGTGCTGATTTTTAGTAAAAATTCACTACTGATACAACCACTGTTTTGCCCACCTGTTCTTGTCTACTTTTGATTTATTTTCATTTTCATATGCAACTCAGTTACAGGAAACGTGATGCCCGCATATCTATTTTACCTTTACAGGTCTAAGGCTTAAAGGGGTGGTTGGCCTTCAAGTTAACTTTTAGTATATTGTAGAAGGGCCAATTCTAAGAAGCTTTTCAATTGGTCTTCATTATTTATTTTTCATAGTTTTTTAATGATTTGCCATTTTCTTCTGTTTCTTTGCAGCTTTCAAATGGGGGTCACTGACACCATCTAAAAACAAATGCTCTGTAAGGCTACAAATGTATTGTTATTGTTACTTTTTATTACTTATCTTTCTAGTCAGTCCCTCTCCTATTCATATTACAGTCTCTTATTCAAATCAATGCAGGGTTGCTAGGGTAATTTGCACCCTATAAAACAAATTGCTGACACTGCAAAATAGAGAGCTGCTGAATAAAAACCTAAATAACTATAAAACCACAAACAATAAAAAATGAAAACCAATTGCAAATTGTCTCAGAATATCACTCTCTACATTATACTAAAAGTTAACTCAAAGGTGAACAACCCCTTTAAGCCAGTCAACTAATTGGATAAGAATGAGACCAGCGCTACGACATAAGTTGGCGCTATAGACATACATGTTAATAATCTATGAGGATGACCATGGACCTGTAACAGTGAGGAAGAAGCAAGAGTCCTAAACATGTTTGAAGCTAGCTTGGTATAGGTTTGCAGATAATTACACGATAAAGCAAACCCTATAGTAAAAGAAGGACATGTATTGAAAGCAGGTGTTGTTACATGGGGAGTGGTTCCTGAGTTACATGAAGGGATAAAATAACTAAAAAAAATAAAGTGTAAACTTCAGAAAAAGCCATCTGCTCTGTAGCTGCTGCGGTCAGTTACACGTTCAGTACTTTTATCCAGAATGCTGTAATTTGCAGCTTTATTTTATTTACAAAAATCGGAATTTATCTGATCTTTTTTTTAACTAAAGAAATCTTGACTAATAGTAATGGGCGAATTCCCGGGATTCACCGCCTGGCGAAAATTAGCTGAAAAAACGAGCTGCGTGTCGTTTTTGACGTGACATGCCGAAGTTGATGGGACGCGCGTCAAAAGCGTGCCGCGACTCATTTCGCGAATTTTTCTCCAATTCGCGAATTTCTTTGGAAATTTGTGAATTTTTTGGCGAAGCGAAACTCGGGGGATTCGCCCATCACTATTGACTAACCCCCATTCACGATTTGACCTTATTTTTCATTAAAATAACCCCCATTAAAAAAAAGATAAGACTCGTAAAAATCGCACAAATTTTTTGGACTTTACTTCCTAATCGTTTGAATCTTTTGGGGATTTATTGCCTGGAAACAACAAAATTGTCGGGTTAAACCCAGAGCAGACCACGATGGGACATCTGCCATTTACTTATACATGACCTCAACAGGTTTGAGATGCCAGGTTTTCGGATTCAGGGCTTTTTGCAATATCGGGGTATTTTAAAACTTAAAGAATTTCAAGTTTCCCCCCCCCCCCCCCCCCCCATGAGATTTTGCCCAGAAAACATTGACCGGAAAAAACTACTAAAAATATTAAAACATTAAATAAATTCAATTGGATTGTTTTGCTTCCAATAAGGATTCATTATATTTCAGTTTGGATCAAGTACAAGTTACTGTTTTATTATTACATTGTTTTATTATTAGACTTTATTACTAAGGAAACATTTTGAAATACAGACCTATTTGATTAAAATAAATATGGGCGATGATAGAAGGGTTAGGGTTTTACAAACAGATTCTCTCTCATCCCCCCTCACTTTTTCTTTCCCATTAAGTGGCTTTCAGTTCACATCACAATTCCTCTTCTGCTTTCAGTATGGACAGGAGGTTTATGGTTTAAATATACATTTTTAGGGTGCATTCCACCTAGGACCAAAGGAGAGTCTAGGACCCAATTTTTGGTTGTTTGTAATAATCTTTTTATTTAATATGAATTCATTCTTCCTCCAGCTTCTCACTCTGTCATTCAGTTCTAGTTCTAGCCCATTACCTCCCTGAACGCTAATTATTTCAATGTGTTCATATATTTTAATAATTTAACGTCTGCATTTTATGTTGCAAACAAGTTTATATTGTGTTACCTTTATGCTTTGTTATTCAGAAATACCCTGGTAGCCCTTTTTGTTCTAAGTTGTCCTTCTTTAGATAAGGAATGAAGGCAGTGCGGGTCAACTAAACACGACATTTTCTTCTCCTGTTTTCTTTTCCTATTAGCTTAGCGGTGTGTTTGCTTTTCCCACTACTGTGCTACATTACTGACTGACTTTCAAGCCATTTAAAAATACATATGAATCCTTTTTTCCTTTTTGCACTGGAAATAATCGCCCATGCATTCCCGATTTTCAGTTATTAACATCCCATATTCATTTATTTAAACTTTTGTTTCAGCCAATGTCGTATGAACTCCACGTTTATATAGATGTATGGGACCAGTTATCCAGAATACTTGGGACCTGGGGTTTTCTGAATAATGGATCTTTCTGTAATTTGGGTATTCGTACCTTAAAATATCATTTGAAGCCGATAGGTTGGTTTTGCCTCCAATAAGGATTAATTATATCTTAGTTGGGATCAAGTACAAGCTACTGTTTTATTATTACAGAGAAAAAGGTAATCCGTTAAAATAAATTTGGATTGTTTGGACAAAATGTCTGGCTTACTATAATTTGGAGCTTTCTGGATAACGGTTTTCCAGATCCAATCAGGGCCGGCCAATTGTGTGGGGGACAAGTGTACGGCCTTCCCCTGGACCCAGGAACTACTAGTTCTGGTATTGGATTGATTCTAGAGTTATCCGAGGGGCAACCTTGGGATTTTGCTAAGGGATTTCATAACTGCAAGGCAATGACTCGGTAGACTTTTATTAATGATCTTACCGTTTTAATATAATATATGTATAATATAATTAATGTAATCATAATAAAAAGCCACTGTACTTATGGTCTGTCGGATATTTGTGGCACTACATGGAAGGAGTTGCTTTGATACTGGCAGTGTTGGACTGGCCCACCAGAATACCAGGAAAACTCCCGGTGGGCCAAGGTGTCAGTGGGCCCTCATGCTGCTAAACTTTTTGCCTATTTCATGGCCATTCCCTATTTTTATGAGAACAAAGAGGCTAAATAGATGGAATAATTAATTATAGTATGTAAAGAAAACAAACTAGGAGAATAGAAGTTGATTGAGGAGATGAAGAATATTAGTACTGAGAGTGGGCCCCTGGTCTAAGGTTTTATGGTGGGCCCCTGGTCTAAGGTTTTTGGGTGGGCCCCTGGTGTCCCAGCCCGACACTGGATACTGGTCTCTTGGCACGTGGAGAGCAACACTATCACATTTCTTTTATACTGTAGAGTTTCTTCAGGGAAAAACCAGTATAGTTATGAATTTCCGGATGAACTGGATTCCTAAATAGCCTCACAATTCAGATAATCCCTTGGCATGATGCATCCGATGCGTTCAGGGAGTTTATAACCTAAGCTAAAATGATCGGCAGCCAGATAATTTGATGATGCGTAATATCAGTCTTTCTAGGGCGATATTTGTAATGTGCATTCTGTATTCCTGGAAGGCAATTAAGGGCAGGGGGGGGGGGGG
>CM044439.1:10191768-10204125 GCA_024363595.1 Xenopus borealis | reverse complement strand
AGAATATCACTCTCTACATTATACTAAAAGTTAAATCAAAGGTGAACAACCCCTTTAACATAAGTGCAAGTTACATCAAGCAGCTAAAGCTCCGACACTGTGCAGGGCAGCTTTAAAGGCACAGTACCCAAAAAGACAACAGGCGCACACACATCACATTGGGTAGGGGCATGATTTGAGCTGATCATCTCTTTGTTTTGCTTATAAGCTGAACAAATTGGGCTAGGCTGAGTGTTCTCTCCTAAAATCTCCTTTAGGTGCTAAGAGATGAACATTTTGTGTGTACAGGTATGGTACTTGTTATACAGAATGCTCGGGACCTGGGGTTTTCTGGTTAATGGATCTTTCCGTACCGTCCTACCTTAAATGTGTTGTTCTGCTCGTTTGAATCTCTTCCTGATAATGGCCGATACTGGGCAGATCCATTCGGATCACAATGGAGGAAATACAGGTGGTCGGAATGCAGGACTGCATCAATGAACAGATGCGGCCGTGTTCCTATGGGATTTTTAGTGCCGTTCATGGCCAACTTTCAGCCAGATATCGATGTCGGAAGCCAGTCAGAGGGCCCTATACATGGGCCAATAAGCTGCCGACTTGGTCTTTCGGCAGCTTTTATTGGCCTGTGTATGGCCAACTTACCACAATTTGCAACTGGTTTTCATGTTTTGTTATTTTGCTTTTTATTCAGCAGCTCTCCAGTTTGCAATTTCAGCAATCTGGTTGCTATGGGTCCAAAATCCCCTCGCAACTATGCATTGATTTGAATAATACACTGGAATATGGATGGCAAAGGCCTGAATAGAAAGACGAGCAATAAAAAGTAGCAGTAATAATAAATCTGTAGCCTTACAGAGCAATTGTTTTTAGATGGGTTAAGGGCCCACATTTGGAAGCTGGAAAGAGTCAGAAGTAGGCAGAAAATAATAAAAAAAAAAAACATTAAAAAGAAATAATGAAGACCAATTGAAAAGCTGCTTAGAATTAGCCGTTCTATAACATACTAACAGTTAAGGTAAGGTTAACCACCCTTTTAAAGGAGCAAAGGCTAAAACTAAGCTTTATCAGAAATGTCTATATATATATATATATACACACACACATACATACACCAGTAAACCCTCAAAGTAATGCTGCTCTGAGTCCTCTGTCAAAAGAAACAGTATTTATTTCCTTCTTTTTTCTACACATGGTTTTCTGTATCAGCTTAAACCTCCAGGTCTAGGGCTTGAGCATGCTCAGTTTGCTCCTCTCTCCCTTCCCTGCTGTAATCTGAGCCCAGAACTTTGAGTGAGCAGGGAGAGACTTAGGCAGGAAGTGGTCACATCAAGCTAATATGGCAGCTTCTATCCTAAACAAACCGAGAGACCTTCTAGAGCTGTTTACTCCGGTATGGTAAAGCAATCTGCAGAACAAATATAATCCACTGTTGTGGCTAATATATTGGTAATAAACTTCTTTAGTAGCTTTCCTTCTCCTTTAAGTCTACTAGAAAGTCATATAAACATGAAATAAACCCAATAGGCTGGTTTTGCTTCCAATCAGGATTAATTATATCTTAGTTGGGATCAAGTACAAGCTACTGTAGTATTATTATTATTATAATAGATAAATAATTTTTAACAATTTCAGCTATTTGGTTAAAATGTAGTCTGTGGGAGACAGCCTTCCTGTAATTCTCTTGCAAGTTCTTCTATCATTCTATTCCTTTCCTATATATTGTGCCACTAGCTTTTGTAATATATATATATATATATATATATATATATATATGTGTATAACAACATCAAAATTAATTTGGCATTGTGCGCCGGTGCTTTCTTGGCTTTCCATTGGTTATCATTTTGGCTACAGTTCATTCAGGATTCCTGCCCCAGGGTTGTCGCAATTTTTTCAGCAAGGAGCTCATCGGTGCTGCGAATAGGGAATAGTCAAGTCTATTTGTGTCTTTTGTCCTTCCCAGTTGACGTGCAATTCCTTTTGGGAATAAATAGAGGAAGAAAAAAAAAATGGAAGAGCGAGCGCTGGCCTCCAAATATTGGCTTTGGATCTACTCGTGTGTCTGTGCCAAATATAACACCATCGCACACTACTGGATAGAATTTCTGGCTGCGGGAAATCACGACAGTAAAGGTTTAACACTAGATTGGGTGCAGAGCTGCTCAGGGATCGGGTCTAATTTGTGCTTTCTGTGCCACACACCTGTCTAAATCACTTGCAGCTTAAAGGAGAACTAACCCCCCTTGCTAATAAACCCCCGCTCCCCTGCATAGAGTCAGCACAGTGCCATCTTCCAGTGCGTTGGTAATCTCCGGGTCCCTAAGGCAATTTCCATGGCTTTCAGAGCATGCGCAGTTATTCGGGACTGGAATATAGCTACAACTGCGCATTTGCAGATATGGTGCTTACTTGCTGAAGATGGCCCCCCCGTGAGCTCCGCTACGCTGACTGCAGCCAGGGGTAGTTACCTGCTTAGGGGCATTTACTTGTGTAGTCCATTTTTGGATCTTCATTAGTGATGGGCGAATCTCCCGCGTTTCGCTTCGCTGAAAAATTAGCGAATTTCCAGAGAAATTCGCGAACTGGGGAAGAAATTCACGAAACGAGTCGCACGTCGTTTCCGATGCGCGTCGCGTCAGTTGCATCATCGGAAGTGCCTGTGATCAGGAAAAAAAGGAGTAAAACAGGAAGTGCTGTCATTGTAAACCGGATGTGACATCATCAGTAGTAGAAATGCTCAGAAAAAGGAGTAAAAATCGTTATAGCGAGGATCCGCGACCCAGCCCTCAACCCGCCAACCTGCAGAACCACCGGCCCGCTTCTATACCCGCACCCAGAAATTCTACGAGCAACCCGCAGGGTACCCGACCCGCTGCAGGACTCTACCCAGAGATTCTGCTCCACAGGGACAAACATAAAAAATGTATCAACTAAATATATCAATTTAGAACAGTTTATAGCGTCGGCGACCCCCCCCCCCCCCCCCCCCATCTGCTAAGTGAAAAAGTAAAGGGGTTGTTCCCTTAAAATGAACTGTTAGTATGATGTAGAGAGGGATACTCTGAGACAATTTGCAATTGGTTTTCATTTTTTTTTTTTTTACTTATTTAGCTTTTTTTTCAGCAGCTCTCCAGTTTCAAAGAAATACCCTAGCAACCATGCATTGATCCGAATAAGGGACTGGAGAGGCCCTAAACAGAAGGATGAATAATAAAAAGTGAAAATAAAAAATAAAATATTAGCCTTACAGAAAATTTCTTCTTTGCATGGGGGTCAGTGGCACCCATTTGAAATCTCGAAAGAGTCTGAAAGGGCAAATAATTCAAAAACGATCAAAGAAAATAAAGGCCAGTTGAAATGTTGCTTAGAATTAGCCATTTGATAGCAGACAAAGAGTTAACTTAAAGGTAAACCAACCCCTTAAATGTCAATATTAAAGGTTAACAACCACTTTAAAAGTAGTGTTATGTTGGAAGGCAAGAGCTGCAGGAATACAGTACTTAGCAAATTAAAAACTGCAGTGCTTAAATGAGATCACTAATGGAATAATTAGGGGATTGAACAATAAATGGAGCCAAGGCAGTCATTAGCACAGAGACAATATTCATCCTCCTTCGTCAGCACCCAGGAGCTCATCTTTATTGCTGATTCACTTGGCTTTACTGATACAGTCACACGGTGTGAACTATAACTCTCAAGGACAAATCCCTGCCTTGGCATAAACTGCCATAGAAATTGGTCCTGTTCCTTTAAGACCAGTCTGCTTTCAGGAAGCGGCGTTAAAGTGCAGCACGTGACGGGGTTAATCAGGCCCCCCTCTACTAAGTAGTTCCAACTATTCAAATGTAGGCAATGCTCTTGTAGGGAAACGTCTGCCTAATTGTTTCAGGAAAGCCCCGTCGCAGGAAAGCCTGCATGTGCTTTTATTTGCGATGAATGCGCAGGACAAGCCATCGATGAACTCGACATGAGAATCTAAGAGGGAAACCCCTTTAATGCCCATCGTTTTCTTTTGCACAATCCATGGATTCTCTAGAGTTTGAATCTATTTGCAGCTGCTATTATATAATATCCTATCCGTACGCAACATCCCTGAACCATTGCTGGACAATGTGAAGTACAGGTGTGGGACCGGTTATCCAGAATGCTCAGGACCTGGGGCTTTATGGATAATGGATCTTTCCCTAATCTGGATCCTCTTACCTTAACTAATAAAACACCTCTTTATTAATAATAATAATATTGTGTTGCTTTTAAAAATAAATATTATCTTTAAAAATAGCCACTTTATTGGAGCTTAGGGTTGCCACCTTTGAAATAGTTTTTTACGGGAAGGGAAGAAAGGGGCATGGCGTGACAACAAGGGGGTGTGTCATGATTTAAAAGGGGCGTAGCCACATTTTTAGTGGGTTGCGTCGGGCCAGGCGCCTTTAATAGGGGTATTACAGATTTAGGGTTAGGGTTACATTGCTGGTAAATTTGTAATACTGGCCCCAGCCTTGGCCAGTGTTTTACCAGCTGGTTGGCAACCATATTGGAGCTCCTTATAGATGTTCACCGGTCCCTGTTTCAAATGGGGGGTGGGCGTGTCCTAACGGTCCCTGCCACAAGCACAGGGGGAGGAGAGGCAGCCAATCATATCCCGCAGTCACACAAGCACAGACAAGCATCAGTTCCCTATCAGGTCCTGCTAGCTGCTGATTGGTTCCCGTGATACAGTGCAGTGAACTGTGTGTCTGGGAATTCAGGGAGCAGGAAGTGGAAGGAGGGATTATTAGGTTTTTTGCAGAAATAGTCAATAAATCAGCCTGAAACACTACTTTTTCAACACAATTCTTCTATATCTAAATGAGTATAAATCACTGGTACATTCTTATTTTTTTACACAATGTCTCCTTTAACCTCTATTTTCTTGCGGAGCTGCTGTGCGTAACATTTGAGAGTATTAAATTGTCATGTAGTCACGCTCATCAATTGTGTATTCCACCAGCTTCTTCCTCTCATATCATTTGTCAGCTCTTATGTGTATAATTAAGGGTATACGGGATCAAATACAGCAATTACATTGAATAAAAAGAGATTAAGGATAATACTAGAGCCGTCTCATTAAAAACAGAGGATTAGGTCTGCAAAGCAAAGTCTGTTATTGTGGATAAATGAATCACTGGAGCAAAGGTAGGCAACTTGAGGTCTTCCAACTGTTCTTGAATCACAAGAGCTGGCGTTCTGGAACAGGCAAAGGCATCGCTGAGCTTAAAGGAGAAGTAAAGCCTAACTAAAGAAGTATGTATAAATGTTGTACATGATGTTTGTGCTTGTGTACCAGCCCGCAGCAACCACAGCCCTTTAGCAGTAAAGATCTGTGTCTCAGTCCCAGTAGATGCCCCAGTAGCTCCCCATCTTCTTTTCTACTGATTCACTGATTCACATGCTCTGTGCTGCTGTCACTTACTGAGCTTAGGGACCCACTCACAATATACACCTGATAGTGTCATAGAAATATAGTCACAATATAAGGCTGATTAGTCATTAATACACATCATTAGAAACATCACAATTTAATCATCAGCAAACCTGTAGCATCAGCTTATATAACAGCCAGGGAAGCTCATTTTCTGCTGCTGCTGCTGCTGGATAATTAGTGACGACCCCTAAGCTTAGCTTCTCAACAGCTGCTCAGAGCCCACTGAGCATGTGCAGAGTCACAGACACTTTCCAAGATGGTGACCCCCTGTGACAAGTTTTTATATAAACAATCTGCTGTGTAGCCATGGGGGGCAGCCATTCAAGCACAGGATACACAGTAGATAACAGATAAGTACTACTATAGTTTATATAAACAAGCTGCTGTGTAGTCATGGGGGCAGCCATTCTGCCGGCTACCCCTCACTCTCTGCCCCTTCTGTTCACTTGCACCGACCCTGTGCCTTTCTACTATACATGTATGGAATCTTTTTCTGTGTAATAATTAGTCCTTATTGGAGACAAAACCAGTCTATTGGGTTTATTAAATGTTTATGTAATTTTCTAGTAGACTTAAGGTATGAAGATCCAAATTATGAGACGATCCCTTACCCGGAAAACCCCATGTCCCGAGCATTCTGGATAACAGATCCCATACCTGTACTGGAAAGAATGAAATGATAGGATCTGTGCACAAATGAGCTTACCCCTACATAACTGACCTCTCTGGGCTGTATTGTGCGTGTTTCGAAGAATGTTTTTTTTCAAGGAGTGTAACGATTTGCATCTCCTTTGATCTTGAAACAAACACTTGTAGGGTTTATGTTGCTACAAGCCAGATGGCAGTGTGTCTGGGTGTTCCCCCAGCATTAAATAAGCACTTTGGTAATTTCTTAATTAAGCTAAGACTCTCTATTAGCTGTTACCTAATAATATTAGTTCTGAATTTTAATGGAAGCAGTACAGCTGGGAAAGGGACTTGGAGACTGTTTACGTGTCCAGGGTTGAACTGGGTCCCCCCCCCCCCCTGCTGCGCTCTGCATGCTCAAATTTGGGTAGCGTTTTTGTTGTGACCACCCGATAAAGGGTGGTCGTGGCATTAAAAAGCCCTACTATTGTGGACGTGGGGCGGCCCAATCCGACCCTGTATGTGTCTATAATCAGGGTCAGACTGGAGGGGCCCCATGCCCACCGAGACTGCAGTCCAGGGCCCCCCTCTGGCCCCCCTGGTCACACTATTGCATTGTGCATGCGCGAACGGGGCTACACTGTGCTGCAAAGGGAGAGGGAATGTGGCCCGGCCGGGGCCCATGAGGACTGGGACCCACTGGGGTTTTTTCCTGGTGTCCCACTTGGCCAGTCCGACCCTGTTTATATTTAGAGCAGAGGACAAACTGCAACAGGGTACAGCTCTTATATACACCTTATCTACATCCACAAGCGTTTCTATATAATCCTTATATCCCGGGATAGCGCTAGGCCTGGTATCTCCAGATTTTACTGTACATGGCTGCATTGAGACCTTTCTTCTGAGGCTTCATCATGTTCCTGGGGGCAGCAGATGCCGTTATCTACAGACCTAACCTTCTTCTTGTCCATTCTGTCTTTGGTTATGGGCACAAGTTTGGAATTTTAAGTGCTTAAGTGCTTTTCTTAAAGGGGTTGTTTACCTTCCAACACTTCAGTTGGTTTCAGATAGTTCAGGGGTATCCAACCTGGGCTGCTGAAAGAAATGCGGTGCGCCATACTGGACGCCAGCGACCAGAATGGGACTCAGACCCACTGGTCCCTGGATTAAAAAAAAGGTTGGGTTACCCCTTAGGGCAAGGCCAGACGGGGAGATTTGGGGGAGATCTGTCGCCTGGCGACTTCTCGCCGCGGCGAATCTCCCCGAATAGCTAGTCAGCGCTGTGCACTCGCCAGGCAATTTTGAGCGACTTTTAAAATCGCGCCTCTGCGTGTGAACAAGCGCAGGCGACTTTACGCCTAGCGAGTGCACAGCGCTGACTAGCTATTCGGGGAGATTCGGGGGAGATTCGTCGCGGCGAGAAGTCGCCAGGTGACAGATCTCCCCCGAATCTCCCCGTCTGGCCTTGCCCTTAAATAGTTCATCTGCCCTCAACCCATTATCAATAAATTAAGGACATTGAAACATTGTGTGCCTATTTCACCAGAAATAAAGACTTTTTCCAATTACCTTCTATTTTTACCCGTTTTTCTAATATTGAAATGTAAGGCTTCAGTTTTCAACTTCTAAAGCTGTTTGGGGGGGGGGGGAGTCGCCGACTCTGGTTTAAATTGATACATTAGGGGCAGATTTATCAAAGGTCTAATTGACTCAATTTTATCCAAATTTTTTAAAATGATTATTCCCTTTTTCTCTGTACTAATAAAACAGTAGCTTGAATTTGATCCCAACTAAACTATAATGAATCCTTATTGGATGTATATCAGACTCATTTCAGACTAGTCAGGGACCCCTTCGCTCATAACAAGCTTGGAAAATGTCCATTTACCAGACATTCAGCCATAGCCCCAAGAATATCTTGGACTTTTGCCACCCGTCTGGTTTAGACCCGTTTTCAGAAGGGCTGCCCGGATCAAGACAGTCTGCCCCTTGATTATCATGAAGATCAGCCAATCTCTGATCACCATGCCATAGCCCTGCCCTGTGATGTTTTCTCACTCCACCCACCAAAGGCTGGAGTGAATGAATGTGTAACAGAACAGAACACTACTTCCTGCTTTTCAGCTCTCTTGCCTTCCACTGATTGGTTACCAGGCAGTAACCAATCAGTGACTTGAGGGGCCACATGGGACATAACTTTTCAGTGAGTTTGCAATTGATCCTCAGCATTCAGCTCAGATTCTAAAGCAACAGTTATGTCCCTTGTTGCTCCCCCTCAAGTCTCTAATTGGTTACTGCCTGGTAACCAATCAGTGGAAAGAAAGAGAGCTGAAAAGCAGGAAGTAGTGTTCTGTTCTGTTACACATCCACTCACTCCAGCCTTTATACATTACATTTTTGCCTAACCAACTATAAACATTTTTTATTTTGCACACCCAGTGTTTATTTTTATACTGAACGATTCCTTTAAATCCTGATCAATAATCGTCCTGGTTCACACCTAATGCTTCTGTGCTAATTGACTGGCATGTAATGCAGTAACATATGTACCTGAATCCTGTGATCTTTATTGCATCACATCTCAAACCCCTGGGGCTCTTTGTGTCTCCTTTAATATTTAATAACTGATTACAATGTATTTCCCCAATCTGGAAGCATCAAAGCTTTTCAGCTAATGTTTAAAATCCCGGCAGAGGTATTTAATTGTGCTTCTTCCCGTCTACTCCTTTGCATAGGAAAATGCTTTCCATATTAACTTTGCAGGTACACCCTGTTTTGCATTTTGTTTTCTGTGCAAAGGTGAGATCAGCTATTGTGCAAGCCTGCTCTCTATTTGCTGTCGCATAACACCATTTTGGGCTATTTAGGCCAACGGGGTTAACAACCAGCTAGTTTACTAGAGCATTGGACACTTAAGGCCGGGCTTTCGCAAAGTGGACAAAACGGAAACGTGGTGTAGTGCAACTTCAAATCTCACAGGCTACTGTGCGGAAACTAAATAAAGAAGAGGGCGCCGGGAGGTTCTTGCAAATCAACAGAATATTTAAAGGGAAACTGTCATGGGAAAACATGTTTTTTTTTTTCATAAACGATTTAGGCAAAAAGGATGCACCCGCACACCTGGCCTCTGAAACAAAATACTGCATGGTGCATGGAATTAGGAGGACGGCACCTCCAGTTAGGCAACAAACGAAAAAGATATCCAGCACACGTGTAATGCTTCAGGGATTGCTCCCGTGTTTAAGGTCTGTCCAACAAGACAACGTTTCGGGGGTGTACCCCTTCGTCATGTGCTCAAACAACACCCACAACCCTCCTTAAATGTGCAAACTGGATCCCACCCCTCCAATTAATTAATTAATACAGGTGTATAATTAAAGTCCAGAAAAAAAGTCCAACAAAAGTCCAATGTATTTTGAAACAGAAATTCAATGTCCAGTGTCCATATGTAATCATGCAAAAATTCAAAGGGCTGACAAAAACTTGATTTTCATTAAAAGGAAACAAAGTCAGATGCACAAAAACAACATTAAAGAAACAAAAATGGTTATTGTAACATTTAGAGCAGATAAGATAAGCAGTAATTTTTGTCCTACCTACCAATGACTAATAGATTCTATTCGATACAAATTAGGAGAATCTGGAAAGGAACAAGCAGTAGTTAGAAATGGATACAACTTGAGAGTTACAAATAGGATGACAAATTGAATTCCTCATTTAAACCCCTTGGTGTCTGGGTTTGTAACAACCAGATCCAATAATTTTCCCGTTGGTTTATCCTTAATTTAAAGTCATATTCAGTAGCTGTTATTTTTTCCAATACTTGCCATCTTAATTGCGAGGTTCTGTGCCCTTTCTCAAAAAAATGTCTGTACAAAAAAGTTTCTTGTTTGTTCTTCCACTTGTCAGTCTCCTTACTTGTTTCCTTTGGTGGTGGTTTATAATTTCTAATGGCCGCTTTGTGCTCATTTAAACGTGTTTTTATGGCTCTACTTGTTTGGCCTACATAGGCCAAACCACATGGGCATTTCAAACAGTAGATAACTCCCTTTGAGTTGCAAGTGTGGAAGCCCTTGGTAAAGTGCTTCGTGCCCTTTTGTGGATGGACCACATAATCACCTTTTATGATGCCTGTGCAATGTCCGCAGTTAAGGCACGGGTAGGTGCCCACTCTACAGCTACTTTTTGAGGGTATTACCTTGTTTTTTTTAACAAGATCCCCAATATTTTTTCCTTTTTTGTAAGAAAAAATTGGTGGTAAAACAAACAGTTTCCCAAATTTAATGTCAGCTTTTAAGATTTTTTTTGTTGTTTTTGTGCATCTGACTTTGTTTCCTTTTATTGAAAATCAAGTTTTTGTCAGCCCTTTGAATTTTTGCATGATTACATATGGACACTGGACATTGAATTTCTGTTTCAAAATACATTGGACTTTTGTTGGACTTTTTTTCTGGACTTTAATTATACACCTGTATTAATTAATTAATTGGAGGGGTGGGATCCATTTTGCACATTTAAGGAGGGTTGTGGGTGTTGTTTGAGCACCTGACGAAGGGGTACACCCCCGAAACGTTGTCTTGTTGGACAGACATTAAACACGGGAGCAATCCCTGAAGCATTACACGTGTGCTGGATATCTTTTTCGTTTTTTTTCATAAACACATCAGTTAATAGTGCTGCTCCAGTAGACTTTGCACTGACATCCATTTCTCAAAAGAGCAAACAGATTTCAAGTATTTTGTAAGTACATTATTCACATTCGCCGTAGTCCTCAACATCATGACTGGAGGAACCTCCTTATAGAATTTGTCTCGGTTTTGTAGAGTACAGGTATTGAATCCATTATGTGAAAACCCATTATCCAGAAAGCTCTGAATTACGGAAAGGCCGTCTCCCATAGACTCTATTTTATCCAAATAATCCAATCTTTTTCTCTGTTAAAATAAAACAGTAGCGTGTATTTGATCCCAACTAAGATATTAACGTTTACATTATTTTCTAGTAGACTTAAAGGGATACTGTCATGGGAAAACATGTTTGTTTCGAAACGCATCAGTTAATAGTGCTACTCCAGTAGACTTTGCACTGACATCCATTTCTCAAAAGAGCAGATTTTTTTTTTTTTATTTCAAATATGGGCTAGACATATTGTCAGTTTCCCAGCAGCCTCCAGTCATGTGACTTGTGCCAGCACTTTAGGATGGAACTGCTTTCTGGCAGGCTGTTATTTCTCCTGCTTAAAGGGATTCTGTCATGGGAAAACATGTTTTTTCAAAACGCATCAGTTAATAGTGCTGCTACAGCAGACTTCTGCAATGAAATCCATTACTCAAAAGAGCAAACAGATTTTTTATATTCAGTTTTGAAATCTGACATGGAGCTAGCCATTTTGGCAATTTCCCGGCTGCCCCTGGTCATGTGACTTGTGCCAGCACTTTAAGAGGGAACTGCTTTCTGGCAGGCTGTTGGTTTTCCTTCTCAATGTAACTGAATAGTACACAGTGGGACATGGATTTTACTATTGAGTGTTGTTCTTAGATCTACCAGGCAGCTGTTATCTTGTGTTAGGGAGTTGTTATCTGGTTACCTTCCCATTGTTCTGTTGTTAGGCTGCTGGGTGGGGGAAAGGGAGGGGGTGATATCCCTCCAACTTGCAGTACAGCAGTAAAGAGTGATTGAAGTTTATTAGAGCACAAGTCACATCACTTGGGTCAGCTGGGAAATTTACAATATGTCTAGTCCCATGTCAGATTTCAAAATGAAATATAAAAAAATCTGTTTGCTCTTTTGAGAAATGGATTCCAGTGCAGAATTCTTCTGGAACAGCACTATTAACTGATGCGTTTTGAAAATTTTTTTTTTTCCCATGACAGGATCCCTTTAATTTGTCAGAGACCAATGATCCACAGAGTTACTTAAAATGCATAAAAGCATTTGCACAATATATTC
The DNA here is from genome assembly GCA_024363595.1 of Xenopus borealis. Taxonomy (NCBI): domain Eukaryota; kingdom Metazoa; phylum Chordata; class Amphibia; order Anura; family Pipidae; genus Xenopus; species Xenopus borealis. The sequence goes on along the minus strand of CM044439.1, from coordinate 10,192,085 downwards.
ACAAGCTAGGACAGTACATCAGAATCCCTTTTCTATCTTCCCTTACTATCTTACTCTCCTAGAGTCTATAACAGATAGTAGCCCTAACTAGCCTCATTCATGGGGTCCCTGCTCCCCGACTTATCTCTCGAGGTACTGGTCCCTCTAGGGCAGGGGTCCCCAAGCCTCAGACTGTGGGACCAGAACCAGGCCACGGACAATCCTGAACTGGGCCACTGCGCCTAGCACGCAGTTGACATGGCGCACCGAATTGGACACCAAATCGGATGCCGGCGTGTCCGAATTGGACATGCAGTTGTTGCCGCTGCCAACCCCCT
>CM044439.1:10156167-10168369 GCA_024363595.1 Xenopus borealis | reverse complement strand
TTTTTTTTTTTTTTTTGTGCTATAAAAAATTTATTAAAAAAAAATTTGTGTTGCTGGTTGGATTCGTCGATCATACGATTTTATCGAAAAATTGAATATCACTAAAACCCAACGAATTCGATGTTTGATTTTGTCGGCTTTTAAATCGAAAAAGTGTTGAAAAAAGTGTTGAATTTGAGGGCAAAAAGCCCTTGATATTTGACCCTTTAATAATCTGCCCCTAAGTGCCCACAAGGCACGAAATGCATAAGGCTTTCCTGAGATGTTTTTTTCTTGATAAAATAAATTTTTAACTGCATCTATTAATGGAGTGTGGTCCCGGTCTGTGCCCACAAGGCACAAAACGTGTAAGGCTGTGCTTAGATTTTTTTTTCTTAATAAAATACTTAACTGAATCTGTTGGAATGTGGTCTGTGCCCACAATGCACAAAACTTGTAAGGCTTTCCTGAGATGTTTTTTGCTTAATAAAATACTTTTTAACTAATCTATTAATGTAGTGTGGGCCCACAAGGCATGAAATGCGGAAGGCTTTCCTGAGATGTTTTTTGCTTCATAAAATACTGCATCTCTTAATGGAGTGTGGTCGGGTCTGTGCCATCCTAGCTTCACATATTGCCACTGTGTTACCACTGAGTATTTTTTAAGCTCTTCAGTCCATGAAAGTAAAACATTTATTTTTCTAATGAAATTGGTTAGGCACTAGGGTTGCCACCTTTCCCTGTGGCTGTAGCCGGACAGGGGGGGTGGGCCCGTGACGTCAGTGGGCGGGCCCGTGACGTCACGGGGCGGAGCTATGATGCCGCGATTGTCGATTGGCCGATCGCGGCGTCAATCAAGCTAATCCCCCCCGGTTTTCCTTATTTGGAAAACCGGGCAGGAGGCATTGACCCGGGCAGCCCTTCAAAATACCGGGCTGTCCGGGTCAAAACTGTACAGGTGGCAACCCTATTAGGCACTTCCAGAATATTTTCTTAACACCGTCCAAAATTTTTATGGCCTGGGTCTTTAAGCTCCGGCCTGTTGGCAGTTCCTCTAATTGGCCTTGCGTTTTGTGTATTAAATTCAAGGCTGGCCTTAAAGGCATGGGCATATAAATGTGCGGTTTAGTTCTGTCTGGATGTGTTCACCTCCAACCTGGCACCTTTTTCGCTTCTATTTATACGCGTGTATATTTATAGGGCGTTATTAAAAGCGAAGACTTCAACTCTACAGCTGCGCTCGGCTAATTGGAGCCTGGTAAGATAATTCTGCTTGATACTTTGTCTTCACCAATAAGGGCTTTCTTTATTTTGGCAAATGTTTTTTTTTTCGTTTCATTCTTCCTCCCCTCTATGTGCAAGACGGAGGTCAGGAAAAGTAAAGCAGAAAGCCAGCTGCTTCAGCAAGTACGTGAGAATTTCCTCAACTTCAGGCACCGTAAATGACTGATTTTCCTGGAATTAGCGAGTACCATTATCTTGACTACACATTTCTCTTCTCTAGTGGCCAGATTCCCGTACACTGCAATTATTTATGCACACGGGCCTTAACGCTTCCTATTTCTGCTCGTGAAGCCATGCATGCAGCTTTCAATTGGGTAGTGCAACAATGCCTGTGTAATACAGATATCAGTAGGGATGCAAAAGATTCAGCCGAATACTGAACCATATCCTAATTTGCATGGTGGGAAGGGGAAACATTTTTTACTTCCTTGTTTTGTGACAAAAAGTCACGCGATTTCTCTCCCCGCCCCACATTAGGATTCGGTTTGGGCAGCCAGAAGGGCAGAATCCTGAACAGAGTCCTGGATTCGGTCCATCCCTAATGAAAACTATTAACTGGGAACCCATTATCCAGAAAGCTGTACAATATTGCATTTCCCATATAGTCATGTCATACTTACACAATTCTTTTTCTCTACCCTGCCTTTTTAAGGCAAATGGAGAGATATTGTTGACTGCAGATGGCGCATATTGGGAGGGAAAGGGCATGGTTACATTTATAGATGGCTTTCCTTTTCCAAATGATGTACAGGTATGGGATCCTCTATCCAGAAACCCATTATCCAGAATGATCCGTTTATGAAAAGGGCATCTCCCGTAGATTTCATTTTATCCAAATAATCTGCATTTTTTAAAAATAATATTTACTTTTTATTACCAGTACACTATAAGGTAGGAGGCAATGAAAGTATTACAGGTATGTAGGCATCCACCTAATCCAAGATTCGGGATGCAGCCAGGATTCTGCCTTTTTCAGCAGGGTTCGGATTCAAATTCTTCTGCCAGGCCGAACCTAATCCTAATTTGAATATGCAAATTAGGGGTGGGGCAGGTAATTACGTGCCTTTATGTCAAAAAACAAAGAAGCAAAAAAAATGTTTTCCCCTTCCCACCCCTAATTTAGGATTCACGTTCAGTCGAATCTTTCCCGGCTGAATCCTAAATAGTGCATTCGGTATATTCCTACAGGTGTTAAATCCATTATCCAGAAACCTGTTATCCACAAAGCTACGAATTACGCAAAGGCCATCTCCCATAGACTTAATTTCTCTATAATAATAAAACAGTAGCTTGTACTTGATCCCAACTAAGATATAATTAATCCTTATTGGAGGCAAAACCAGCCTATTGGCTTTATTTCATGTTTATATGAATTTCTACTATTCGTAAGGTATTCCACATGATACGTCTCACACTTGGACTTGGACCTTCTCATGAGCCCCTTCTTCTATGGTAGTGGAACTTCTCGCTAACTTTATGTGCTTATACTTTACAGTGTCACAACAGTTTGTTCACTTGGCAACTGCTGACAGTATAACATTGTGAAATGATGCCCTCGTGTTTAATTAACGATGGCGACCGTAGACTTTCCATTGGTGGCAACCGTCAACTCTTGTGAGCCTTAGGGAAAAGAAGGTTTAGGCCTGATGGCAGCAAATGCGTTGGCTGTTTAAAGGAACCTTGTTTCAACATTGGTTCAGGGAAAAGGGCTTGTTCTGAACATACTTTTTGCCTATTATATAAACAGGACAACATTTTATAATGAAACTAAAAAATCATTCTGCTTCCTGGTCCAAAAGAGAAAAGTCAAATAAATCCGCAGTCCACTGAAAACCCTCTCTATAAATGAACCCCCTCCCTTCACACTACTACAGTCTGTTCTCTTTTTAGATAAAGAACATCTCTTCAGTGGACTGCTGCATTGTTTGACTTTGCTCTTTGGAATCAGGAAGTAGAATGTGGTATAATTACTATATAATTGCTATATTCTCAGGTAATGAGCAGTGACACCACAGTTTGCACCACTTTCAGAAGGCTTGCCACTTACCCCATAATGGTGTTGAAACACAGTTGCCTTTCGAAGAGTTGGCAGTGATAATGTAATGCAGGGATATACTGTCATTGTGCTCAAGAGACCAGAATAAACTGAAAACAGTTATTAGTTAACAATTGATATGCAGGCTGGCCTGAAACCCGCCGGACCATATGTAGGCTGTGTTCGGGCCAACTTACGCTGAAGATTGCGGGGAGGCTAAGGTTGAGCCTTGTCTTACACTGCTTGCTTCCACCTCCAGCAACCTCTATATATAGGTGCATGTGTTCCCCGCCTCCTTGTGTGACATTGGACACAGGTGGGTTGAGTGAGGGTCTAGTAGGGTTTGGGTTGGGAGGGTGAGGGTCTAGTATGGTTTGGGAGGGCTTGGGTGAGGGTTTAGTAGGGTTCAGGTTGGGAGATCTTGGGTGAAGGTCTAGTAGGGTTTGGGTTGGGAGGGCTTGGATGAGGGTCTAGTAGGGTTTGGGTTGGGATGGCTCTGGTGTGGGTCTAGCTGGGTTTTGGTTGGGATGGCTCGGGTTAGGTTCGGATGGAGACAGGTTTTTGGCAACCCTCACATCACTATAGTCACCGTTGATCCCTAAAAGCAGTTTATATCAACCAGATTTATTCTAGAGCTTCCCCTTAGAATGAGAAATATCACTAAGTGCCAAGTTGTTTCATTTCTTTCACTGTGTAGTTTTATCATTGTGCAAAAGAGAGTTTGGCATATCCAAGTATTGTACAGTCTGAAGTTGAATACATACAATATAGGTGCAGCTGTTATTTCCCCGGCTGTCCGTTGGAACCTGTGGAGATGCGAATGAGTTTTAGATTTTTAACATTTTAATGTGGCTTCAGCCTTGTCCTGTGAGAATCTGCCAGAGGAGCTCTGGCTCCAACTCAAGTATCTGTGATATGGCAGCAATGAATGTTCTTGGGCTCTGACAACAATATGGTGCCGAAAGCTCAGCACGGAGTTCCAGCTCACAGCCAAGATATTAGAAGAGAATAGAGGAAGAAGCCGTCGTCATTCTGCTCTTACCTCTGAAGAATACATTTGGCCGCACATACATTCCTCCACTAATCCACGGCTAAGAGGCCAACGCAGATTTTTGGCTCACTTGCAGTTTTTTTTTTCAAGCCCATCTCTTATTCCAACCAAATCCTATATTGTGTAATTATCTTGTGATGATAGCTGGGGGATTGAGTACTTGTAGCATGGAGTGAGACTTGCCTACTATTCTTCGCCTCTTTTTTTCCCCATTTTAAACATGGTGTCAGTGCAGTATTCTGATAACTTCATTAGATGGATTATAGGGGAACTATCGACAAAATTCAAATTTAATTTAATCTTCATCATGCTGAAAAAAAAACTTTCTAAATACAATTAAGTTTATCTTCACTATTCCTCTCTCAGCATTTGTTTCTCTTCGTTGTGTCGTCATGCAGTGGTTGGGTGTCAGATAATCACTGACGGTTACATCCAATATATCTTATAGGGGGGCTCCTTTCCTAGCAGATGTATTAGAGCTCACTCTAATAACGGATTCCAGTACAAACAAAATAACTGCCTTTGGCACAAATTCTGCATGTAGAGAGACATGATGTTTGGTGATTTTAATAGAGTGAGCTCTAATACATCTTCTAGGCAAAAGGAGCCCCCCTATAAGATATATTGGATGTAACAATGAATATCTGACACCCAACTGCTGCATGTAGAGAGACATGATGTCTGGTGAGTTTAATAGAGTGAGCTCTAGTACATCTTCTAGGCAAAAGGAGCCCCCCTATAAGATATATTGGATGTAACAATGAATATCTGACACCCAACTGCTGCATGTAGAGAGACATGATGTCTGGTGAGTTTAATAGAATGAGCTCTAATACATCTTCTAGGCAAAAGGAGCCCCCCTATAAGATATATTGGATGTAACAGTCAATGAATATCTGACACCCAACTGCTGCATGTAGAGAGACATGATGTCTGGTGAGTTTAATAGAGTGAGCTCTAATACATCTTCTAGGCAAAAGGAGCCCCCCTATAAGATATATTGGATGTAAATCTCAATGAATATCTGACACCCAACTTCTGCATGAAGACAGAATGAAGAAAAACAGATTCTGAGCGGAATAGTGAAGATAAAACTTGATTTCCGAAACGCTACAGTATATTTGATTGTATTTAGAAAGTTTCAGTATACAGAAACTGGTATAAAATTTTCATAGTTCCCCTTTAAGCTAAACTTTCCACTGGTGGCGTGTTCCTTCCCTTGATACGATGCCCAATTCTCCCCACTGAGGCGCCATATTACTGTGAGATCATGATCCATGACCCCAGCTAACAATGGCTTCAGAATGCCCTGATCTCCCGGGATATATATTTATACGTATATGTATACGTATATATGTTTTTTCTCCCCATCCACCGTTCTGGAAATTTTCATGGGGAGAACGCTGCACTTTCTGCATTTTAGGGGTGGGACCTTTGGTACCTTTTATGTTCTAGAATGGACTATCCACAGAAACTAGTAGTTTTAAAAAAAAAAAAACAACTGGGCTTGCTGAGTAATTTTCATTCAGTCTATGGAGACTCACATCACTAGATGTGAGTCTCCATAGACCTTTGTTCTAGTTGGATGTTCATCAATGTGAATATAAAGTAAATAAAATTATCATCCCTACAGAGGTTTTTCATTGGTTGTGTGTGATCCTTCCTCTAGTGCAGTGATCCCCAACAGTAGCTCGTGAGCAACACGTTGCTCTCCAACCCCTTGGATGTTGCTCTCCGTGTCCTCAAAGCAGGTGCTTATTTTTGAATTCCAGGCTTGGAAGCAAGTTTTAATTGCATAACAACTAAGTATAGTGCCAAGCAGAGCCTCCTGTAGGCTGCATAGATGATACCAAATAACCAATTACCGCCCTTATTTGGCACCCCAAGGGATTGTTTTCATGCTTGTGTTGCTCCCCAACTCTATTTATATTTGAATATGGCTCACTGGTAAAAAAAAGGTTGGGGACCCCTGCTCTTGTACTGTGATTTCCAACCATTGGGGACATGTTTCTCACTGACCTCTGGGATGTTGCTCCCAGTGGCCTCAAAGGAGGTGCTTGTTTTTGAAGGCATGTTTTGGTGCATAAAAACAAGATGTACTGCCAAATAGGGGCTAACAAATAGCCAATCGCATCCCTTATTTGGCTCCCGCAGGAACATTTTTGTGTTGCTCTCCGACTTTTTTTTTTTTTTTACATTTTGGTTGGGGAGCTGTTTTCCAGTATACCCGTATCACACACACTAGGATCAGTTTCATCAGAAGCCAATAACCTGCACTGGATGCTGGAGGGTGGACTCCTATGTAACGTTTCTCTTGTCTACTTTTCTTCTGCAGACGACAGTGTTTCTGCCGCGAGTACCTCTGATGTTCAAGACCGCCTGTCTGCCTTGGAGCTAAGAGTTCAGCAGCAAGAAGATGAAATCACTGTGCTTAAAGCGGACGTGGCCGATGTCATTCGGCGTTTGGCTATTTCCGAAGATCAAGTGGCCACTGTAAGAAAAGCTGTGCCCAGCAAAGGTAAATTAATTTTTCCCATTTTGTTTGCAAAGAATATGGAGTTTATTGACTTGCAATATATATATATATATACATGAATATTATTGTGCATAATCCACTGTCTCCAAGCCACCCAGTTATTTGCTTAAAGGGGAACTATCGCTAAAATTTAAATTTTATATAACCTTCATCATACTGAATTAAGAAGCGTTCTAAATACAATCAGTTAAGCAGGAGTTGGGCGTCAGATAATCATTGATGGTTAGATCCAATATATCTTATAGGGGGGCAACTTTTGCCTAGAATATGTTTTAGAGCTCACTCTATATAAATCACTAGACTAGTCTCTCTACATGCAGGATTTGTGTAAAAGTCAGTAATTGTGTTAGATTTGGTTTCTACTGGAATCAGTTATTTGAGTGAGCTCTAATATATCTGCTAGGAAAGGAGCCCCCCCTATAAGATATATTGTATGTAACCGTCAATGAATATCTGACACCCAACTGCTGCATGTAGAGAGACATGATGTCTGGTGAGTTTAATAGAGTGAGCTCTAATACATCTTCTAGGCAAAAGGAGCCCCCCTATAAGATATATTGGATGTAACAATGAATATCTGACACCCAACTGCTGCATGTAGAGAGACATGATGTCTGGTGAGTTTAATAGAGTGAGCTCTAATACATCTTCTAGGCAAAAGGAGCCCCCCTATAAGATATATTGGATCTAACTGTCTATGAATGTCTGACACCCAACTGCTGCATGAAGACAAACAGAAACAGATGCTGAGTAAGGGATAGTGAAGATAAACTTGATTATTTCAGAAACAATGCAGAGTATTTAATTGATTGTATTTACAAAGTTTATCATTTCCCTATGCTGAAGCCTATATTAAATTTTCATTTTCGCAATAGAAAATGGACCTTATAGGAGACAGGCTTCCCATATCTTTTTAGAGATTTGGTTTCCAAATTAGAGACACCTTATAAAAATACTGAATAATAAAGACCAGTTAACTTATGATTCCAGAATAGAGCCGCTGATAAGATTCTTTAATATGTCACTCGATTTGATATAAACTATCTGTTGCTCAAAAATTCATTTTCGGGGTATAGTTTTCCTTTAAATATAAAGTCTTAGCACGGGATTAGATTCATATTAAAGGGGCAGTATTGTTCAGCATGAGTGCAACGAATCTTTTTATTTTGTTATTTCTTTTATTAAACAGGGAAATTGAAACTTCTCCATATTTGGTCCTCACGAGGTTGATGTTTTGATTACTGGTGTGCTGTACAACACCCTCACTTTCACATTTTGTTGTGACTTTTGTTAGCAGGAGTCCATTATTAGTTAACTCTATAAGTGAAAGCAGTAAATCCCCTGTTGTGTCTCCTCCACAGGGCTAACTGTCGCCTACAAAATTGTCAGTTGTTCCCCCTCCCCCCTTAAAATGCATGTAATTAAAGGGAAACTGTCATGGGAAAACATTTTTTTTTTATAAATGCATCAGTTAATAGTGCTACTCCAGTAGACTTCTGAACTGAAATCCATTTCTCAAAAGAGCAAACAAATTTTTTATATTTAGTTTTGAAATCTGACATGGGGCTAGACATATTGTCAATTTCCCAGCTGCCCCAGTCATGTGACTTGTGCCAGCACTTTAGGAGAAATAAGGACAGCCTCCTGGAATCCTAGGATCCAACGGTGCACACAAACATACCAAACAAACTATAAAGTTAGGTCACATGAACCAATTAACAGACAGAGTTGTGTCTTTTGCTTCCACACTTCTTCCTGTTACAGTTAGAGTTGAAATATTTCTGGCCAGGTGATCTCTGAGGCAGCACACAGACCATCATGAAATGGTGGTTCAAGGCAAGAGATGTAAAAGGGCAATATTTACTTAAATATATATTCCAGTTTGATAAGATTCTTTAATATGTCACTTAATTTGATACAAACTATCTGTTGCTCAAGTATTCCTTTAAGGTGGAATTCGAATTCAAATGTTTTTAGAGATACAGTACTTTGGATTTCGAATTTTGGACTATTTGATCGTCGAAGTAGCCAAAAATTTCTTCGAAATTCAAATTTTTTGAGATTTGAATTTAATTCGATTTTTCACTTTGACTTTTAGAAAATGTGCCCCTATGTAGGAGAAATAACTGCTGCCAGAAAGTAGTTCCATCCTAAAGTGCAGGTACAAGTCACGTGACTGGGGGCATCTGGGAAACTGGCTAGCCCTGTGTCAGATTTCAAAACTGAATATAAAAAAAAAATCTGTTTGCTCTTTTGAGAACTGGATGTCAGTGCAGAATTCTGCTGGAGAACTATTAACTGATGCTCCTTGAGCTCCTGTGTCGGACACCACTGCTGCACAACCGCAGCCTTGCAGCGCCCCTTGGACCCTCTCCATAGGGTTAAACTTGCCATGAAACATCTTGCCATGACCTCCCACAGTCACATTGACTTTTACAAGCTCCTAAATGTAACCAGAGATGATATATCCCTTTAAAGGGGTTGTTCACCTTTGATTTAACTTTTAGTATAATGTAGAGAGGGATATTCTGAGACAATTTGCAATTGGTTTTCATTTTTTATTGTTTGTGGTTTTATAGTTATTTAGCTTTTTATTCAGCAGCTCTCTAGTTTGCAGTGTCAGCAATTTGGTTTCTAGGGTACAAATTACCCTAGCAACACTGCACTGATTTGAATAAGAGACTGGAATATGAATAGGAGAGGGACTGAATAGAATAAGTAATAAAAAGTAACAATAACAATACATTTGTAGCCTTACAGAGCATTTGTTTTTAGATGGTGTCAGTGACCCCCATTTGAAAGCTGCAAAGAAACAGAAGAAAATTGCAAATCATTAAAAAAACTATGAAAAATAAATAATGAAGACCAATTGAAAAGTTTCTTAGAATTGGCCCTTCTACAATATACTAAAAGTTAACTTGAAGGTGAACCACCCCTTTAACTATTACGTTGCGGGGTCGAAGCCTTTGAGCCTCGCACGTTGACTTTCACTAAAACGATTAAAATAATCCTGAGGCGTGCGCTTGTACCTCTTTAATCGTTTGGCCCTAATCCTGTTATCCTTGAAATGTCCGTCTTAATTTCAATCAAATTCGCATCTGGTTAATGGGCAAAGCCAGAAGATAAAGCTTTGGAATCTCGTCTTATTTCCTCGTTCTCTTTGGCCTGGCATTTAGCGCATGATATAAAACTGTCAGCCGCTCCATGTGATGTTGAATCTTTGCTGAATATTCATGGCTGTGTCGACTTGACAACACAAAGGGGTGTCTATAACGAAAGGTGTGTTGGGTGCAGTTCAGCCTTTCTACATGAAAGGCGGCAGTAATGAAACTGCCAGCTGATAAACCATTAGCATTCTTCTTCATCTTTCTCTTCTGGGAATAAGTTGATTCTTGTTTGAGGCATCAGCGATGATCTATGGTAGCGAAGTCAGGATTTTACAGGGAGGTATTTGGCTCAAAGCAAAGAGCGGCGTAGCGTGCTGAATTCTGCCGGCCGTATTGTGAGATCCTTGGCTTTCCCGGCATGAAACTGCTGAGCGAGTGCTAATTCGACAAAAGTGGAGTAACACGGGACATGAGAAAGAGCCGTTCATAAGGCAAGGCCTATTGATTCCTGGCATTAATATCACACAGGAAATGAAAGAGGCGTTGAGTGAAAAATATCAGACTCTGCAAAACAAACCTTGTTAGGACGCTGGAGGCTTCTCCGTGCGATCCCATCGCACCCACGCATTTTGCTTTTATACAGGCTTTATACAATTCTATTCAGGCATTCACTGACACATACATGATTCACCAATGTGATCAAATGGCTCTCTTTTCTTTAGACATTCTACAAATCCAGGTTTCGCCCTTTAATTTGATGACCGAGTCCAAGTGCCTGGCCGAATCCGGGTCCAAGTGCCTGGCCGAATCCGGGTCCAAGTGCCTGGCCGAATCCGGGTCCAAGTGCCTGGCCGAATCCGGATCCAATGGTCCAAGTGCCTGGCCGGATCCAAGAGCCTGGCCGGATCCAAGAGCCTGGCCGGATCCAAGAGCCTGGCCGGATCCAAGAGCCGGGCCGAATCCGGATCCAAGCGCCGGGCCGAATCCGGATCCAAGCGCCGGGCCGAATCCGGATCCAAGCGCCGGGCCGGATCCAAGCACCGGGCCGAATCTATACCTGTTCGTGATTCACCTTTTATTTGAACATGGCCAAATCCAGGTGCCTGGCCGAATCCAAGTACCTGGCCAAGCCAAGTCTGAATCCAAAATTTTTTTGCATTTTAAGCAGTTTGGTTGCTAGGCTCAAAATGACCCTAACAACTTTGCATTGATTTTAATAAAAGATTGGAATATATAGGAGAAGCCTGAATAGAAAAAGGAGGAATAAAAAGTAACAATAACAATACATGTGTAGCCTACGGAGCAATTGTTTTTAGATGGGGTCAGTGATTCCCCATTTGAAAGCTGGAAAGAGTCAGACAAAAAAAAAAAATATATAAAAAATATAAATAATGAAGACTTATTGAAAAGTTGCTTAGAATTGCTTAAAAGCTAACTTAAAGGTGAACCAACCATTTAAAAGGGCTGGCCACATATAAAAAGCCTTGGCCGTGTCATTCATTGATCGCAGGAAAAACATAAAATTACTCTCTGACTCTAGGGCAACGGTCCTGAACCAGTGGCTCATCAGTAACATGTTACTCCCCAACCCAACATGTTGCTCCCAGTGGCCTCAAAGTGGGTTCGTATTGCTATATTTCTAGGAACTTGGGAGGCAAGTTTTAGATGCATAGAAACCAATTATACTGTGAAACAGAGCCTTCTGTAGGCTGCCAAGTCACATGGGGCTACCAAACAGAGCTGGGCCAAGCTGATCGGGTGCCCTAGGCAACCTGGTTAGTTACAGTTACAAAAAAATGTATTCCATTTAAGTTAAAAAAACATTTTTTTTTAACGTGATATTTTTAAAATAATAGGCATACAGACCAATTGTTGTTCCGCCTTACGCGTTTCATACCCACTGGTACTTATTCATAGGCACTAATATTATTCAATTTGGCCACAGCATTTAAACCCTAGGAGATGCCTTCCTCAATTTTTTAAAACCTAGGGTTTAAATGCTGTAGCCATAATGAATAATATTAGTGCCTATGAATAAGTACTAGCGGTATGAAACGCGTAAGGCGGAACATCAATTGGTCTATATGCCTAATCTTTCAAAAATATCATGTTGAATAAAAAAATGGTTTTTTAACTTAAAGGGAAACTGACATGGGAAAACATGTTTTTTTTAAATGCATCAGTTAATAGTGCTGCTCCAGTAGACTTCT
>CM044439.1:10092141-10132314 GCA_024363595.1 Xenopus borealis | reverse complement strand
TCTTATACCTATCTAATGTATCAGCCTGTACCACTGATTCAGGGAGACAATTCCACATTCTCACAGCTCTCACTAACAAACCCCTTCCCAATATTTAGCTGGAACCTTATTTTTTTCTAATCGGAATGGGTGACCTTGTGTCAGCTGGAAAGACCTACTGGTGAATAAAGCATTAGAGAGATTATTACATGACCCCCTTATATATTTATACATAGTTATCATATCACCCCTTAAGCGCCTCTTCTCCAGCGTGAACACCCCCAATTTGGCCAGTCTTTCCTCATAGCTAAGATTTTCCATACCTTTTACCAGCTTAGTTGCCCTTCTCTGTACCCTCTCTAATACAGTAATGTCCTGTTTGAACACTGAAGGCATGTTCTAGACGGGGGCCTTACCAGTGCTCTATACAGTGAAAGAATGACCCTCCTCCTGCACTCAAATGTTGCCATTGTAGGTGACCAACCTGTACCTGCATCTTCTCACTCTGTGAGCTACTGTGCATCTCTGGTTCCAAGCAGAGGAGAAGTGGACTTCCCCAGTCTGACACGCACCTAACTCACAATGGTCACCCAAATTTCAACCTGTGGGTTTCTGGTCACCCAACACATCACCACATAAGAGAGAGGAAAATAGACTAATTAATTTTTAAAACCTACATTTAAAGGAGAACCAAACCCTTTTTATTAAATGAACTCTAATGCCCTGAATCTGCAACGAGGGGTAAGTGAAGAGTTGGAGGCACTTACCCAGGGTAACACCTAGGCTGAGGGGAGCAGGGAGGGGGGTCTATGTAGGGTAGGGGGGGTAGGTGATTTTCATAAAAAGCCTTTGGGATAAAAAGCAATTACTGGTGACACACTCTTTTAGAAATGATAACAGTAGTGAATGTAAACTGTTCCTTTACATATCTTTCTTTTTTTCAGAGTTTTTTCTTTAAAGGGATACTGTCATGGGAAAACTTGTTTTTTCAAAACACATCTGTTAATAGTGTTGCTCCAGTAGACTTCTACACTGAAATCCATTTCTCAAAAGAGCAAGCAGATTTTTTTGTATTCCGTTTTGAAATCTGACATGGGGGTAGACATTTTGTCAGTTTCCCAGCTGCCCCTTGTCATGTGACTTGTGCCAGCACTTTAGGAGGGAACTGCTTTCTGGCAGGCTGTTGTTTTTCCTTCTCAATGTAACTGAATAGTATGCAGTGGGACATGGGTTTTTACTATTGAGTGCTGTTCTTAGATCTACCAGGCAGCTGTTAACTTGTGTTAGGGAGCTGTTATCTGGTTACCTTCCCATTGTTCTGTTGTTAGGCTGCTGGGGGGGAAAGGGAGGGGGTGATATCACTCCAACTTGCAGTACAGCAGTAAAGAGTGATTGAAGTTTATCAGAGCTGAAGTCACATGACTTGGAGCAGCTGGGAAACTGACAATATGTCTAGCCCAATGTCAGATTTCAAAATGAAATATAAAAAAATCTGTTTGCTCTTTTGAGAAATGGATTTCAATGCACAATTCTGCTGGAGCAGCACTATTAACTGATGCATTTTGAAAAAAAAAAAAAAACATTTTCCCATGACAGTATCCCTTTAAATAAAACAAACAGCAGATTTCCTTTTCCACATCGAGACAGAAATATTTCATTTGTTCTGTCTCCAATCTGATGGTTTGGTGTAGCGCTGGGCTCCAGCGAAAAGATCAAAGGAAGATTTGCCTATTTAATTTCACCACAAACATGACTTTCATGTCCCGCAGTAAAATAAAAAAAGTACAATTTCCCTTTTGTTTTAAAGGGAACATATAAAACCTATTTCATACGGCACTTCCAGATGGTGCAATTTTATATTGTAAACACACCTGCGAGCAGTTAGTAACGCGGCCGTGCCGCTGCTCTGCCTTTAATAGGAAATACAGTATCCAACTGTTCTTCTCTCCTTTTCTTCTCAACGCCCTCCGTTTGCTTTAAATCCTTTCACCCACTTTTTCTTTACTGGCAACTGCTTTATTCCTTCTGGATGCCCACGTGGCATTCTAATCGGATGTTTCTTAAAGAGGTGGTTCACCTTTCAGTTAACTTGTAGTAGGCTCTTAAATGGCCTCTTCCTAGCACCTTTGCAATTGGTCTTCATTTTTTTTTTTTTTTTAATTATTTGCCTTCCTCTTTTACATTTCCTCCGCTTTCAAATGGGGGTCACTGACCCCAGCAGCAAAAATAAATAAACTATATACAATTTAATTGACATTGTTACTTCTTATTCTCTTTCTATTCAGGTCAAGACAATAGCGACCAGATAGCTGCAGAATAAAAAGGGACCACAAAAAACAAATACCAACTAGGGATGCCTCAAATGCAGTATTTGGGATTCGGTCGAATCAGGAAAATTAGGAAAGGGAAAAAGTGGAAAAAATTTTTTTACTTCCTTGTTTTGCAACAAAGTTATGTGGTTTCTCTTTCTGCCTCTAATTTGCATATGCCCCCCCCTCCCCGCCGGCCATGCAGAGCCCCCAACTGGCCCGGCGGGGTCACACGAGGGTCGTGGCCCACCGGACTTTTTCCCAGTATCCCACCGGGCCAGTCCGACCCTGCGTTTGCAAATTTAAATCGGTTTGGCCAGGAATAAGGATTTGGGCGTATCTGAATCCTGCTGAAAAAGGCCGAATCCCGAAACTGAATCTTGGATTCTGTGCGTCCCTAATACCAGAATACCCTATGTCATACTTAAGGTTAATTTGAAGGGGTTGTTCACCTTTAAATTAACTGTTCGTATAATGTAGAGAGTGATATTCGGAGAACAACTTGCAATTGGTTTTCATTTTTTATTATTTGTGGTTTTATAGTTATTTAGATTTTTATTCAGCAGCTCTCCGGTTTGCAGTTTCAACAATCTGATTGCTAGGGCCCAAATTCCCCTAGCAACCATTAATTGATTTAAACAAGAGACTGGAATATGAATAGGAGAGACCTGAAAAGAAAGATGAGGAATAAAAAGTAGCAATAACAATACATTTGTAGTCTTACAGAGCGTTTGTTTTAAAGAAGGGGTCAGGGACCTCTCATCCGAAGAAGAAGGAAAATAATAAACAAAAAAAAAGACCAATTAAAAAGTTGTTTAGTGTTGCCCATTCAATAACATACTAAAGGTTAATTTAAAGGTGAACCACCCCTTTTATTGAATTCCGATTTCCCCCATTCAATAACATACTAAAGGTTCATTTAAAGGTGAACCACCCCTTTTATTGAATTCCGATTTCTCCCATTCAATAACATACTAAAGGTTAATTTAAAGGTGAACCACCCCTTTTATTGAATCCCGGTTTCCCCCATAAACCGCAGTTGAGTATTCACGGTTGTTTTTTTTCTCATCAAACTACACCCAGAGATACAGTTGGTCTGATTTTGCTCCATTTGCGCAATATCGTTATAGATTATGGTTAGTGCTGCTACCTTGCAGTGTTAGGGCCGTGGGTTTAATCCCGACCCGATGGAGTTTGCAGGTTCTCGTCTTTGGGTGCTCCTCTCTCCTCCCACACCCCAAAAAAGAAACGCGCTTATGGCTACTAAAGCATTTCTAACCATGGCGGGTGCTTAGATTGTAAGCTCCACAGGGGCACGGACTGATCTATCTCTGGATTAATGTCTGGCTAACACACTGAGGTTTATGCAAAGTCATTTATTGTTCTTGGAAAATGCACGTGTGTTTAATGTAGCTGCATAAGTCTCGGAGCCCAGGGGTTACTTGGGTTTCATTTCTGGCTTTGGCTCCTGGCTAATGTGTATATATATATATATATATATATATATATATATATATCCACTTCTGCTTTAAATATAAAACTGCAAATAAAAATACAACTTTACAATGCCGTATTTTGATTTAAGGAGTTTCATTTTTCCCTAGTTAATCTCTGCTTATTCCCTGGTTATCATCCCGAGCGCAGCTTTTATCTCAAGACTCCTGGCACTAAAACCATTTTGGGAAGAAAAAAAAAACCCCAGTTTTTAATTCCGTAATGGGTGGCTCGTGTGACTGCCGGTTTATACACACGGGGCAATCATAAGCCGAAATGTAACGGCTGGCGTGGTATTCGCGGCAGTAAAATCTGCATAAATGTGTCGTATCTTTATATGTGAGCTATTAAAGTTTACATGTGTTCCTGAAAGGTTTATTTTGTGTTCATGATAGAGCTTTCCTGGCAGTGGATATATGTTTTTTGTTTTATTGTTTTATTCTGTACTGTACAGCAATCTCTTTTTCTGCTTTTTTTTTCCCTTGGTGTTTTTATCATTTACAGTTATTATAGTCCCTGCCACTACCCCTGTTCCTAAAGGGAAACTGTCATGGGAAAACATGTTTTCAAAACACATCAGTTAATAGTGCTGCTCCAGTAGACTTCTGCACTGAAATCCATTTCTCAAAAGATTTTTTTTTATATATTCAGTTTTGAAATCTGACATGGGGCTAGACATAGTCAGTTTCCCAGCTGCCCCTGGTCATGTGACTGATATCTGATCAACTTCAATCACTCTTTACTTCTGTACTGCAAGTTGGCGTGATATCACCCCCCCCCAGCAGCCTAACAACAGAACAATGGGAAGGTAACCAGATAACAGCTCCCTAACACAAGATAACAGCTGCCTGGTAGATCTAAGAACAACACTCAATAGTAAAAACCCATGTCCCACTGCGTTCCATTCAGTTACATTGAGAAGGAAAAACAACAGCCTGCCAGAAAGCAGTTCCATCCTAAAGTGCTGGCACAAGTCACATGACCAGGGGCAGCTGAGAAATTGACAAAATGTCTAGCTCCATGTCAGATTTCAAAATTGAATATAAAAAATCTGTTTGCTCTTTTGAGAAATGGATTTCAGTGCAGAATTCTACTGGAGCAGCACTATTATCTAAAAAAAGAAAAAAACATGTTTTCCCATGACTGTATCCCTTTAAAGAGTTTCTAAATCCCAGGGGTGAGAATACACAGATTTTCAGGCTAATTCCAGTGCATACCACAGAAATTTAATAGGATGGGGACCTCTCCCGTTGACTTATACACAACCTTGGTATGTTTGAGATGCCGGATTTTCTGATTCCAGCTTTTCCCATGCCCTGGGTATAATAAATCTCGAAAAAATTAAGTTTTTGGATTGAAAAAAAAATTGCTTTCAAAATGTAATACTTCCCTAAAAGTCACCTTGACCTGTAGTTCCATGACCTGTATAACAGCACTGTGATCATGGAACTCCTTGGTGACTTAATATCCTTATAATACACAAAAGCCGTAAATATCTTGTAAATTATATCCTTATAAACGGTGAGTTCTGATGTCATTTCTGTCACATGACTCACTGAAACTTGTGTATTATAATAAATAAAGTACCCCCAGTTGCAAAATATGAGGATATTAGAAGTTACCTCGGAGTTCCATATTTTTATATGGTCCTGAAACTCCTCGGTAACTTATAATATCCTTATATTTTACAAGAGGGGGTACTTTATTCACTATATATTTTACAACGGGGGGAAATATTCACAATTTAAAGGAAAAGTAAATGTTTTTCTTTCTGTAAATTTCTCTAAACAGCCCCCCAGATTAATGTACCTTAGTCCCTGCTGCAAGTCTGCTCTGGTTTCTGTGTTATCAGCAGCTTGTTTCCCCTTCTTCCTGGTGCAGAGTGAAGCCCAGCCCCTTAGTTTACTGAGCTGTCCATTTGCTGCTGTTCCACAATAGAGAGGAAGAGGGAGCCAGTGTTTCATTAGTAAGCTAGTTTCCCCAAGCAAAAGCTGCTACACACACTGCTCTCTGCTATGTCATAGTATGCAAATGATCTTCTGGACTAGTCCAAGATATAAGGTCAGCTCAGAAAGCTAAGGGGCTGGGCTTCACTCTGCACCAGGAAGAAGGTGAAAGAAGCTGCTGATAACACAGAAACCAGAGCAGACTTGCAGCAGGGACTAAGGTACATTAATTTGAGGGGCTGTTTAGAGCAAATTTAGAGATAGAAAAAAAAACGTTTACTTGTTCTTTAAACCCATATCCATTTGAGTGGAAGCTCCTGTGCGCTACACCTAGGGAAGTTTTCATTAGGTTGGCTTTTCCCGCTGTTTACAGGCAATGATTCTACACACTACACACAATATTTCTTACAATTTAAAGTAAGAGTAAACCTATTTCTGAAAAGCATTTCCTTTCCTGCTGTATGCTGAGCCAACGAATTCCTTGTTTGCTGCACACGCTAGACAATGCTATAATGTTCTCTCTTTCCTTAAAAAAATAAATAAACTCATTGTGTTTCCACAGAAGGAGAATATATAAAGATGTTCATGCGAGGCCGACCAATCACAATGTTCATTCCTTCGGACGTGGAGAACTACGACGACATCAGAACAGAACTGCCCCCCGAAAAATTAAAATTGGAGTGGGTGTATCCTGAACAAATCACGAACAAATGAATGTGTCGTTGTGTTTTACTCCTGTGAGCAAACTCGCACCATTTTGTTCTACGGGGTGTTCGAGCTCCGCAACAGCCCTGAGTTCTAACACCCTTCTGGGGGTGAATTTACCCTCGATTTCGACCAATTGAATTGTGGTCGAATTTGAAACCTTCAAATTCGAATATTGAATTTGATGGTTTCTATCGCAATTTAAATGATCGAATAAAAAAAAATTGGATTAAATCGAACAATTCGAACCATTCAATCTAATTTTTTTTTTTATTCGATCTAAAATGCAAAAAAAAACCCTATGGTAGCTTCCCATAGGGTTTAATAGCAATTCTGTAGGTTTAATCTAGCGAACTAGGCAGTCAAATAAAATTTAAAGGGCAAGTAATTCGACTGACGAAAATTTTCGATGTTCGAAGTAGCCTTCAAAAATATTCGAATTCGAACCTTTTTGAAAATTAGATCGAATTTCGAATCATTCATGTGAATTTAGTAAATCTGCCCCCAAATGTCCAGCAGGGGAACACGCACTACTTGCCTTAACTCTTGTTTTCCAAAGTTTTGGTTATCGGGGAAGAGACTGCCGAGCCAATGTTTACCTCTTGCCTACAGGAGAGATTGTATATTTCATCGCGTCCGTAGTTGTGCTCTTTAATTATGAGGAAAGGACTCAGCGGCACTATCTCGGTCACACTGACTGCGTTAAATGGTAAGAAAATTAAGATTTCTACTGAGTTCTACACACTATCCAAGCTCCCGTGTGCCCTATTTATCCAGGCCCATATGAGCTAGTGATATCACTCTAACTTGCAGTAAAGAGAAACTGAAGTTTATCATTGCAGTGACGTGACTGAGGGCACCTGGGAGACTAACAAAATGTCTAGCCCCATGTCAGATGTCAAAATTAAATATAAAAAAAAATCTCTTTGCTCTTTTGAAAAACTGGTTTCAATGCAGGATACCTCTTGAACAGCGCTACGGAGGCATTTTGTAAAGAAACATGTTTTCCCGCAACAGAATCCTTTTAAAGGAGTATTCAACCCTAAATGTAAATAAAAAAAAAACCTATCCCCACCAAGACTGCCCTCCCTCCTCCCCCCCTGGGCAAATGCCCCTAACGTTTACATTAGAGTTCATGGGCGCCATCAGCTGCTTTGTTAATTTTTGTGAGTTGCGCAGTTGTTGCGAAACTGAAAATTGCTCCAATTGTGCATGCGCTACCATGCTGCGCTCATTCCGAAGATTTCCGAAGTGGCTGAAGATGGTGGCCGTGATCTCCGAAGCCTGAATTTGCACCGAGGGGTAAGTAAAAGGTTAGTGGCATTTGCCTGGGGTAACACGTAGGCTGGGGGGAGAAAGGAGGGGGTCTTGGTGGGGATGGGGTATAGGGTTTTTTTAAATTTAGGGTTTAATTCTCCTTTAAAGGGCAACTAACCCAGACTTCTGCCCCCTCCTAAATCACATTAATGGGGGCTTTCTAATTCTGACTCCTTCCCACATACTTCTACTGCAAAATATATATATATTTATTCTATGCAGCATTGCAGTGCATCCAGATAAAATCAGGATTGCAACGGGACAGATCGCTGGGGTGGACAAGGATGGAAGAGTACGTATCTTATTATCAATAATAATAATAATTATATATATATCTGTGTGTCTCTGCATATAATACTTGAACTGTGCATATTCCCTTAATTATATCCTCGTGAACACTGCTAAGTGATGTCACACTTCTATATTAAAAAAATTTATAATAATAATATACCCCTCTGGTATTTCACATCTTATATACCTGCAAATACGGGAAGATTTATGACTTTTATGTGCATTCCTGTGTGGGAAGGTTGATACTTTATGAAGGTGCATATCCGGCCTTGTTTAATATTTTCACATCACGACTCGGTTTTGTGGTTTCTGAAATATTTCGTTGTTACAAATTGGAATGGGCTTGTTTCTCCGCCCACGACGTGTCAGTTCAGGTGGCTGAACATTTATGCAATTCCTTAAATTAAAAATAAGAAGAGAGATTTGCTTGTGAATTCATACTACGGGGATTATTTCTAGCCCTCCCTCGCCTTGCTCCATTGTGAAGTGATGGATTCTGGGACTAAAAGCTTCACATTATGGGTGGTGCACAGATAATCTGTAAAGCAAAGCTACGTCAAGTCCCGGGATCCATCGCTTCGCTGCGGGATCCATCGCTTCGCTGCGGGATCCATCGCTTCGCTGCGGGATCCATCGCTTCGCTGCAGAACCCCTGCCTTCACGGTGGAATCCCTTGCTTCACCGTGGAACCCCTTGCTTCACCGTGGAACCCCTTGCTTCACCGTGGAACCCCTTGCTTCACCGTGGAACCCCTTGCTTCACCGTGGAACCCCTCGCTTCACCGTGGAACCCCTCGCTTCACTATAGAATCCATCACTTCACTATAGAATCCATCGCTTCACTATAGAATCCATCACTTCACAAAAGAAGGAAGGGAGGGGCTTCATAACACTGTGAGCCTAAGGATGGTCCCTAATGTACAAATTATTATACATTTAGCCCAGTCTAAATCATCTGTGTACAAAACTGTTCAGGAGCCCGCTCCTGTAGGCTAACATGACATTTAGAGAAATATTTAGGATCTATAGATGCTCCTGGTTGGGTCAAACGATTGCAGAGAGACTTCCTGGACCCGCCCACACCTTTTCTGCTATTCATTGGCTTTATCTTTCCCAAACCTGTTTTTAAAGAAAGTTTTTGCGCTTTGATTTGGTTTGGCTGAATGGTCTTGCAGAATCAATAGCCGAGTCTTGAAAAAGCAGCTGTCAGTCAGCCCAGTCCTGGTTTATGTGCAATTCTGATAAATACACTTAAAGGAACAGTAACACCAAAAAAGTGAAAGTGTTTTAAAGTAATGAAAATATAATGTACTGTTACTCTGCACTGGTAAAACTGGTGTGTTTTCTTCAGAAACTCTACTATAGTTTATATAAACAAGCTGCTGTGTAGTAATGGGGACAGCCATTCAAGCACAGGATACACAGTAGATAACAGATAAGTACTACTATAGTTTATATAAACAAGCTGCTGTGTAGCCATGGGGGCAGCCATTCATATCTACTGTGTATTATGTGCTTGCATGAACCCAATTACCCCCCTACACTCCTGTAAACCATATCTTTAGACGGATATAAGGGCCAAGGATAATACCACAAGCACCTGAGATTCACCACTTTCATTGTATTCACTGACCTTCTTTCTGTTTTGTTCCGCAGCCTCTACAGCCTCATGTCAGAGTCTGGGACTCTGTGAGCCTCTCCACACTCCAGGTGATCGGCCTCGGCACTTTCGAACGGGGCGTTGGATGTCTGGCCTTTTCAAAAGCCGTAAGGACTCTCAAATCTGTTTCTGGTCACAAGTCACTGCTTATACAATATCACTCGTAGACATTAGCAAATCATTTGATAAGTCATCTCTCTGCCACCAGGCTGAAGGCCGAGTGTTTTTATACAGGTCATGGAACTACAAGGTAACCTCTAATATCCTCATATTTTGCAACTGGGGGTACTTAAAGGGCAAGGAAAAGCAAAGAAATCTCCAATATCCATTTTTATAAGAAACCTGACTGTATGCAGTGAAATTCTCCCTACATTTAGTGCTGTGGATAGGAATTTATAGACGGCCCCTAACTTCTGGCAGGGAAACAATCATGCTTATGAACAGCAGGGGGAGCCCCTGCCTTACTTACCAGCCATGCAGAACTCCAGCAGCTTTGTTTTTTGATCATTTATGACTATCCCTAAGAAGCCCAGATCACACTGAGCATGTGCACAGTCTTGGTCTTGCAAAGATGTATAACAAAGTTACAAGATGACAGCCCCCTGTGGCCAACTTTGAAAGCATAAATCATTTGTTTGATTAGGCTTGTGGTGCAGTAAGTTCATGTTTATGTTTAGTATACAAAATACACCATTTCTACCCTTATTCTATTTTACACTTTCCTTACCCTTTAATTATAATGCACAAGTTTGTGAGTCATGTGACAGAAATGACATCAGAACTCACCATTTATAACTGATGACATCAGAACTCACCATTTATAACTGATGACATCAGAACTCACCATTTATAACTGATGACATCAGAACTCACCATTTATAACTGATGACATCAGAACTCACCATTTATAACTGATGACATCAGAACTCACCATTTATAACTGATGACAGCAGAACTCACCATTTATAAGGATATCATTTACAAGATATTCACGGCTATTATGTATTATAAGGATATCATTTACGTGGCTCTTGTGTATTATATAAAGATCTGTTCGTCTGCATTCATCTAGAGCAGAACTTGTACAGTGGATTCCCTGTCGTCTTCACTCCTAACCAAACTTGTCTTCTCTCTTTAGGATTCCGGGGTGCATTTGTCCGTCATAGATGACTCCAATGAGCACATGCTGACAGTCTGGGACTGGCAGAAAAAATCTAAAATAGCTGAAATCAAGGTACAGCAATAGAATAAGTTTATCTTTAATATGTGCCTCTCTGGATCAGTGATCCCAAACCAGTGGCTCTGGAGCAACTTGTTCCTAACCAACCCCTTGGATGTTGCTCCCAGTGGCCTCAAAGCAGGAGTTTATTTTTGAATTCCAGATTTGGAGGCAAGTTTTGGTTGTATAAAAACAACATGTACTGCCAAACAGAGTCTCCTTTAGACTGACAGTCCACATAGGGACAATCAAATGGCCAATCACAGCCCTTATATGGCTCCCCCAGGAGTGTGGCTTATGGGCAAAAGAAAGAACCCCCTGCTCTCGATTGTGTATTGTGAGTGTATTTTATGAATAGAGAAGTTGTACACGTACATATAGGGGGGTTATTTCTCAAAGGTCGTATTTTAGAGTTTTGTATACCTCGAATGTACTCACAACTTGAATGGTTTCTAATTAAAAAAAAAAACGTCCAAGAAAACTTGAACATCATGTAGGCTATTAACATCTTCAAATGGTTGGAAGGGCCTCCTACATGACCTCGACAGGTTTTAGATGGTGGATTTTCAGATTCAAGCTATTTCCAGCTTCGGGGTGCAGGTATGGGATTCTTTATCAGGAAACCCCTTATGCAGAAAGCTCTGAATTACGGAAAGGCCATCTTCCATAGACTCCATTTTGTCCAAACAATGCAAACTTTTTACTTTAACTTTGTGTACTTGATCCCAACTAAGATTTAATTAATCCTTATTGGAGGCAAAACCAGCCTGTTGGCTTTATTTCATGTTTATATGATTTCTAGTAGACTTAAGGTATCAAGATCCAAATAAAAGAAAGATCCATTATCTGGAAAAACCCAGGTCCCGAGCATTATGATTAATAGATCCCATACCTGTACTTGATCCCAACTAAGATATAATTAATCCTTATTGGAAGCAAAACCAGCCTATTGGCTTTATTTCATGTTTTTATGATTTTCTAGTAGACTTAAGGTATGAAGATCCAAATTACAGAAAGATCCGTCATATGGAAAACCCCAGGTCCTGAGCATTCTGGATAACAGGTCCCATACCTGTATTTAAAAATTATTTTCTTTTTTTCTGTGTAATAATAAAACAGTAGCTTGTACTTGATCCCAACTAAGATATAATTAATCCTTATTGGAGGCAAAACCAGCCTATTGGCTTTATTTCATGTTTATATGATTTTCTAGGGCAGATTTATCAAGGTTCAAATTCCTCGGAATTTTCACGAAGTAAAATCCGCCGAAATTGAATTCGTAGGATTTTAACACTATTCGATCTATCGAACAGAGATCGTCCGATTTCTCAAAAAATCATACTAAACATCCGATTTCATATGAATCGTATTCGATGGAAAAAAACTTAGAAAAAGCCTATGGGAGCTTCCCATAGGCAAATATAGAAACTCGGTAGGTTTAATAGGCAATCGAATACAATTTTAAAGGGCAAGTACTTTGACCATCCAATGGTCGAACGATTTTCTTATTCAAATCATACGATCTATTCGAATCATTCGATTGGATCGAATTTAGCAAATTCGACGGTCAAATTAACCAAAAAAAAATTTTTAAATTGAATCTTTTGCATTCGAATGTTTTACCCGAGCTTAGTAAATCTGGCCCTTAAAGTATGAAGATCATAATTACAGAAAGATCCATTATCTGGAAAACTCCACATCCTGAGCATTCTGGATAGCTGGTCCCATACCTGTAGAACAAAAGTTTTTTTTTTGTTTTTAAACTAAAATTGTGAATTTTGACCCAAGAAATCAACTCGGATATTAGTGGAAAACACAACCTTCATAAATCTGCCCCATAATATGTGTGATAGGGCCGTTAGGGCTGGGTTTGCTGGTGCTCATGGGAAATTTGATTTGTCTTATTCTTGCCCCTCTCATTGGACAGACAACGAATGAAGTGGTTCTAGCTGTGGAATTCCATCCCACCGACGCCGGCACAATAGTGACGTGTGGCAAGTCCCACATCTTCTTCTGGACGTGGAGGGGCAATTCTCTAGCCAGAAAGCAGGGGATATTTGGGGTATGAAACGTCGTACATTTCGCAGAGAACCTCCACTGTTTAATGAACTACTCGTGTTGCGCAGCCCTGTTGGACATTAAACGGAAGCCCCCCATGGCTTCATAGTAACCTTTTTATACCACTCAACTTTAAGCCCCCCCTGATTTTAATTTTTCCCACGTATTACATTTTTTTGACTGACACTAACCTGATAACAGTGCTTAGAAGTCTCAACAAGTATCAGCACTGACTTAAAGGAGAACTCAACCCCCCCACACTAATAAAGTCCAGAACCCTGCATAGTCCCCCCTTCCTCTACACAGGTGATAGCACCTATAAGTAATCCTTTACTCGCCGTGTGTAAGAGCCCTAAGCTCAGCAGAGCTCATGGGCACCATCTAGGGGCTCCTTGTTGTTCTTCTGGTCCTCTTCTTTCCCTTCTGCAATTTCTCTCACTTTCGGTGCATGTGCAGTTGCTACGAACCACAATACTTATAGAATAAATAGAATAGGGGTATCCAAGTTAGTAGAGTAATAACTCACCACATTTAGGAAGTGGCCAGGGTTCACCACCCTGAGCCCTCAGCATAGGGAGCGGACAGCCGAAATTTCTGGCAGACTTCCACCAGGCAAAAGTTTTTAAAGTGAAAAGGGGTTTATTGTAACCATGGCCTAACGCGTTTCGTGTGCATTTGCTACGAACCGCAAGACTGCTGCAACTGTGTATGCTCCAATACGCACTTCCTGAAGACATCCGAAGAGTCAGAAGATGGCGCCCATGAGCTCTGCTGTGCGTAGGGCTCTAACACACGGGCATTTTTAGCTGCGCTCCCCTGCATTGCACTTTCTTCTGTTCAGCTGCAGGGGAGCGCAGCAAAACGCATGTAAGCATTTGGCGCTTACACCCTTCTGAACGGAAGAAAGCACAACCCAGGGGAGCGCAGCAGAAAAAGGATTAGTAAAGGATTAGGGGCACTTACAGGTAGAGTTGCCACCTTTTCTTGAAAAAAATACCGGCCTTCCTATATATTTATCTTTTTTAATAACATTGGGATGAACCATCAAAAATACGGTGGCAACTCTACTTATAGGTGTTATACGAGGGGGAGGGGAGTAGGGAGGGGGGACTATGTAGGGTACTGGGTAGGGGTTTGTTATTAGTAGGGTGGGTTGAGTTCTCCTTTAAAATTCAGAGAAAATAGAATATTCAGTCCCATAGCATACAGCTTATACTCAGAACCCTTATTTGCCTTTCTGGCTTGTTTGGAAGCCCACGTCTTACCCCTCCCCTTGCCTTGTGTGCTGTGGATTCACTTACATCCAATGACTCAGACTGTCTGCACACAGACTAGACTCGCCTTTAACCCTTTCCCTGCCAGCAGCAGCATTGGCAGCAAGTATGGGGCAGAATGCCAGACAAGTAGATTTTATATTTCCCAACTCAATCAATCAGCGGCATAAGAGGGTTCACAATATGGGTTGTTGTACCCAGACTAAGCCACTTTTATTTCCCGTTTTCATTTCCAGAAATATGAGAAGCCAAAGTTTGTGCAGTGTTTAGCGTTCCTTGCAAACGGAGATGTCCTTGCCGGAGACTCAGGCGGGATAATGCTCATATGGAGCAAAACCAATGTCGAATCCACTGCTTCCAAAGGTGCAAAAGGTAAGAATGTTGCCCTTTACTTTGCTCTCAACTAATGGCTTCTGCCCTGAGCTCTACATTCAAGCAGACCTATTCTTAAAACCTGCACCTCTTTTCCCAATTCGTTTTTTTCTCCTCTAAAGGATAAGGAAAGTGCTCTTGCACTTGTGGGTGCCAAATGTTAGGCACCCCAAGTGATTGTATTGACTCAACTGAAACCCCTATTCCTATCAGCAGAAAACTGCACCGGCCCAGGGGAAATACCAGACTTAAAGGTGAACTACCATTCACTTCTGTACTGAGATGCACTATAATCCTTATCTTTAAAGGGATCCTGTCATGGGAATTTTTTTTTTTTTTTTCAAAATGCATCGGTTAATAGTGCTGTTCCAGAAGAATTCTGCATTGAAATCCATTTCTCAAAAGAGAAAACAGATTTTTTTATATTTCATTTTGAAATCTGACATGGGGCTAGACATATATTGTCAATTTCCCAGCTACCCCAAGTCATGTGACTTGTGCTCTGATAAACTTCAATCACTCTTTACTGCTATACTGCAAGTTGGAGTGATATCACCCCCTCCCATTCCTCCCCAGCAGCCTAACAACAGAACAATGGGAAGGTAACCAGATAACAGCTCCCTAACACAAGATAACAGCTGCCTGGTAGATCTAAGAACAACACTCAATAGTAAAAACCCATGTCCCACTGCGTACTATTCAGTTACATTGAGAAGGAAAAACAACAGCCTGCCAGAAAGCAGTTCCCTCCTAAAGTGCTGGCACAAGTCACATGACCAGGGGCAGCTGGGAAATTGACAAAATGTCTAGCCCCATGTCAGATTTCAAAACTGAATATAAAAAAATCTGTTTGCTCTTTTGAGAAATGGATTTCAGTGCAGAAGTCTACTGGAGCAGCACTATTAACTGATGTGTGTTTTTTTTTTTTTTTTTTTTAAACATGTTTTCCCATGACCGTTTCCCTTTAATTACTGGCTTCCACTACAACAGCCTATAGTCAGCTCTAACCCCTCATACATTTATTAGCTCTAATTGCACACGACAAGGAACAGGAAGAACCATTAGTCATTTGCAAAAGCAGTTTAAGATGTTCCTGGTTTGTTGTTAAACAGACAAAAACTAAACATTCTTTACAAAAAACTTAATGTATTCAGAGGTCGTTTTTTCTCTGAAATCTCTGTGGGTTTCCTTTTAATACAAAATGCAATCAAGAAACAGCAACGCTCTAATTCCCCAGGCCAGAAAGCCACTTTTATTGCCTGTAATCTGGGGAAATTGAACATGCCATGTCTGGAGTTGGAGACAATATTAATCAGCAGATTAAAGTATAAAAATCCAGATACTTAGGCACGTGTATCTCTATCCCATTCATTCGTGACTCAGCGGTTAACTGTCACAGACTTTCAATATGGTTCCATGCTGGTCTCTTTCCATTGACTACAGTAGGAATTCTATCGTTAGAATATGGACCTGGGTAGTTGACCAGAACACAGAACTGGTTCTTTTTTTGGGTTCTAATCATAGGATATTGGCAGCTCAGAGAGCCTTCAAGTCATGGGTTATTGGCTACTCATGGCGTCACAATATAAATTAGAAGAGATCCAATACTAGTGATACCGTAGCCAATATAATTATAAAAAGTAAAAAAAATCATTGTTATGACGTGTATCCTGACGCGTTTCATGCCAAATGGGTATTTACTCATAGGCTAATGGTCCCACCCCCCTGTACAAGCATTTTAAAGGGGCGTTGACCAATCAACATAGGATACATCACACAAAACCTTGAGATACATCAGACAACCCTGAACAAATAGCAAATCCATTGAGTAAACAACAAACAATTATGTATATATCAGGGAACATTCATTAGTATAAACTCTGAAACCGTTTGTCCTATACCCAATAGTTACTCATTATTGTCTAGGTAGATACTTGTCTTAAGTATAGAAGAAGTATTAACTGGTGGTATTAACAGTTTTGGCCATATTTCATAAGAACATTGCTTTCTCAATGGCTGTATGACTGTCCTCTTGTACAGTTCTAGGTGTCTACCAAATAAGGAAGCAAATCAAAGCTCATGATGGCAGCGTGTTCACTCTTTGTCAAATGAGAAATGGGATGCTGCTTACTGGAGGCGGCAAGGACCGGAAAGTCATTATGTGGGATCATGACCTTAATCCAGAAAGAGAAATAGAGGTATGACCAGGAGCGGTGAGTGTGTAGACCTTTGTTCATGCAAGATCCATGTTTCTGTGCCGTGGACCTCTATGAATTAACTTTCCCTTACAAGTGTTGGCTGTCTTGGAGCATCTCAGCAAGGGAACCCTGTGGGACATCTGTAACGTCTTGGCTAGGGCCATCTCACTAGGCTCTACTATAAGCTATTGGTACTCTCCGACACATTCATTTTTCATCTTGCATAGGGTAAACCTGGCCATAGACATGCAGCTATATCCTTAAGTCTAATGAACCATTCGACCTGACTCTGAGAGCATCAAATTATGGTTTCCCAAATTATTGTTTCCAGAATATAGAAGTCCGAAAATCCTGGAAAAGTCTGCCGTCTGTTATGTGCAGAACTTAGAAAGAAGTACAGTTTTATATGTCATGGGGACACCAGTTTAATACTAGTCCTTAAACCAGTGATCCCCAACCAGTGGCTCGTGTTTCTCTCTGACCCCTGGGATGTTGCTCCCAGTGAAATCATAGCAGGTGCTTATTTTTGAATTCCAGGCTTGGAGGGAAGTTTTGGTTGCATAAAAACCTGGTGTACTGCCAATCAGAGTCTCCTGTAGGCTGCCAGCCCACAAAGAGGCTACCAAAATAGTAAATCACAGCCCTTATTTGGCACCCCCAGGTGCTCCTCAACTGTTTTTACATTTGAATGTGGCTGACAGGTAAAAAAAAAAAAAAAAAGGTTGGGCACCCCTGCATTAAACCATGAAAAAAAATTGTAAACAGAACAGAGTTTAATGCCTGAAAAGCCCAATACAATATGTGACAAACCAAGACCCATTCCATTTTGCTGGCAACACAACAAAGCAGTCTACTTTTACCGAAAGTCTTCCTGGCCCACAATCATTTCTTGAACTTGATTTTTAAAATGTGTTTTTATTTATTGCAATCACATTCATGTTGTTCCAGTGATACTTCCCCTATTACATCATTACACCTGCTTTCAATAGAACATTCCATCACACTGTTCCTTTGAAGTCCAGACCCCAAGGATTAATCAATATGGAACAAGCAAACATCCACAGCATCTTGGGACCATTACAGTGTCCTGTATCTCTTTATAGTGATGCTAGTGAAGCACCAGACCTTTTAGTGTATTATTGATATCTCACATGAATTATCCAGAGGAAGGAACCATGCCAAGTGAAAAGCTTCACTCTTTTAAATGCTCATTAAAAATACCCAACCTAGTTAAAGGAGCTGAATGCGTTAAATATTTATCATGCAGGGTATACTTTTGCCTATTCTTTGCCTCCGATAGCCATATTGTCATGGTAGAAGCCTCTTCAGGTCAATATATTTTGTTCCTCTGACAGGTTCCTGACCAATATGGTACCATCCGAGCCGTGGCTGAAGGTAAAGGCGACCAGTTTTTAGTTGGAACATCACGGAATTTCGTTCTGCGAGGGAGGTTTAATGATGGCTTCCAAGTAGAAGTTCAGGTAATCTTGACAGCTTGTTTTTGTACATTACAGAAGTTGGTTTTACTATCTAGACTTTATACAAACACACTGTTGTCATCTTGTAGGGTCACACCGATGAACTTTGGGGACTGGCAACTCATCCATTTAAAGACCTGCTCTTAACATGCGCTCAAGATAAACAAGTCTGTTTGTGGAACTCCGTTGACCACTCGCTGGAATGGACCAGGGTCTTAGACGTATGTGCTATTACTCTTCATTTTTCATCTTCAATAGTGTAGAGCTGGCCATAGACATGCATAACACTCATCCCATACAATATCCCGACCTACCACTAACCAATCAAATTAAATAAAATAGTAAAAAGAACAAATCATACAATGTTCTGGCCAGGAAATAGAAGCAACAGTCACCCATTAATACACATGCAGAGATATTATCGTTACCCAAGAGAAATCTTGAAACCTGTACCATGGACTAAACGACAGTTTGCCATGGAAAGAAAAATAGCAGAACGATCTCCACGCGGTCCGAAAATAGTCCAACCTAATACATTGCCTACGCCGGTCTTAAGGAAATACTAGCTAACTGATTAATATGTTTGCCGTCAACAGTATGTCCATAGAGCTACCAGTGCCTTCTCTCTCTTATCTAAGGAATGAACCTAGTGTGTGATTTCATTAGGAGAATTCACGTTGCAATGATTGACATTATAATAGGAAACATTCAAATCATCATTAGGATCATTCTGGCCAAGTTGACCTTAGAGAGGACTTACCGGTTCCTGCTTCTGTGCCTAATCCCAGTTATTTGTTTCCAATTCTTTAATTACTCAAATTGCTTTCCACTTACTGAATTTCTCTCTCCTGATCAGCCCCCCACATAGCAACACTCCGCTCTCTCTTTCTCTCTCCCCCTCTCCTTATGGTTTTATTTATTTACTCCGTTTTTTATCTGCACGGTATATTTATTGATGAACGGTGGAAAGATTTTAAATGGATCTTTCTTTTTTTTTCTCTTGTACATAGAGCATTTTAAGTGCTTTGGTGGTTTTTTTGGTAATCAGATACAGCCGGCTCCAGCCAATGAAATATTTCACAAGGAAGACGTGTTTTTCATTGTGTCGGGAAAGCATGTCATTGGTGTTACTGCTTGTCTTTCCCTTACACAACTGTATTTCATTGAAACTTCTCCGTTATGTTTTTTTTTCCTGGGGTTATTTTTTCCCATATATCCCCTGGAGACTCATCCATTCATTACAGAATGACCCATTTTCATGTTGACCGTTTTCTTCTAATTTACTGCTCTTTGCTAAAAGACATCCATTTCTGAACATCTGTTTGTGGGAAGTAATTCCAGACCCTTTGTGTGTCCTTCATGCAGGAGCCAGGACACTGTGCTGATTTCCACCCCACCGGAACAGTCGTAGCCATTGGGACACACTCTGGAAGGTAATTTACTGAAGTTTGCGTCCACCGCTTTATGTTTCGCTTCCATAATATTGTCGGTCCTTTCAATAAAGAAACTCGAGTATCTGCAATTTTTCCAGTAGATATTTTTTTTTAAGGGGAAAGTTCTGTATTTTTAAAGATGTGGGCAGCACTAAAAGCAAGAAGAAGAAAAGTGGTGTGCTTCCTATTGGCTGTCATGGAAATGTTGACCGGTGGTTTTTAAATTTCATCTTGACGCATGAAAATCAAGAGTATCGTCATTGACCATTGGATACTGGCAACTTTCCCATTATAGTCCCTAGTCCTCGAAAGCAGATTGTTTCTCTAGGAGAGTGGAGGTGACCAGAGCACCCCATATTCCATAGCAACCTAACCTAAATCCTTGCAAGGAAGAATGTTCAGAAATCACCGGATGTGTCTGGGTCTTCCTTAAAGCTCCTTATCCATATGTTGGTTTCTAATTGTTGCATGTGTTGTTGGATAAAATGCCGGAAACCCCAGGTCATGTGAAGCATGTAACGGTCTTCCTTTATTCTCTAGATGGTTTGTCTTGGATGCAGAGACAAGAGATCTGGTATCAATACATACAGACGGTAACGAGCAGCTCTCGGTAATGAGATACTCCGTTGGTAAGTGGTTACAAACTGTAGACACTTCTTCATTTTGGGTTTGGTCGTACAAATCATATTGTTATATTTTTTTCTTTCAATGTTAAGGAGATGTTTTAAATCAATAAAGGTTTGTATAAGTCTAATACCCATCCTTCAGAGTAGAGTCTCAATTCTCTCTGTACTCGTCTCTCTCTTTCTTCTCTCTCTCTAATCCTCTCTTTCTCTCTCCTCTCTTCTCTCTCCTTTCTCTTCTCTCTCTCTAATCCTCTCTTTCTCTCTTCTCTCTCCTTTCTCTTCTATCTCTCTCTCTTTCATTGAGCCTTGTCTCTTACGAACTCTCCCGAGGTCAGCTCCCTACTCTTCAAATATCTTGTGGATGGCGATGCATTCTGTAAACACACCGAGTCTGCAGGACATGAACAGATCTAAAACCAAGTGATCTCAGACATTCTAGGAAGAAAGCAAACTTCCATTTAACCCTTTCAGGTTTAGAACAGTTTTATTAGACCGTTTCCATAACATTTCAAAGTGACAAAAGCTCCGGAACTGTTGGTATAAATATATATACTCTTTCTCTTTAGACCCAACTTGGGTACAAAGAGGGTCACTCCTCAATGAATGGTCAGCGCCAGTGACTTCACTACTTTAACTTGTTCCTTTTGGCTTGTTTTGGTTTGCCTGAAATTTCTCTGGTGCTAGCCATTAAAATTGTTATGTAACTTTGTTACCTCCATTAAAGATCCTCAGGAATGGTCAGATTGAACATATCCATATAGATATTATTATTGTTTAATTGAACCCTTTCTTCTTGTTATGCTTTTATTCTGCCCCCACAATCTGGTTAGTTACAGAACACACTCTCTCCTCCTTTCTCCCTTTTCTTTCTTTCCCCATGGACGTCAGCTATTTACCTAGTTATTGTTCTAATTTACTGTCTACCCTATATATATATATATATATATATGTTTAAAAATGATGGCAAAGAATTCATGTCCCTAATTGCTTACAATTTGTTGTGTTTTCTACATCCATGTCTCCAACTACAACCTGCCCAATAAAGTCCTACATAACTCCCGCATCCCTAGTAGCAACATTTCTACTATTTTCTTGGTGCTGGGTTGGATCTATACTTTGTTTTGTGGGTGATGTAGTTCCCCCCCAAGCTGAAGACATTGTTAGGTTCGTTGGCTGTAGAAGTTGTGATTGGTTGTATAGTGGTGTATCCATGTAGCTGTGTTAATGAAGAACAAGAATGTGTACGCAAAGGGGGAAACAAAACAAATATGAAAGTTGGACTGGTGGTTTACCTTTAAAGGGGTTGTTCACCTTTGAGTTAACTTTTAGTATAATGTAGAGAGTGATATTCTGAGACAACTTGCAATTTGTTTTCATTTTTTATTATTTGTGGTTTTATAGTTATTTAGTTTTTTATTCAGCAGCTCTCTAGTTTGCAGTGTCAGCAATTTGGTTTCTAGGGTACAAATTACCATAGCAACCCTGCATTGATTTGAATAAGAGACTGGAATATGAATAGGGGATGGACTGAATAGAATGATAAGTAATAAAAAGTAACAATAACAATACATGTGTAGCCTTACAGAGCATTTGTTTTTAGATGGGGTCAGTGACCCCCATTTGAAAGCTGCAAAGAAACAGAAGAAAATTGCAAATCATTAAAAAACTATGAAAAATAAATAATGAAGACCAATTCATCATCATCATCATCATCATCATTTATTTGTATAGCGCCGACAAGATACGCAGTGCTTTCCTTAGTTATAACAAACAGGGAATAAAAGTGGATAACAATCAAGGATTTACAGATACAATAGGATTAGAGGGCCCTACACATTAGAGTTTACAACTAAAGGTTAGGGTACAATTGAGACATTAGGGTTTCAGACACAATTTGTGATTTATGCTACAGCAGTGATTATTTAAGGTACATTGAATAAGCTTCTCTAAACAGGAGGGTCTTTAAGGAGCGTTTGAAAGTTTGGAAAGAAGGAGAAAGTCTGACAGCTCGAGGCTTGAAAAGTTACTTAGAATTGGCCCTTCTACAATATACTAAAAGTTAACTTGAAGGTGAACCACCCCTTTAAGTTAACTTTTAGCAATTTCAATTGGTCTTTTTTATTGTTTTTTTATTTTTCTTAACTCTTTCCAGCTTTTAAATGGGGGTTCACTGACCCCTTCTAAAAAATAAATGCTCTGTAAGGCTACAACTGTGTTGTTACTTTTTATTCCTCATCTTTCTATTCAGACTCTCTCCTATTCATATTCCAGTCTCTTATACAAATCAGTGCATGGTTGCTAGGGGGATTTGCTTTTGTGACCAGTGTTTAAAGGGGTTGTTCACCTTTAAATTAACCTGTAGTATGATGTAGAGAGGGATACGCTGAGACGATTTGCAATTTTTTTTTTATTATTTGTGTTTTTTGAGTTAATTGGCTTTTTATTCAGCAGCTCTCCAGTTTGTAATTTCAACAGAGTAATAAAAAGTAGCAATGACAATAATGTGTAGCCTTGTAGAGCGTTTGTTTTTAGATGAGGTCAGTGACCCCCATTTGAAAGCTGGAAAGAGTCAGAAGAAGGCAATGAATTATAAACTATAAGAAGACCAGTTGAAAAGTTGCTTAGAATCAGCCATGTTAAATGTTAACTTAAAGGTGAACCACCCCTTTAAGGGATATTTTTTTTTTTTTTTGTAGAATTGTGACCTTTTTATATTGACTCCCATGAAAGCTTTGTTGTTTAGGTGCTTTGTTACAAGGTGAATGACTTCCTTCCTCTATTATCAGATGGGGCTCTGCTTGCCGTTGGCTCGCACGACAACTTCATTTACCTCTACAACGTCTCGGAGAACGGGAGGAAGTACAGCAGATACGGGAAGTGCAATGTATGTAACATGTGACCTGCCTTACAATCAAGCCCCCTTTTACGGTTACAAAAAAAATACATGAGCTCTCTCTCTCTCTATTTTGTAGGGATGCACCGAATCTAGGATTCGGTTTGGGATTCGGCCAGGATTCGGCCGAATCCTTCTTCCCGGAGAACCGAATCCTAATTTGCATATGCAAATTAGGGGTGGGGAGGGTAATCACACAACGTTTTGTTACAAAACAAGGAAGTAAAAAAATTTTCCTCTTCCCATGCCTAATTTGCATATGCAAATTCGGATTTGGTTCGGTATTCGGACGAATCTTTTGCAAATGATTCGGGGGATAGGGCCGAATCCAAAATAGTGTATTCGGCCAAATCCAAAATAGTGGATTCGGCCAAATCCAAAATAGTGGATTTGGTGCATCCCTACTATTTTCTTTCCCTCCATGCTACTTATCCTTGTACAAAAGCAGTTTGTAGCCACATTCCTTGGTTTGCACCAAACTGGCTTGTCAGAAATTCTAATTGGCTCTGCACAAACACTAATGTCACTTAAAGGAATTATTCAGGCTAAAAATAAAACTGGATAAATAGATAGGGCGTGCAAAATAAAACATGTTTTCAATATAGTTCGTTAGGCAAAAATGTAATGTATAAAGGCTGGAGTGACTGGATGTGTAACATAATAGCCAGAACACTACTTCCTGCTTTGCACCTCTCTTGCTTTCCACTGATTGGTTACCAGGCAGTAACCAATCGGAGACTTGAGGGTGGGGGGGGGGCACATGGGAAATAACTGTTGCTTTTGAATCTGAGCTGAATGCTGAGAATCAATTACAAACTCACTGAACAGTTATGTCCCATGTGGCCCCCCTTATAGTCACTGACTAACTCAGAGTTAGAGCTGAAAAGCAGGAAGTAGTGTTCTGTTCTGTTAGGTTAGACTTACAGTCACTCCAGCCTTTATACATTACATTTTTGCCCAAAAAAAGTTCATTTTGCACAGCCTATCTATTTACCCAGTTTTTATTTTTATACCGAACTATTCCCTTAAAGGTATGGTTCACCTTTAAGTTAACTGTTAGTGTGTGTTTTTTTTTAATATATTTTTTCAATGACATGTCTTCTTCTTCTAACTCTGTCCAGCTTTTCAAATGGGGATCACTGACCCCCATCTATAGCTCTGTAAAGCTATAAATCTACATAGTTACATAGTTAAGTTGGGTTGAAAAAAGACCGAGTCCATCAAGTTCAACCCCTCCAAATTAAAAACCCAGCATACACACACACACACACATCTCTACTCTTTCAAACACAAACCATATATGCCCATAGCTATACTAACTGTAGAATTTAGTATCAAAATAGCATCTATTGTCATTTCTACTGTTTATTCCTCATCTGTAATTCAGGCCTCTCCTATTCATATTCCAGTCTCTTATTCAAATCAGTGCATGGTTGCTAGGGGAATTTGGACTCTAGCAACCAGACGGCTGAAACTGCAAACTGGAGAGCTGCCGAATAACAAATAACTTAAAAACCACTTAAAAACCACAAATAAAAAAAAAAAATGAAAAGCAATTGCAAATTGTCTCAGAATGTCACTCTCTACCTCATACCAACATTTAATTTAATTTAATTTAATTTAAAGGTCAACAACCCCTTTAATGACTTGCCATAATGAATAAAAAGCACTGACTTAAATCCTCTTGTTTTCCAGGGTCATACCAGTTACATTACACATCTTGACTGGTCCCCGGATAATCAGTACATCATGTCTAACTCGGGCGACTATGAAATATTATACTGTAAGTGTGACACGCTGGGTGATTATGGACCCAGTTTAGTGGAATACAGTGCAGCAGGTTTCATTCCGGTTACATCGTAGAGAATTTTTTTGTTTTTCTAAATGGCTTATATTTGGCACCTAAATCCCTTAATGACAAGTGTAAGCTGCGCCTTTGGGCTATCACAATGCTAAGCAGTTGATGGGATCTGTTATCGGGAAACCTGTTATCCAGAAAGCTTCAAATTATGGATAGACTGTCTCCCATATCATCCAAATAATCCTGGTTTTTACAAATAATTTCCTTTTTTCTGTGTAATAATAAAACAGTACCTTGTACTTGATCCCAACTAAGATATAATTAATCCTTATTGGAGGCAAAACCAGCCTATTGGCTTTATTTCATGTTTATATGATTTTCTAGTAGACTTAAGGTATGAAGATCCAAATTACAGAAAGATCCATTATCTGGAAAACACCAGTTCCCCAGCATTCTGGATAACAGATGCTATACCTGTACTTAATCCCAACTAAGATATAATTAATCCTTATTGGAGGCAAAACCAGCCTATTGGCTTTATTTCATGTTTATATGATTTTCCAGTAGACTTAAGGTATGAAGATCCAAATTATGGAAAGCCCCAGGTCCCGAGCATTCTGGATAACAGGTCTTATACATTTACTTGATCCCAACTAAGATATAATTAATCCTTATTGGAGGCAAAACCAGACTATTGGCTTTATTTCATGTTTATATGATTTTCTAGTAGACTTAAGGTATGAAGATCCAAATTACAGAAAGATCCATTATCTGGAAAACAGTTCCCTAGCATTCTGGATAACAGGTCCCATACCTGTACTTGATCCCAACTAAGACATAATTTATCCTTATTGGAAGCAAAACCAGCCTATTGGCTTTATTTCATGTTTATTTGATTTTCTAGTAGACTTATGGTATGAAGATCCAAATTATGCAAAGATCCATTATACAGAAAACCCCCAAATCCCAAGCATTCTGTATAACAGGTCCCGTATTGTATAGCTGGTAAATTAAATAGCCTCTGGGTTTTTTTTTTATTTAATATATTTCACAAAGTTTTTCCTGAAGTCCTTCCTCTTGCAGCAGAAACTGTGGTCAAACTAATTAAGGTCGACAACAATAACTACAAGTGCCTAAAGGGGTCATAAAAGCATCTGCTGTTTGGTTCTCCAATATCATCACCTTTTATTTATCTGTTCAGTACAAGTAGTTGGGATCATTATTATTTTAAGCTATTTATCCCCCAAAGCAACCAGTTGGGTCCCAGTTCAACCCAACTTTTCCCGTTTCAGAGGGTGACTGTTCCTTTAACAACAGAACCTTTCTCTGACTCAGGGGACATTCCAAGTGGCTGTAAACTGATCCGTAATCGTTCAGACTGCAAAGACGTCAACTGGACAACATACACGTGTGTGCTAGGATTTCAAGTATTTGGTAAGGTCATTATTCACAGAATTATTATTATAGAATTTGTCACGGTTTTGTACAGGTATGGGATCCGTTACGAGAAAACCCATTATCCAGAAAGCTCTGAATTACGGAAAGGCCGTCTCCTATGGACTCTATTTTATCCAAATAATCCCATCTTTTTCTCTGTTAAAATAAAACAGTAGCGTGTATTTGATCCCAACTAAGATATTAATGTTTACATGATTTTCTAGTAGAATTAAAGGGATACTGTCATGGGAAAACAATGTTTTTTTTTCGAAATGCATCAGTTAATAGTGCTACTCCAGCAGACTTTGCACTGACATCCATTTCTCAAAAGAGCAGTTTTTTTTTTTCAATTTTAAATATGGGCTAGACATATTGTCAGTTTCCCAGCTGCCCCCAGTCATGTGACTTGTGCCAGCACTTTAGGATGGAACTGTTTTCTGGTAGGCTGTTATTTTTCCTACTTAAAGGGATACTGTCATGGGAAAACATGTTTTTTCAAAATGCATCAGTTAATAGTGCTGCTCCAGTAGACTTCTGCACTGAAATCCATTTCTCAAACGAGCAAACAGATTTTTTTTGTATTCAGTTTTGAAATCTGACATGGGGCTAGACATATTGTCAGTTTCCCATCTGCCCTTGTCATGTGACTTGTGCCAGCACTTTAGGAGGGAACTGCTTTCTAGCAGGCTGTTGTTTTTCCTTCTCAATGTAACTGAATGTGTCTCAGTGGGACATGGGTTTTACTATTGAGTGTTGTTCTTAGATCTACCAGGCAGCTGTTATCTTGTGTTAGGGAGCGGTTATCTGGTTACCTTCCCATTGTTCTGTTGTTAGGCTGCTGGGTGGGGGAAAGGGAGGGGGTGATATCACTCCAACTTGCAGTACAGCAGTAAAGAGTGACTGAAGTTTATCAGAGCACAAGTCACATGACCGGGGGCAGCTGGGAAACTGACAAAATGTCAAGCCCCATGTCAGATTTCAAAATTAAATATAAAAAAATCTGTTTGCTCTTTTGATGGATTTCAGTGCAGAATTCTGGAGCAGCACTATTAACTGATGGGTTTTGAAAAAAAAAAAAAAAACTGTTTTACCATGACAGTATCCCTTTAAGGAATGAAGATCCAAATTACAGAAAGATCCATTATCTGGAAAACCCTAGGTCCTGAGCATTCTGGATTACAGGTCCCATGCCTGCATATCAAAATAGATTTGTGCAAAACATGTTCTCCTAGTGACTAGTGATAGGCACTAAATCTCTGTTTGCGCAGTTTGAAATTTACAAAGTCTTGATTTATCCAAACATATTATATTGACCCCATATCTGTAGCCTAAGCCCATGATTAAGTGCTGGGTAAGCATGAAACGCATTAGGCTATAGATATGGGGTCAATATATTATTTAAAAAAAATAAATAAAGTGCAATAGTTGTATTTTGAGAGATTTAGCAGCTGCTCTTGGTCACTAGGAGATTGTATGGATAGGATGAAAGGATAAGACTCTATCCCCCGTGATTAATATAAGGCACTGAGTTTGCCCAGGAGCAGTAACCCATAGCAACCAATAAGATGTTTGCTTTTAAACAGGTGACCAGTAAATGCTTCCTGCTGATTGGTTGCTGAGTTACTGCACCTGGGCAAACTTAGTGCCGTTTAGTGCATAACCCCATATATATGATGAGTGTGTAATCTTAGTCTCGTGTAAGAGAGACCAACGTTCAACACATCATACAGCAGGGGATCAATCCGTATCTGAGGTAATGTCCTCCTTTGTGCAGCACAAGAGAGTTGGATTCATCACTGCGATTGGAGCTTCTGGATTAAATGCTAAACACGGGCTGAGATTATTAACAGCACGTCTGATTTTATTAGAAAGTTTTATCTGAAAAGCTTTTCCCTTCAAGGGAATGGTTCGCTAAACTGTATATTCTTTTACCGTGTGCCATAAAATGTTGTAAAAAGGTTTACTCTTCATTTTGCTTTCAGGAGTGTGGCCGGAAGGGTCTGACGGAACGGATATTAATGCGCTGGTGCGCTCCCATAATAGAAAAGTCATTGCTCTTGCCGATGACTTTTGCAAAGTCCACTTATTTCAGTATCCCTGCTCCAGACCAAAGGTAAAGTGTAGTTCAAAAGTCTGTTGTCTTTCATGTATTTGTAGCCAACATCTGTAAGGCCCGGCCAAACGGCAATCGTTACAAGGTGGTAGAGTCCTGCTGCGGGTCGGGTACCCGTGGGTTACACGCAAAATCCCGCGGTACCCTGCGGGTTTTTCGTAGAATTTCTGGGTGCGGGTATAGAAGCGGCCGGTGGTTCTGCAGGTTGGTGGGTTGAGGGTCGGGTCGCGGATCCTCGCCATAGCGATTTTTACTCCTTTTTCTGAGCATGGCTACTACTGATGATGTCACTTCCGGTTTACAATGACAGCACTTCCTGATTCTTGATGGTCAGCGGATCGCGGGTACGGGTTGTGGGTCCAAGCGGGTAAGAATGCGGGTCCGGGTTGCGGGTACAGGTCGGGTACGGGTCCCAAAAAATGGACCCGTGCAGGACTCTACAAGGTGGGTTTCTTGCAGTTGAGCAACATAGGTTCATCGAGAATACTGTAATCATCAGGGGCTGTATCTGCAGTGCAGCTAAAGACTCTCTTTTTACGATATGTGTTAGGAGAATTTCTATGTTGAGATTAGATCTTGTTTTTAAACCACTTTTTGATGTATTTAAAGGAGAAGGACAGGCAGCTTTATCAGAAAGGTCTCTATAAATACACCAGTAAACCCTCAAAGTAACGCTGCTCTGAGTCTTCAGTCAAAAGAAACCTAGCATTTCTTTCCTTCTATTGTGTCACATGGGCTTCCTGTTTTCAACTAAAACCTCCAGGGCTAGGGCTTGAGCATGCTCAGTTTTTGCCTCTCTCCTTCTCCCCTCTCCCTGCTGTAATCTGAGCCCAGAGCTATGAGTGAGCTGGAGAGACGGATTCAGGAAGTGATGTCACACCAAGCTAATATGGCAGCTGCTATGCTAAACAAACAGAGAGCTTCTAGAGCTGTTTACTCAAGTACGGTGAAGCATTCTGCAGAATTAAA
Source organism: Xenopus borealis (assembly GCA_024363595.1). Classification (NCBI taxonomy): domain Eukaryota; kingdom Metazoa; phylum Chordata; class Amphibia; order Anura; family Pipidae; genus Xenopus; species Xenopus borealis. The sequence goes on along the minus strand of CM044439.1, from coordinate 10,102,743 downwards.
ATAGTTATGTAGCTTGCACTATTGTGGCTAATCTATTGGCCATAAACTGCTTTGGTAGCTTTCCTTCTCCTTTAAAAGCAAATTTGTTTTCCTCTATTGACAGGCTCCAAGTCACAAGTACAGTGCTCACAGTAGCCACGTGACCAACGTCAGCTTTACGCACAACGACAGCCACTTGATTTCCACAGGAGGAAAGGACATGAGTATCATGCAGTGGAAACTCATAGAAAAGGTTTCCCACTCTCAGAATGACAATGTTGTGGAAAGCAGCGGTGCAGTTAATTCACCGGTTGTAATCGAGAAAGTGCCGCAGCCCAACGCTCCCATCACTGTGCCACAAGCTGTGAACGAGACAACCGAGGACGAGCAGACGCCCGCAGAATCGCCTGCGCCACCGGAGGTTTCCCTTGAGCAGGAAGCAGAGCAGCACCAGGATCTCAATGAGGAGCAGAGTGAGAAGTGTAGTCCACCGGCCAATGGTCACGAACCCTCAGAAGAAGTGAGAGAGGAACCAGCCGACTCGCCCACGATCAACGATACCCAAGAGGATGCCCAGGATGAGAATTCACCATTGTCTTAACAATGTTGACTATGATGGTACTTTTTCTTTTTTTTAATGTGTAACCTGGTGATTGTGCTTTCTTAATGGGAAGAGGGTTTTACTAGCGCGAGCCAATGAGTAGTACCACACCTACGTGAGTCGCCTGTTTCAGATACGGAGCTGTGCCTTGGAATAAAACGACCGTGTGCCCAAACTAGCCAAAGGTGGAAGCCATAGATTAAACAGTTCTGCAACTGATCGGAGGGGGTGGGGGAAGGTTTGTTGTACATAGTTTGTTGGGTCGTGGTTGGGTCAGTAAGGATAAAAGCAAATCATAGAAACACGAAATACAGGCTGTTGCCAAATAAAATACAATGTGTGCGTAACGGCAGTGTCTCGATGCATAAACATACAGGCCAAAGGCTAAAGGAACGAGAACATTGTACTTTTGGCACAACATTGGTCCACTCGTATGCAAATTTCTTCCGGACCCCTATCTGCTGCTTTTTATCAGATAACATCTTAACGACATCGCTAACAGCACAGACATTGTCGATCTAGCTTCATCCTGACCAAGACTTCTTAAAGGGGATTCACCCACATCACATACAATCCTCTACGAGTGTCATTTTATAAACTGGAGAAAACTTCCATTGTGCGACAGCTTTAGCTTTCAACCCATGGCAGATACCCATGAATAAATCTGTTGCTGGAATTTCTATTTTTTTTTTTTTTTAAACTATAATCTTTTTAGGCAAAGCAGGAAACCTATTCTAATCATCAAATTTTATCAAAGGATCTATGAAACGCCCCCCAACGCATTTCGCACATCACAGGTCTCTCTATGAGTGCATTTCCCTTTGTTTGTGAATACTCCGCCTGCACAAACTATTTATATAACTTTCTGCGTTGTTGGAACCTTTTTAGCATAGTTTAGACAATGTTATTCTGTTTTCGAGGGCTGAAACGTTAAGTCTTAAGTGTGCAAGCGTTTACGTGATTCCGCATCGAAACCGTCATTCCCTTTTATCGACACTTCTCAGGAGAATTGCTATAGATCAGGTATTTAGTCGTTTAATACAATGGATTCCCCAAAGGTCCCTACTTTGCTTAAAACATATCTAGAGGAGAATTTTTTTTTCCGGGCTGCATGTGTATATAGATATATGTTTATCTTCATATTGGTGTGTATAAATGCACACGCAAGTTTCTCAAAATCTACTTATTCTCTTGTTTACAAAGTTCCTAGTGGAATAAAATGTAGATTCCTTGGAAGTTTCCAGGATTAAAGGTAGGACAGCGCTGCGTTTAAGCACCAGAGGGTTTGTAGCAAAAAGCGTTGGCAACTCCTCTCAGCCAAAAGGTTACGGTGCCCTGTGTGCTTTTCAGTTTTCAAGTTTTGCCAAGAAGTGCATTTAATACAGTGTTGTCCAACCTTGGGATTTTGGGGGACTAAAAGTAGGACAGCGCTGCGTTTAAGAGTTTGTAGTAAAATGCGTTAGCAACTCCTCTGCACCAAAAGCATAAGGTACCCCATGTGCTTTCAGTTATTTTCCTAAATTTGTCAAGAAGCGCATTTAATCCAGCATCTTCCAAAACCTTGGGATTTTGGGGGACTAAGGGTAGGACAGCGCTGCGTTTAAAACCCTTTTAAGCACCAGAGAGTTTGTAGTGAAACGCGTTAGCAACTCCTCTGCACCAAAAGCATACTGTACCCCGTGTGCTTTCAGTTATGTCTCTGAATTATTGTTAAGAAGTGGGTTCAATCCAACGTCGTCCAATTTAGGGATTTTGGAGGACAACGGGTAGGACAGTGCTGCATTTAAAACCCTTTTAAGCACCTGAGAGTTTGTAGTGAAACGCGTTAGCAACTCCTCTGCACCAAAAGCATACAGTACCCCGTGTGCTTTCAGTTATGTCTCTGAATTATTGTTAAGAAGTGGGTTCAATCCAACGTCATCCAACCTCAGAATTTTGGAGAACTAAGGGTAGGACAGTGCTGGGTTTGGACCCCTTTTCTTTTTTTGTTTGTAGCGAAACGCGTTGGCAACTCCAGTGAGCCAAAAGGTTACGGTGCCCCGTGTGCTTTATGCCCCTGAATTTATGTTCAAAACTAAACTAAAGAAAAACTTCAATCAGACCTGAAGACAAAAGATAATGGTAAAAAAAAGAAGATATAAATTATTACAATATAGACTAAAAATACACATTTCTTTAAAGGAAAAAAAAAAATCAACGTAATAGTTGCCATTTAAAGGAAGAAGAGTTTTGTATGGTTTATGGACAGTAATAATATGCAAAACGCCTTACGTCCTTTATAATGTCAGCAACGGTTTTTAACGTAATTAAATATGTGATTTATGTGGGGGGGAGGGGCAGGGACGAAATATGTAACTTTAGATTTCTTGGATAGATTATTGTGAATGAAATCTGAATACGCGTGTTCCATGTGAAGATGTTTGAGCCATTTCTATCTCATGCATTCCTGTCCTGACGACAGTAAACTTATTTTTTTTTCTTTTGGAAATTAAAAGCATAATAAAATATCTTTTGGTATGGGTTCTTTATGTTTGTATTTATCTTTTATTTGTCAAAATCCTACTGTTTCAGACGTTTCCCTTTTGGATGAAGTGTGTAAAGAGTACAGGTACGGGACCTGCTATCCAGAATGCTCAGGACCTGGGGGGGATGTTTCCATAATTTGGATCTTCACACTTTACGTCTACTAAAAAAAAATGTAAACATTAATTAAACTCAATAAGATTGTTTTGTCTCCAATAAGGATTAATTATATCAAGGGATACACTGAATACACGGATTCGGCTGAAATCCTTCATGAAAGATTTGGCTACTGATCCAAATCCAAACCCTAATTTGAATATGCCATGAAGGGCCAATGAAAACTGCATGTTCAATGGTTAAAGGAGAACTAAACCCTACAAAATGGCTGAAAATATTTTTTTATATTTTATTTTATATTTTTTTTATATAGTGAACTTATTGCAGGAGGCTAAAGTTTCAGCTTGTCAATAGCAGCAATGATCCAGGACTTGAAACTTGTCACAGGGGGTCACCATCTTGGAAAGTGTCTGTGACACTCACATGCTCAGTGGGCTCTGAGCAGCTGTTGAGAAGCTAAGCTTAGGGGTCGTCACTAATTATCCAGCAGCAGAAAATTAGCTTCCCTGGCTGTAATATAAGCTGATGCTACAGGTTTGCTGATGATTAAATTGTGATGTTTCTAATGATGTGTATTAATGACTAATCAGCCTTATATTGTGACTATATTTCTATGACACTATGGGGTTCATTTACTAAATTCGTGTGAAGGATTCGAAATTCATACGATTTTATCGAAAATTTGAATATGCAAATTTGGCCACTTCGACCATCGAATATGCAAAATTCGATCGTATCGAATATTCGACCATTCGATGATCGAAGTACTTCCCCTTTAAAATTTTCTTCGACTGCCTGCTTCGCTAGATTGAACCTACCGTATTCCAATAGAAGCCTATGGGAACCCCCCCATAGGCTTCTTTTCTAAGTTTTATGTTCGAATACCAATCGTACGATAGAACGCTGCGATCGTTCGATTCCTACGATTTCTTCGAACAATGGAACGGTTTTTTTTTACGATTTTTTCGTAAAATCGTTTCATGGTGCGATTTTATCGAGAAATCGAATAGCGGCCAAAAACCTTTGAATTTTACTATGATTTTTTCGAATTTTCATTCGAAAATCGTAGAAGGGTCAAATTCGAGGGCAAATACCCCTTGAAAATGTGTCCCTTAGTAATTCTGCCCCTATATATTCTGTATATTGTGAGTGGGTCCCTAAGCTCAGTAAGTGACAGCAGCACAGAGCATGTGAATCAGTGAATCAGTAGAAAAGAAGATGGGGAGCTACTGGGGCATCTACTGGGGAGACACAGATCTTTACTGCTAAAGGGCTGTGGTTGCTGCGGGCTGGTACACAAGCACATAACATCATGTACAACATTTATACACACTTCTTTAGTTTGGCTTTAGTTCTCCTTTAAAGGGAAATGGAAGCAGGCCGGCCACAGGAGAGCGGCTTTATTGTTACGGTTTCATTAAGAAGCTTCACTTGCTCCACCAACATGTCACTTTATGATGAAGTCCTGCTGTTTAATGTTGCTGTTTTTCCATCACGAGGGTCTAGCGCTGGCATTTAAGGCTCCCTGGCCTCTGTTGTATTTAGGGCCCAGCGAGAAGTCCAGTAACCAGTGAAATGACTTAACGGCTCATCTGCAAGAGTTTGGCCGGGAATGGAACATGTAGCAGTAGATCTGTCATCAGAGAGATTAAAGTCAACTCGATTAGCTGCAATTAACCTCGTCTTACAGCTCCACATATAATTCTTTAATCGGAGCCCATTCATTCCTAACGTATATATTTGCTGATCTTTCCCAATCCGCTGATCCTTTCGTTACCGAGAAGTGGGGAAGTGCAAAGTTTTAGTTGACCGACGTCTGGAAAATCCTCTGCCGTGACAAAAGGCAGGGATAATACTTCTAATTGCACTCGGCCTTCCTCGTCTTAGTGCTGAAGCTACAGTTTAATCCCTTTCGTGTTTGCTGTGGATTCATTATATATTTTGACTGATTGAAGAGTAACAGAGAGCTTGGCCAAAATCTCAATATCAAGTCATTGGCCGGTATAGTTTTATTAGCTTCCTCGTAGAGATTATAGGATGGTGGATGTCCTAAGAGGCTAGAATGACTCACAATTGCAATCTTATTGATTTTAATGTTCAGCTGTAGGTTCGTAGGCCAGATGTAGCCCAAGAGACTGTAGCCCAAGAGACTGTTCAGAAGGGTCTAGAAGATCCCTTAACAAATCCCCTCCACCACCACTTAATTGCCCTATATCAGCATATGTCTAGTTCATTTAGCTAACTGAAAACATGAAACCGAGAAGGATCATCCTCACGACCCCTGTTTACCAACAAGCCTTTTGCCATGTCTTGAGAAAGGTCCTCTATGTAGGACCAAAACATTGACCTTCACCATTACTTTTTTTTGCACATAAATTCCTATGAGTGTTCAGTGCCTATGTCTGTAGTACGGTACGTATGTTGGTATTCGCCTAGCCTGTGATACTGGTTCTTCTGAGATGACTATGACCGTGGTGGATGGATAGCCCTAGCTTGTGGTATGGAAATGAAAGGGTCCATCTTCCCAACAACTGGGATATGGGAAAGATTGGGGCTGGCTTCAACTGAGATGATGTTTGGAACTTTAAGTTCTCACTAAGAACAAGTTGCTTGTAGAGCTGTTTAAAAACTGCTAATATAATGAATTTAAAGCAACAGCCCCACCTGCTGTTCATTCAGCTGACTGGCTATAACTGGTTAAAAAATTATTTTGTAAAAAAAAAAAAGCAGCAATTTGTTACTCTGCTGAGGAGTGACCAGAGAAGCATCAGATGACGCTTCTCTGCTCATTAACTTCAGTTTCTAATCAGAACAACATCACACAATGCTGCTTTTCTCACAAAATTAATTTTTAGCACACTGTCTCTAGGCAGCTGAAATGAAGAGCAGGTGGCACCATTGTTTCAAATTAATTTAAAAACTCTTGAAAAACTTGAAAATTCTATGCACGATAACAAACTTTTTGTAGCCACACGACAAGTGGGATCTGGGTGCTCATGCCCCTACAGCTATACGAGGGAGAATCATGCCTTGAAGAAACAGCAGGCACTAATAGTTTTTCATGCACTATCATAAGCTAGACAGGCATGTTTTGGTATACAGAATATATAACTCAGACTTACCATTTGGTATAGTACATACCCATTTTCCCATAGCTCTGTTGTTGATGGTACATTGGACCTTTACAAAATGTATGCGACTTGCAAATGTCTGTAGAAAAGTGCTCTGAGCAATTGCACATTGTTTGGAGAGGTTATATTTCCTATAATATATTGTAGAATACAGAAATGTTTTTGGGGACACGCAACCATTTTAGTAGGAGATGGTTGAGTGTGTCTAGAGCAGTGATCCCCAACCAGTGGCTCATTTGCAACATGGTGCTAGACAACCCCTTGGATGTTTCACCCCGTTGCCTTAAATTCTGTGCTTATTTTTCAATTCCTGGATTGGAGGTAACTTTTGGTTGCATAAAAACCAGACTGATGACCATAAAGGGCTACCAAAAAAAAAAAATCACATCCCTTATTTGGCACCCTAGGAACTTAGTTTCATGTGTTGCTCGCCAATTCTTTTTAAATTTGAATGTGGTTCCTGGGTAAAAAAAAAGTTTGGGATCTCTCTGGTGGAAGAACATTCAGTGTTAAGGTGGCCATACACGGAGAGATACGCTTGTTTGGCGATATGAGGTGGGCGATATCGGGCTGATCGGGTGGTCAGATCGCGGGACCGCATCAATAAACAGATGCGGCCACAATCTGATGGGATTTTTAGTCCCGTTCGATTGACATCTGGCCGACTTTCGGCCAGCTATCGATCTGGGAAGCCCATCTGAGGGCCCCATACTCGGGCCAATAAGCTGTCGACTCTGTCTGTGTATGGCCACCTTTACTTTGTGGCAGGGCTTTCAGATGAGCAGTATACTCAGGACCAGAGTAAATCCAGACATGGCCTGATCCTCTTGTTTACTAAGGACATTAAATGAGATCAACTTAGCCTCTCCAGATTGGATTGATACTTTTGTTTGTTGCACAGGACCATGATCAGAACACAATATGGATTAATACAAACCCATCAGGAGAGGATATTTAAAGCTCAATGCTTGACTTGCCTTTCTCATGTGATGTGGGAACAGCTTGAGAACATCCACTCTATATAGTGCACCCATAATTGGAAATTTGTAAAGGTCCATTGTACCATCAACAACAGAGCTATGGGAAAAGTTAGGGCTTGTTTCAACTGAGATAGTGTTTGGAATGCTTTAATGAGCTCTTCCTGGCTGAACACATATGATTATTTAATATTTACACTAAGAAAATGTTTCTAGTACTTGTCTGCTCTATTACAGCTGGCCAGAAGGCCAATACGTCCCATGCACGCTCATATGTAAGTAGGGATGCACCGAATCCACTATTTTGGATTCGGCCGAACCCCCGAATCCTTCCCGAAAGATTTGGCCGAATACCGAACCGAATCCGAACCCTAATTTGCATATGCAAATTATGGGTGGGAAGGGGAAAACATTTTTTACTTCCTTGTTTTGTGCCAAAAAGTCATGTGATTTAGCTCCCTGGCCCTAATTTGCATATGCAAATTAGGATTCGGATTCGGTTCGGCCAGGCAGAAGGATTCGGCCGAATCCGAATCCTGCTGATAAAGGCCGAATCCTGGCCGAATCCCGAACCGAATCCTGGATTCGGTGCATCCCTATATGTAAGCACAGCAAGTCTGTAGATGTAGGACCCTAATAATCAAAAAACTTTCTAGAGAAGAGTCCAAGTCACATATCTATCATGTTCCTGTTGTGTCACTGCTTTGATTTTCTCTATCTTCTGTGGCTCATAGTGGAAAATAATTGGAGGAAATTAGACTTAGCTGTTCTGAAATACAGACACTACTCATTTGCTCCTCCACCCGACCAGCTCTGCTTTCCACAAGCACCTTCATCCTCTGTTCCAGCAACCAGAGTTGGCCGGCTGCCCAGTGGTCATTACTCCCCAATCAAAAGGCACTACTTTCATGTTAAAGAATGATATTTAAAATTTCAGGCTAATGAAGAGCGGTTTCAGTTGAGTAGTTGTCCCCTGACTGGTAGGCAGGCAATTAAGCCCAATTGTCCTCAATGCAGTTGAATGTTGCCAGTTCCAATGAGCGGCTCCATCTTGTTTGCTTGGAATGAATGGTCAATGGCATAGTGATGATGAGGGGCCCATGTTATTTGTGTTGTACAGCAGTCTTGGGATGAGATTTCCACATCTGAGCAAATATGGTAGCTCCCATTCATGATAATGATAAAATTTTGCTCATCGCTATTGGCAATGTGTTTTATAGATTATTTACATACAAAAGAATGGCACATGGGGTCCTGGGTTTGATTACAGCCAAGGCACAAACTAAAAGGTGGTTTCCCCGTGTCTGTGCGCCTTTCCTCTCAAATTTTTCAGGGTTAAAAAAAAAAAAAAAAAAAGGAATTAGCTTGAATCCAAAAATCCACCACAGTTAGAGAGCAGTGCTAGTGATGAGCGAAATTATTCACACAGTTTCGCCACAAAAATCACACCATTGGGGTAGAACTAGACGAGCTTGGCGGCAAAACGCATGCTTCAAGTCGGTTGCGACCGGAAACAAGGTAAGTAACAGTAATGTCAAATGCACGCTGCAACACCATCCGACTTTTGTATTACTTACCTTGTTTCAAGTCGCATCCAACTCGACGAATGCGGTTTGCCATTGAGCATCGAATCCAGCACTATCGTCTAGTTCTACCTTTAGTCTCTAGTGGGTGATAAAATGTGTCTTCCTCATAGACTTCAAAGCACTTTGGTGAATGTTTGCTGTTTTGTGACTTTTTGGTGAAGCGAAATAGAGTCTCCCATCACTAGAGCGCTCCCCATTTGTACCCACAAGGTGCTGTGTTCCATTGTGACCTGATTGGTGTATAGGCTTGGCTTTATGGGAAGAGGCCCACAAGATCACCTCATACCCTCAAATGGGCTCAGCAGCACTCTAACATCAAGACTGATCACCCCTTAAAGGACCAGTAACATCAAAAAGAGAACTACGTTCTTGCAGGGAAAAGCCCTAACTGGCAAGCATGTAGTACCTACGTTCTTGGCTGTAAAGGGCTCCTCTCTGCATTTGCGGCCGCTTCTGCAAAGGGTTCTGGTGTCTCCCAACCCCCTAGGCAACGAGCAGGGAGATGAAGGGGCAGGTCACATGGGTCCTGTGACACAATCGTCGCAGGACCCACCTTCTATTATGCAGACATGTGTCTGCTCCTTGTGCTGCGTCTCCTCTGCTTCTTCCAGCCAGCCTTCTGCTTCCTGCTGCGTGGACTCTGTTGTAGGACCCCCCATGGCTTCCAAGGACCCTCCTGGACTTCAGAACGGTAGATGGCCTTTATGTAACACTTATAGACTCAATTACATACACATTCATGTATACAATACACATTTTACCAAGTTAGCTTTATTCTTTTTATTTTCAGGCTTTTTTTTTGCAATTTTAGATTTGTCAGAATGTTTACTTTACAAAAATATATGGTTTTGTGGTCTATGTGCTGTTAGGGGGTCTTGTGGCACAATACACAGTCTCTGGTCTATGTTCACAGAAGGTGAAAAGACATTGGAGAAAATTCAAATACACTGATTTTTTGGGGGTACAGGCTAGCTGCTTTGGTATATCTATGCACATTGGGTATCAAACTGTTCAGTAGACTCTTGGCATCAATATTTTAGGGTGATTTATGTAAGAAAATGCAATATTTTTAGACAATTTTCAGAAATGTCATAAAAACCGCTGCTTTTAGCGTAGCTTTGCTGTAAGGTAGTCGGGTCTTTCTTCACAGAAGGTGAAAAGACAGAGGATAGAATTCAAATACACTAATTTTTGGGGGGGTCCGCACATGCCAGCTGCTTTGGTGTATCTATGTACATTGGGCATCAAACTGTTAAGTAGACCCTTCGCGTAAATATTTAGGGTGTTTTATAATTGTATGTATGAAATTGGGTGAGATAAATGCGGCCAATTGTAATAATTTTTAGACAATTTTCAGAAATGTCATAAAAACCACTGCCTTTAGTGTAGCTTTGCAGTAAGGAAGTTTGGAGTAGAAAGACATAATTACCCATTTTAGATTCGGCAGAATGTGTACTTTCCAAAAATATATGATTTTTAGGGGTCACCGTAACATTTTGTAAGTTTTATCCCATATAAAACTGGTAATGTTTGGAAATGAGTGTAAATGTAAGCCATCAAATAAGTATGCACAAGGTAGATTCTGGGGTCTTTACATGCCATGTACTTCAATAATCCTAAGTACATTAGACATCAAACTGTTCAGCAGACCCCAGGTTTTCATATTTGGGGTCATTTGTCTTGATAAC
>CM044439.1:10032535-10068046 GCA_024363595.1 Xenopus borealis | reverse complement strand
AAAAAGGTAAATATATAGGAAGGCCGGTATTTTTTTTAAGAAAAGGTGGCAACCCTATATATACCTGACCCTGTCTCATTTAGTCTGTGCCCCCCCTAGTGATGTCATTAGTGACATTAGTGATTGCATCACAATGTACCACGGTGCTGCCAACACTCCTCTAAATCATGTACAGCCATAGCCTTACTCTGCCTTTTCCTGCTTTCTCTAATACCAGGTGAAAAATATATGTTTGTTATCAAATTGGTTAATATTAGCAGTTTTTTTTTTGGATGGCTGTTGGTTGGGCTCTGATTGCTCAGAATCCACCCTCATTGACTTGGCAATTTCCAGTGTTGTATTTAGGAGAGATGTTAGTCTCTCGAGATGAGTGGTCTGTCCAGACAGGTCTATGTCACTGGGGGGGGGGTAATTAACAAAGGGAAAGTTGATGCTCCATCCAACGCCCTGAAGAAGTCTTCCAATGCAATTTTTTGTATTTCTTCTTGATTGGAATGTTTGTGTTACGTAACATTTGTGCTAAGCTTTAGTTTGTTATAGAATGTGCTTTATACTAGTTTTTCACTTTTATTTACTATTTTATATTTTATTTGGGAATAAAATGCAGAGGAAAAGCCTAAGAATGGATTTGTAAATAGAACAAAAAAAACGTATCCAAACAAAGGTGAAGTATTTGTAACAACCGGAAAATGGGATTTTTTTTTAGAGACCAGGCCCTTAGGAACACGGCACATGGACGGATTTATGGTGCTCATGAAATCATCCCCAGTCACCTTGGTATTAAACTATTTGGGGTCCAAAATTACAAGTGTCGGTGCTTTCCTAAGCACATCACATAAACCCAGGCAGGGGTGCAATTTTAGGTGCTTTGGTTCAGGACTGAGAAAAATGGAGGACAAAATGTCCAGAATCCACGTTGTGTGCCATAAAACTTAGTCTGATAATAAAGGACATAGAAAAGTTTAATCACTGGAAGATGTAAATTTCAATGCACCCCAGTCATTATAACTGCTTGGTTCTGACCCAAGGTTGATGCAATTATATGTTGAAAAACCCACAAGCCCCTGGGATCTGTTTTTCCAGATCGGAGGTCTTTCCATATTGGGGTTTCCCAGTGACAGGTGCTCTATCTGTATTGACATAAATAATGGTATATCAGCGGAATGACCATACAAGATGTTGAGTTTTTAAGTGATGAATGATCCTTAACTGGCCATACACCACCGCACCCCCTAATGTGATGATTAGTCTAGACCTTTTACTCATTTCATTCTTCCAGCCAGACCCTGCTGATTGGGCAGCATTGTAATGACCTGGGCAAAGACCATTGTTTTTAGGTCAATCATTTGTCTGCTATTTTCTGGCTGCTTCACCCCCTTCAGCTCTGTATAAATGTCTGAATTGTCCCTTGGATTTCAGAAGGAAGGGGAAGAGTGGAGGTGTTCTCGGCATCATGTTAAAACCCAGGAAAGTAAACAAGGAGCTCAGCATCAGTATTAAGGAAATGTCTGACCAAGGCATGGGAGTCTCGGCAATCCATAAGAAACTCAAGGCTTGTGGAATATCCGTATGTAGAGCAACCGTGCACTACCATGCCTTCAACATGGCCAAAATAAGAACTGGCACTGCATGGAAAGCAACTGGGTAAGTCTATAGTAAGTCTGTAGTAAAGTACAACTGGGTAATCTGCTTCCAGCTTTTTCGTTCTACTTAACTAATTAATTTGTTTCCTAAAAGGGAGGCCATGAAAGTCGTGGAGAAGGTGACAAAGGGAAATGAAGAGATTACAGCGAACCAGATCCAGAAAATTTTTGCCACAAAATACAAAGAAAATGTGTCCCTGTCCACCATTCGATGGATGCGCAGGAAGCTGGGAAGGAAGCAGCAGAAAGTCAGGTACTATACATAGTGCAGAGCCTTGTAGTTATACTACTAGCCTCTTCTCTTTTACCCTAAACTCTACCCAGATCCAGAGTTTCTTGCCATGAATGAAGGTAACAGTAGCCTGTTGCTGATGAATGTAATTAGCCATATTAGTCATTGGGGGTGTGCGGTCCAGTACATACTGCATCTAGTTGGCTGTAGCTTGAATAGTTTCCTATGAGGATATAATTTCCCTATAGGAACCAGTTTATATCTGATGCTTGGAGCTGGCTAGACACAGGATAATCTCCTGGTCTGTGCCCCCCCCTTGCTCTGCTGGTGAAACCGCATCATAGTGATGTCATTAGTGACATTAGTATAAAATGATTGCATCAATGTACAACAATTCAGCCAAATCTAAATCATGTACAGCCATAGCCTTACTCGGCCTTTTCCTGCATTCTCTAACACCCAAGTGACAAATATATGGTTATTATTTTGGATTTTTTTTGGATGGATTATTTGTAGCTCTGATGGTTGGACTTGAAATGCTCAAAATCCACCCTCATTGACTTGTCAATTTCCAGTGTTGTATTTAGGAGAGATGATAGTCTCTGGTCTGAGTAGTCCTAAGGTCCTGTCCAGACAGGTCTATATCATGGGGGGGTAATTAACAAAGGGGCAATTTATGCTCCATCCAAGATTCCCTTGTCCTGAAGAAGTCTTCCAACGCTCTACATCTCCTCTTGATTGAAAAATTAGTAGTTGTGCTGACCTTTAGTATGTTATACAATGTTCTTTTTGTATCAGTTTTTCACTTGGTCTTTATTATTTACATTTTTTAAATTTATTTGCCTTCCTCCTGTGCCTCCTGTTTTTAAATGACCCCAGCAGCCAAAAACAGTTGCTCTTAGGGGCTACAATTTCATTTATGACTTATTCATCTTCCAAAAATGTCACTGTCTGCAGGGCACCAAGTGTTCTTTGCACGATGAACCGACCCATTAAAGGGGTTGTTCACCTTTGAGTTAACTTTTAGTATAATGTAGAGAGGGATATTCTGAGACAATTTGCAATTGGTTTTCATTTTTTATTGTTTGTGGTTTTATAGTTATTTAGCTTTTTATTCAGCAGCTCTCTAGTTTGCAGTGTCAGCAATTTGGTTTCTAGGGTACAAATTACCCTAGCAACCCTGCATTGATTTGAATAAGAGACTTGAATATGAATAGGAGAGGGACTGAATAGAATAAGTAATAAAAAGTAACAATAACAATACATTTGTAGCCTTACAGAGCATTTGTTTTAAGATGGTGTCAGTGACCCCCATTTGAAAGCTGCAAAGAAACAGAAGAAAATTGCAAATCATTAAAAAACTATGAAAAATAAATAATGAAGACCAATTGAAAAGTTTCTTAGAATTGGCCCTTCTACAATATACTAAAAGTTAACTTGAAGGTGAACCACCCCTTTAAGGACATATGCTAATACTAAGGTTTATGCCGCATAGATTAGTATAGTTGTTTTCAATGAACTATGGTCTCTCCTTCCGCAGACATTATCCAATTATAAGCGATAGCAACAAGGACAAAAGGGTTCTTCAGGCTCGGAAGTGGCTGAAATCAAAGGAAGACTTCAATGATGTTATCTTCACAGATCAGACCACCATCACCCTGGAGAGATTCCCCGGGCAAGCATTGAAACAAACGAACCCCCTGAAAGTCCATGCCTGGGCTGCAATATCACGTATTGGGGCTGGCCCATTGGTTATCTTCGAAGGCACGATGGATAAAGACTTCTTCAAAGAGAACATCGTAGATAATTCACTGGCGCCGTACATCCGGAAACACTGGGCATCTGGCCACAGGCTGTTCCAGGACAATACCGCTAGGCATGTAGGGACAGGAGATTATATGGAACAATGTGGCATCAATTGGCAACGAACTCCCCCGCAGTCCCCTGAGTTTAATGCCATGAAGTCAGTGTGGGGGAAATTGAAGGACTTCGTAAGCACAAGAGCCAAGCCTAAATCCAAGGTGCAGCTCGTAAGAGCAATAGAAGACTTCTGGAACGAGGTCTTGACAGTGGAGATGTGTAATGAAAGCATAGACAACCTGTACAAAGTCTTGCCTGTTATTGTGAAAAGGAAAGGCCAACCCACAAACCTGTAACCTAATGAACCTGGAAACTGTCTACATATACAGTATATTGGATTTACTGTCTATACAGCTGCTGGGAATCACAGTATTGGAGTGGGCCTTATCCAACCATTATTATTATTATTCTATACGGAATTCCATAGGTGCTGCTGGGCCATATAGCATTGGGTACATTGATCAATAATGGGGTGCAAAGCAGGGGGAGCAATATAGTTATTGCTCAGTTAGCTGCTATTTTAATGCATATCTGCTAAAAATCCTGTTTAGTTAGTACTTGCTACTGACTTCTGAGCTCTTAAATAACCAGTACAACCACACATTTCTGTTTTTTTTTTACATTTAAAGTTTGTATCTGTTTATCAAAGAACCTGTAAATAAAATCAGTTTTTTTTCATTCTTGTCTGTCTAAATGTCCTTTCTAGAGAAGGGGCTTAAGCCTTGAGTCTTTTTTTAATAGAGAAAACTTTTTCTTATTTAATGTTCACATCTGAAATGGTGCAAGACATGTTGTTAATTTCTCAGGTGCCCTTTGTCACATGACTTGTGCTCTGCTAAACTTTGATAGGATAAACAGTCACTCTTTACTGCTGTGCTGCAAGTTTGAGTGATTTCGCCCCTCCCCCCCAGCAGGGGGGATGGAACAAGATAACCGCTCCCTTACACAAGATATGTAACAGCACCATGGTAGATATATGGACAGCACTTAACAGTAAAAAACCAAGCTCCAAAGCGACTCCTTCAAAAAGGGCATAAACTCAAGGGATGAAAACATAATTCTACCTCTTTATAGATCCCTAGTAAGACCTCATCTGGAGTATGCAGTGCAGTTTTGGACAGACATAATATCAAAGGCTACTGCGATACTTAACTCTATAGTTAGTATAGATATGGGCATATATATAATGTATGGGAAAAGTATGGAGGGGTGTGTGTGTGTGGATGCTGGAAGGGGTTGAACTTGATGGATTTTGTCTTTTTTCAACCCAGTTTAACTATGTATGTAGTGATGGGTGAATCTACCCAGTTTCGATTCACCGAAAAATTTGTGAATTTCCAGCGAAGCGGCACGTTTTTGACACGTTGTGTCGTTTTCGGCGCGCGTCGTTTTCGAACCGCGTCACGTCGCTTTAGACCCGCGTCGCGTTGTTTTCGTCGCGTCTTTTTCTTGCGAATTGTCGCCAGGCGAATTTTCGCTGGCGTTTTGCGGATTTATTCGCCATCGGCGAATCGCGGGAATTCGCCGCAAATTCGCCCCTAGCGAATAAATTCGTCCATCACTATAACTGAGTATTTGAAACCATAGATTAACTGAAAGCAGTTCCACCATGAAGTGCAGGATTTGGCAAAATGACTTGAAATGGGGCCTACAAACCAATATTACAACTAAAAAAATCCATTTGTTGGTTCAGGAATAAAATGTTATATGGTAGAGTAAATTATTTGCAGTGTAAACAGTGACATTTAGAAACTACACACTAAAATGCATGACAGAATTTCTTTAAAGTGGACCCGTCACCCCCAAAAAGTATTCAAAATCCTATTTTATCACATTAGTCGAGCAAAATGAACATTAATTACACTATATAAATTATTTTAATCTTGTTTTCTTCAGTCTGGGAATTCATAATTATAACAAGCAGGCAGGAGCCATTTTGTGGACACTGTTATTAAGACAAGCCTTGTATCATCTCAGAATCTTGTTTGTGCACCAGAATGGGGGGCCCGATGTCTATCCCCATGTCCTGGCTACACAATTAAATGGTTAAGAGAACTGGGGGAATGTGTGGGGAGCAGTGACATCTAGGAAGTGCTGAATGGAAAGTGAAAGTCATTATCTGCCTAAGGCATAGAGGAGGGGCACACAATATTTGATTGACAGCTGAGATTTTTAAATG
The DNA here is from genome assembly GCA_024363595.1 of Xenopus borealis. Taxonomy (NCBI): domain Eukaryota; kingdom Metazoa; phylum Chordata; class Amphibia; order Anura; family Pipidae; genus Xenopus; species Xenopus borealis. The sequence continues at coordinate 10,062,132 of CM044439.1, read as the reverse complement.
AGCTTAAAACAGCTATGAATGCTTTAATAAAAAATTGAAATTGGATTTCATGTTTAATTTGAAAAGGACTTTTATTATACAGATTTTTGTGTCTGGGTGACAGGTCCACTTTAAGCATCCCATCCCATATTTCTCCAAAAGCTTAGAAACATGGTTGCACCAGTAACTATAGCGGTAGAATTAATTTCACTATGTACAGTACTGGGGACAATGCAGTAAAGAGCACTGTGAGCCCAGCATTACTCTATTAAAAGTGGCCCCATCAAAAATATCTGATCCCACCCAACTAAACACATTCCATGCCGTGTCACTTATAAAATACTAGAGCCTTTTCTTTCTCCATCTAATACAGGTGATAAATTCAGACAAAATGCCATTCATCTGGCTACACAGTGGCACCCAGTGAATGAAATATAGTACTGGGATTCCTATTTATTCCAACTGGATGAAAAAGATCTTCTTCGAAGGCGTCAACGGCAACTGACAGAATCCGCACAGACTGACTTCTATTTTATTATCAAAAAGGTCACAGGAATTCCGACAGTATCTTCATGGATCTGTTTATGTATAAAATATGGATACGTCTTTCATTTCTCTCCCAGTACAAATTCATTGACTGTAAAGTTATGTCGGATTTGCGCTTCAGGTAAGTACAACATGGACTTTGTCTTCAGATCTCAAACTGGGTTACTTTTTATTCTGAGACAGGGATGATCCTACTTACAATTATTAAAAGAAATGTTTTCATGCAGCAATGTCTGGATTAGTGAGGGGCGAATTTATTCGCCAGGGGCGAATTTGCGGCGAATTCCCGCAATTCAATAAATTCGCGAAATGCCAGTGAATTTTTCCCGGGTCGTATTTTACGCAAATGTGGTGTGCATCGAAAACGACGCGACGCGCCGAAGTTGACGCGACGCACGTCAAAAGCGTGCCGCGACTCGTTTCGCAAATTTCTCTGGAAATTCACGAATTTTTCAGCGAAGCGAAACACGGGAGATTCGCCCATCACTAGTCTGGATGTATTTATGAGATATTGAGAAGGAAAACCAGTGTTAGGGTTCTTTCTAGAAGAGGACCCAGTAGCGGGTCAGAATGTCGGCGTGCTTCCGGGAATAACTGACAGGCTGATACGGCGCACAAGCGATCAATACAGGACGCCGCACGGACTAGCGCTCAGCCAAACTCCTCCGAGGGAAGGGGAACTCCGGCAAGGAACAGCCAGCCGAGTCGGGGAAACCGGCACGCAGAGAGCGGAGCACCAACGACCTTAACGCGGCCGAACTATAAGCGCGGTAGGAGAAATCAGAGGCTGACAATGGTTGTGGAACAAGCTCCTGACGAGCAGAAACCTAGCCGCTCAAAACTACAACATTGACTGGCAACTGGCTCAGCTGCGCATAGGTTCTAAGTAACCTCCCCCTGTTACTGATTGGTCAACTGCGAATTCCATGCTTAACTCCTTACTTGCTGGAGTAATTCATAACAACCAGGCATTATATATAAATATAGACGGCACTTCTGGACAAGTTTATTTTAGCTGGTTGCTGGACACAAAGGTCTAATGGATTTTGGGTTGAAATCCCTTAATCATAGAGATTTAGAGCCAATGATTAAGGGATTTCAGCCCAAAACGCATTAGGCCTTTATGGTAAAATAAACTTGTCCAGAAGTGCCGGATATGCTGATAATTGTCGTGGGATACAGTGGGGACGGTTGAGACTGAGCACCTGGCAAAGGAAGGTAAAAGCGGTCTCTTTTCTGTCTATAACTATATATATATATATATAATACACAAAAGCTGTGAATATCTTGTAAATTATATCCTTATAAACGGTGAGTTCTGATGTCATCAGTTCTAAACGGTGAGTTCTGATGTCATTTCTGTCACATGACTCACTGAAACTTGTGTATTATAATAAATAAAGTACCCCCAGTTGCAAAATATGAGGATATTAGAAGTTACCTCAGAGTTCCATGACCTGTATAAAAACACTGTTTTTATATGGTCATGAAACTCCTCAGTATCTTATAATATCCTTATATTTTACAATAGGGGGTACTTTATTTACTATATATAACCTATACAGACAGGTATCTCCAATACTGACTGAGATGATGAGTACAGAGAACATATGTATTGCTGGAATTATGTTTCAACATAAAATTGACATTCAGATGAAGTCTTTTCCATATCAATAAAAGCAGGAGCGACAGAGTGTGAGAAGGATCACAGTAGGGTCCTATAACAATGAAAACATTTCTGATTAGATTGACTTCCAAGAACGGTACATTGTAGAGCAGGTTTTAAAGCAGCGGAACTTAATCATATTAGAGCTGTACAGTCCAGGAATCCTGAAACAAATGAAGACGCTACAGAGACCTCTGACACTTCATAAATAGGTAACCGTTCTTCACACCTCATTTCTCATCTCCCGAGGCCCTTATCTAACCAATAGAACTACCCTTTCACTTCTCACCTTGATACCAGCCACTGTTGGGTGCAGCTAATTCAATTAGCAACTCTGTTGTGGGAAGATGAAAGAACATAGATCAATAATGCTGAACAAGCAGCCAAGAGGCTACATGCAGTCTTTCAATACACATCTGTGACTCTTAAAGGAAAAGTAAATGTTTTTCTATCTCTAAATTTGCTCTAAACAGCCCCCCAGATTAATGTACCTTAGTCCCTGCTGCAAGTCTGCTCTGGTTTCTGTGTTATCAGCAGCTTCTTTCCCTTCTTCCTGGTGCAGAGTGAAGCCCAGCCCCTTAGTTTACTGAGCAGTCCATTTGCTGCTGTTCCACAATAGAGAGGAAGAGGGAGCCAGTGTGTGCATTAGTAAGCTAGTTTCCCCAAGCAAAAGCTGCTACACACACTGCTCTCTGCTATGTCATAGTATGCAAATGATCTCCAGGACTAGTCCAAGAGATAAGGTCAGCTCAGAAAGCTAAGGGGCGGGGCTTCACTCTGCACCAGGAAGAAGGTGAAACAAGCTGCTGATAACACAGAAACCAGAGCAGACTTGCAGCAGGGACTAAGGTACATTAATTTGAGGGGCTGTTTAGAGCAAATTTAGAGATAGAAAAAAAAAACGTTTACTTGTTCTTTAAATCCAGTGGGACCCACCAAGAAGCCTTGGCTGCCTGTGCTGATATCATGGATTGCACAAAGTATATTAAATGCACACACATCACATTTTGACAGTACAATGATCAGTGATAGGTTTCAAATTAGTTTGATGCTTTAGTACTTGATTGGAGCAGCCCACCAGGGCATGGGAGTAGGGATAAATTGTACCTTTTTAACCTAAACTGGAATGAAATGTCAAATGTAGAAGACATCAGAAAACAAAAGCTCTTATATGGACACGGGCCCTGATATGTGACACCTCATGTATCTGGCACAGTAATACATATGGCAACTCCCTCTAATATAAATTAAGACAATATCAAGGAGAGGTATGTTTTGCACTCACTATAAATATCACAGTATTTACACCCTACAAAGCTCAAAAAAGCTGCCAACTTGCTCATTCTCAACTGGCAGCTCATGGGCCTGTGTATGGTTTCCACCAACCAGCCCAAAATTAGCCAGATATTAATGGGGCTGGTTTGACTTTTCCACTCCATGAGGACTAACTCAACATGTTGATGTGATGAACATCTTATAGGCCTGAACAATCCAAACGTTGGTCACATTGACATTGATCAGATCAGCCTGATTTGGCCCAGCATGTAAATGGTACAAATTGGACCCAGATGCTCTTATTTGGTGACCTCAACAATTGAGCAGATCTGGTGGTGTATGGCCAGCTTTAAAACAGTTGGAGAAGGCAGGGTGCAAAGTGTATACAGAGCACAAAATAGGAAGCAGTGGCATATTTAGGCCACAGAGGTGCTCTGTTCTTACCGTATGCCATATGGCAAAATGAATAGGAGCTGTTTGTGTAGAGATAGACACACAACGAGACACGGTGAGATGGACACACAGCGAGACACGGTGAGATGGACACACAGCCAGACCTCTGATCACAGCCAGCCATGTACAATCATTATTTGCCTCCAGCTTCTCTCTAACACGTGTCATTTAAGGACAATAACAATGTGAACTGCAAGTTACAACATCTCCTGCCGGCTAATTATCCATGGAAAAACAGTGGCCAATAATCAGTAGAGCATCATCTCGACACAAGGAACATCTGGTCCTATCAGATTCACTCAAAAAATATGCTGATTCTTTTTCATTAGATGCATTAGTAGGCATTTCATATGAACAACAGCTGCACAAAGGGTTTGCTCAGACTTGTTTACCTCCATGGACTGCAACAAAATACAATCAAAATGACTGATAAATGGGGGAATGGACATTTTAGAGCGATGCTTCTCAAACAACAAGGTCAGGCTCACTCAGACTCTTCAGACTCACTTGATGGGAGGCCCAGTAAGGCTGCTTGATGCACATTCATGGGTGTAGCCACTTCTTCTAGAGTTCCCACTTTTTCTTCTTCAGTACTGAAATGTGAGTCCATCACAATCCAGTTTCGACACAGCAACCCATTAGTAGTGATGTTTTGGGGGGTAATTAAGTTGAGTGACGGAGAACCATGGAAGAACAATGACATTAAATCAGAGTGTTAAAATGTAAAAGGTAGCAGGGTTCTGTACAGTGTTTTTCCATAATTTTCTGTTAAGGTCCCTTTTTGTAATCTAGAACCCATCCAAGACCAAAAATCTTGTTATATGTAAATGTATTTAGTGGCATTTATTTATTTTTTTCCAGTTGTTGAGGGTTAGACCACAGATGGGTCACTCTAAATGGATACAAGATTATTATGTTCAGCTCAGGACATTCACTGAGCTGGAGACCAGAAGGTTCCATCAAGCTGAGAGTGTACATGCAAAGTGCTTTCATGTTTTCTCTGTGGCCAAGTGGTTCTCCAAAAAACATGGAGTTTCATTGGCTTTTGATTAAAGTGACCCTAGTGCAATTAGACTCAGTGAATGTCTCCAGCTCAGTGAATGTCCCCGTGTCATACATAGGGGGAAACAAGTTCATTAACACCTTTTTGTATTGACCTTGCATTTATATATAGGTATAAGTTATGTCTCCAAATCTTCCTTTAATTCATCTACTTCTCCTTTTCTGAACCCTTCCATTTTAATGTTTCTTTTTTTCAGCTGATGGTCATCAACACTGTGCACCATAATCAAGGTGGAAATGAGGCAATGATTAATATATTAAAACAATATACAAAAATCCCAAAAGCATGCTATATGTATAAAAAATTTTTTTTATTAATACATAAATAAACACACCCCATATGGAGCCTAACGCGTTTCATGCTTACCTAGCACTTAGTCATAGGCAAAGTCTGATTAATATATTAGAATATAATGGATGTTTGTGTCCCTTCATTATTTATTCCTTCATTTCACCTTGGACACATCTAAATACTGTCATTTTCTGGTACATAATAGTTTTTCCAAAGGCAGCAACTGTATTCTTAGCAATAATACAAATCTAAGGTTGTTTTGCTAAACACCTGCCTAAAACTGACCAGATGTATCTAGCAGGGCTCAATTTATAAAATTGTGTTGGAACAGGAGGAACTCAGCTGGCCATCCAGTAATGGAAGATGTGTCCTTCAGCTGTACTGTATCTCACACAATCATATTTCAGAGAGCATTCAGGACTGACCTTCACATGAAGGATGTGTTTGCTGCTGGAATCATGCAGCTCAGTAAATAAACTAACCTGTGTGGCTCTCACAAAAATACAGCGGACTCTATTCTTAGAGCCGCCCGCCAGTGACCCTCGGAAACTTGACAGATTGAGAACGATTCATAATTTCCTCCCTGAAAAGAAAAATACCTGTATTATGTATCAAGGCAGCATTGAGAGCACAGATGGAGAAATAAAGAAATACAAGGTGGTTGTGAACATGAAAGCTTTATGTTAGAAGAATGGCCCCATGTTTAATCAAGTTGTAATTCTCTGCCAGTATATGTGGATTACTGTTGGTACAGGTATGGGATCTGTTATCTGGAATGCTTGCGATTTGATGAACCTAATTTGGATCACCATTTAAGGCCATTGGCATCCCATGGTGGTATGAAAAGAGACTAATACCCTGCTACACAGTGCCTCCAGCTAGTTCAGTGATCCCCAACCCCAATCAGAGCCCCAACATGTTGCTCACCAACCCATTGGATGTTGCTCCCAGTGGCCTCAAAGCAGGAGCTTATTTTTGAATTCCAGGCTTGGAGATACGTTTTGGTTGTATAAAAATCAAGTGAAATGCCAAACAGAGCCTCTTGTAGGCTGCCAGTCCGCATAGAGCAGGGATCCCCAACCATTTTAACCTGTCAGCAACATTCAGATGTAAAGAGAGTTGGGGAGCAACACAAACATGAAAAAGTTTCCTAGTTGGTGCCAAATAAGGGTTGTATTGTATTGGTAGCCCCTGTGTTGACTGGCAGCCCACAGGAGAGAATGTTTGGCAGTGCATCTGTTTTTTATGGAACCAAAGCTTGCCTTCCAGCCAGGAATTCAAAAATAAGCACCTGCTTTGAGGCAACTGGGAGCAACATCCAAGGGGTTGGAGAGCAACATGTTGCTCACGAGCTACTGGTTGGGGACCACTGGGATAGAGCATTCCGAATAGCATTTTTTTCATGCTAGTGTTGCTCCCCAACTCTTTTTACATTTGAATGTATACTTATAGATAAAACAGATTAAGGACCCCTAACCTAGTTGGTTCCCAAGGTCCCAGCACTTGGGCCCATTAGGAATAAAGTAGACAGCAAACCAATAGTGATGGGCGTATTTATTCGCCAGGTGGGAATATGCGGCGAATTCCCACGATTCACCGCCGGCAAATAAATTCACGAAACGCCAGCAAAAATTCACCTGGCATGAAAAAAAAAACAAGACACGCGTAAAAAAGACGCACATCGAAAACGGCGTGCATCAAAAACAATACGCAAGTTGTTTCGTGAATTTTTCACCAATTATTTGGCGAAACCAAAATAGATTTGCCCATCACTACAACCCAAGCCTCTTTCTTAATTTCCCCAGAATCCATTTACTATGACGAATGGTGCCCATTTGTGCTAGATCCCAACTGCAATGGTTGTCTATTGGACTATTGTGCTGCTACGGCAATTTGTGTAGTTGGCTTGCATCACTCCACACATGCAGTTTCCATTATTGTAAAGGTGGCCTCAATTACTATTGGTGTCATGCCTGAACTTTGTGTATGTTGCACCATTAAAATGTAGAAATAGAGAGGTAAAGATAATGCCACCAGAGAACCAACCTAACCCCCATTCTGGGCATGTGCTTTGCAGATTTCTATAACCTTTTCACCATCCTGCTGTTTTCTAATGTACCTTCACTAATTTGCTCACTTACCACTGTCATTTTATTCGGCTGAAGGAACCAGCAGCAATTATTACATTAGAGACAATGCAATATGTTATTTCTGTGGAAAAGCATTACTGGGGATGTGTTGTTTAAATTATAAAAATAGGGCAGATCAAAAGAGACAGGAAACCAATAATTGTATTAAGCATAAAGAACGTTCCGTGGCATTTCATAAAAGCCAATTAAACATTAACTAAAATGCAGCAGAATTGCATTCAGTATAATTGTTTATTGGATTGTATAACAATAACTGAAACATGAAACATCTGTTTTGGAATATGCCATTTGTTGTTAGTGAAGTGAATTGAAAACCCTTAGTTTTAAATAACTCAAGATGGAGTCTGGTAACTGATGCATTGCAGGTGATGCGCCTACGGTGGAGTTTCCTGTCTGAGTTGTAGGTTTAAAGACAAACAGACTTGCGTGTTTTAGTGAAAATCAGGTTCATTTTTAGAGTTGTGGTTGCATAGCACTTAAAACATGGCTTGTCTGATTCACTGGGCAACCGTCTAGAGCACCTATTGAAGAAAAACATGGTGGGAACCTTGGAGCCACCACCAGGTCCAGGTCGGTGGCAACTCCTGGGTTCCCCAATATCAATAGACACAATTGAACTCTATCTGAAGAAGCAGAACCTTGGCAACCATTTCAAAAAGTAAGAGTGGATTTGGATGCAAGTATCTTAAGGAATTGTGTCAATATGTGTTCATTATTGAGCCAATTTTAGAGCACCCACATCTGCAGGGGTATTCTTAAATGTTCCCTATATTATTTAAGCTCTTTCAATTTATATCACTCTATTTGAAACTGTTTACACTACTGGTTCCCAAACTGTGGGTCTGTAGTTCAGCCTTAGTTGTGAAGACCAGCTAGGGACAAATTGGTGGAGAATGACGGTTTGCTCACCTAGATATTCCTACAAGGGCAGCAAGATCAAGAAGACTTCTTTGACATCCTTGATTTTCTTGCAACTATGGCTAATTTAGGGATGTTTGTTGTCTTGTTATGAGCTAATGGGGGTCCATGCCAAACGTTTGGCTTCATTAGAGAACTTGAAGTCCCATAACCCCTGGTTAGAAAGTTAACTAGTGTTTGCAGTTTACAAATACCATTATGACCCCCATAAAGAAGTCCAAGTACAACAAGTGATTGTTATCCCAAAACGTTTGTGGATGCACAAAGGACAGCTCTAAATTGTTTTGTTTTCTTCTTCACCAGTAAGTGAAAGGGCCACCACATCCTAGATGTGTGCTTAGACTGCAAAGATGACCCAGTGAGTGGTCCTTTCTATGGAAACTGCCTTATAAGACTTTAAATGTCTGGTTATGTCTATGTTGATGCAAGTTCAACACCCCTGGCCTGTCAAGATAATGGATTTGTGCCCAGCCTTTCACTGCACCAAAAAAACCTTCACACAAACTTGTGGAAAATAAAGCAAATTGAAAAAATATGTAAATTAATCTTTCAATATTTCCTTTAGGTAAATTATAAAATGAACTCACTAGCTCATTAATGATGGTTAAACTACTAAACATGGCTTGTCTTTGGTCACCACCGAGGAGCACAGTGACTATGAATTGTTCTAGAATGGGAGCTAAAATTCCAAATCCATGACTGACATAAAGTAGATCAGCATACTCGATGTCAACGTCTGCATTCTGAAAGAGAGAAATATCTCATTTAGTTGCAGTTGTGCCATGCTGATATGTGTAAACCAGACACTTTAGATCTCTATAGGAGGCAAATTGTTTGCTGTGTTCATGCCATATAATATTTACAATTTAATTATCCCTTAGTGCAGTCCTCAGCAATGTCTCTCCCCAAGAATAGAAATAACGTCTCTGAGCTCATATACTGCGAAAGCGAGATCACAGCGAATGATGACTAATGCGTTTCTTGAACCATGTAACAATCGTATAATACTGGAACTTGCTATAGGAAAGCACTATGTCTGCAAAAACTTATCAGCATTTCCAAATGACTCACCACTAACAATAACTGAATAGGAAAATGATTACTTTAGTGTGTTCTGGCTATTCAGTTCAATAATAGTTTAAGACATTCATGACTGTATCAGCAAATTAGGCATTAGGCTAATTGTTCCTTCATAAATTTAAGTGCATAGCTTCAAATTGTTTATTAAAGTGGACCCGTCACCCAGACACAAAAATCTGTATAATAAAAGTACTTTTCAAATTAAACATGAAATCCAATTTTTTATTAAAACATTCATAGCTGTTTTAAGCTCATTTAAAAATCTCAGCTGTCAATCAAATATTGTCTGCCACTTCTTTATGCCTTAGGCATAGAGGCGGGGCAGATAATTACTTTCACTTTCCATTCAGCACTTCCTAGATGTCGCTGCTCCCCACACATTCCCCCAGTTCCCTTAACCATTTCATTGTGTAGCCAGGACATGGGGATGGACATCGGGTCCCCCATTCTGGTGCACAAACAAGATTCTGAGATGATACAAGACTTGTCTTAATAACAGTGTCCACAAAATGGCTCCTGCCTGCTTGCTAGAATTTTGAATTCCCAGACTGAACTAAACAAGATCCAAATAATTTATATAGTGTAATTAATGTTCATTTTGTTTGACTAATGTGATAAAATATGATTTTGAATATTTTTTTGGGGTGACGGTCCACTTTAAAAATATAACAAAAACAAATATAAAGCCAAGAAACAACAAAGAATTTTTCGAGGAGAAAGAAAAATAGACGAAGACAGGTATATTAGTGACACTTCAATAAGATGAACAGACATATAGTTAGAGATCGACAGATATATTGATGACAGATAAAGACATATGGATAGTGAAATAATGATTTGATAATGTGCATTAACGTCTGTATATTCTATTAAACATGGACCTGGAAGACATCTCAAGAACATTTCTGAAGGAAGTAAAGGCCATTCCATGTTTTCTTAGCACACTCAACTATCTCTTATGCTCTTACCACCATAAATATAATAAAAGGCACTAAGTTTGCCCAGGAGCAGTAACCCATGGAAAGTAATAATATATTTGCTTTTAAACAGTTGACCAATATATGTTACCTACTGATTTGTTACCTCTCTTGGGTAAACTTAGAGGGGTATTTACTAAAACTTAACTTTTTCTCATGCTAATAAAAAAAAATTTAACCAAACTCCCAAACCTGACTTCCTGTAATTACTAATAACTAAAAAAAAACCACTGTTGTCCTGGGTCTGGGCCCTTGTGGCCTTTCCACAAGTCCAGCCTGGAATTGACACCTTAAAAACTCAACTTCATCGAAGACAATTCAAATGTATTGAATTATCAAAGGAAAACCAGAGCAGATCACAATTTCAAGAAACATCTTCAGGGACAGCCGCCATTTACTTCTACATGACCTTGGCAGGTTTTAGTTTAACAGGTTTTCAAATTTGGCTTTGGTGTGTAATAAATCTCTAAAAAAGTTTGTTTTTTCTTTTCCTCTTAAAATTTGAGTTTTCACTTTAAAAACCATACAAAATCGAGGTTTAATAAATAGGCTCCTTAGTGTCTTTCATTACACATAGATTTACAGCAAGAAAAACATCCCAAAAAAAAGTTTCTTGCTCTTAGTTCTCACACCCAAAACACTGTGATGTAGTTTGCTATAGCCAGGAGCACGGTATGGTGAAAAAAGTTAGAGGTGATCCACATGTGTATCAGAAAATGAGAACAATCCTGTTATCAGGAATATCCCTGCTGACCCAAAACAACAGTCTATAATATGAATTGCCAAGGATATTCCATCATTGTTCAGCATGATTAGCATTCAACTTTTCTATATTCTGTGGCATGGTACATGGGTAATGGGGGTCAATGCCAAACGTTTGGCCTCATTAGAGAACTTGAAGTCCCATAACCCCTGGTTAGAAAGTTAACTAGTGTTTGCAGTTTACAAATATCATTATGACCCCCAAAAAGAAGTCCAAGTGATGTAAAACAATAGATTGTCTACTGCCAGGTTCATAGAAAATAATGTTATCCCTAAAAATTTGTGGATGCACAGAGGACAGCGCTAAATTGTTTTGTTTCTTCTTCACCAGTAAGTGAAAGGGCCACCAAAACCTAGATGTGAGCTTAGACTGCAAGTTTCTCTCTGCAAAGATGACCCAGTGAATGGTCCTTTCTATGGAAGCTGCCTTGGGGTATCAGAAAATGAGAACAATCACATTATCAGGAATATCCCTGCTGACCCAAAACAACCATTATGAAAAAGGCAGGAAGCCCTGACGTATATTGCAGTCCTAGAAGAATACTGAGGGAAGCCGACCTCAGTAGTAAAGGAAATGCAGGCTGGTGGGCAGATGAAACCTAGGGGAGACAATGTGAAGCTTTGCTCTGTACAAGAACCCTGGCTCCAGGAAAAAGCAGCAAAATAATAGCATAACAGGCTGAAGGAACCTAAATGGCCAGCCACTGAAGGATCACTCCCTCTGGTGAAACAATAAATGGGCTTGTAGTTTTAGGACATTTTCAGTAGAAGACTCACTCAAAGATGTTATCACATTGGATAAAGAACCCAAAAGGAGTCTCTGACCAAGTGAGATCCTCAATAGGATAATACTATATGGAACAGAAGGACTTCATGGTAAGACAATGCTGATTAACATCAAGAGAACAAGATGTACAAATTATAATTTGTGTTTTGTATTAAAAGTTAATTATAAGTGATTTTGTTGTGTGTTAGTGGTCTTTATTTTGCTTGCAAGTCAACTTCCCCCTGGTGGAGGAATATGGTGTCTAAACTCTAACTACAATACCAACAGTATACTCATATCTGTCCTGAGCCAAAACTTTAGGGCCTCACCACAGATACCCCGAGAGACTGCAACATCTGAGACACCTTTTTGAGGGATTTACAGGCAACACTTTTAGACTTAGCATTAGAGGTGGCATATTGGTTTTTATTTAATAGATCCAAAACTGTTGGAATTCAAGAGAACGTAGTATTTTTAATTCCTATTTTCCTTATAATTCTATCATCTTTACATCTCAAGGTAAAAAAGATGTATATGTTATCTTTTTTAGCTAATAAACATTCACTCTTTACAGGGAGTTTAATATTATTTTGATATATATGGGTTTAATATGTTCATTATTAGCCCATGGTAGATATAGATATGTGTTAAATGTCATAAGCATCAGCTGTTAATACTTATTATTTTTATTTACTTTGCAATTCTCACACAAAGCAATCTTCACCTTTCACATTAATGAAGACACAGAGGGTATGGGCCTTCCAATAAACAAGACTAAGGGCCCAGGTTTCATGAGTCATTTAGTTGTACATTGACTCATAACACCCAATCTGTGTCTCCATGTTATATTTCTAGATATATACTGTATGTTGCAACTGTTAAAGGTTACTGCTTAGTTATAATTATCAAATGTATCAGGTCCATGAAAGTGGTTGTCAATCAATAAGTGGTTCCATGTTAAATGTACTGTTTATTTATTGTGTCATCTGTAATAATGCTGCCCTTCTGCCCATGCATTGTGGATTCAAGACTCCCATTTGCACCATTCTGTTGACTTTGGCTTAATAAAACTAATAACCGCAGGACCCCTGAACCAATGAATAATCCCTTCTGGTGGGAAAGAAATCATTGACTTTTCAGTAATTATCAGGTAGGTGGTTAAGTCATCTTGTAGTTAAGGTATACTCTGGTTATTTCAGCTTGAATTTCTATGTAAGCATGGACCCAACCCCCATGTGCTCCTATTATCAAGGCAATGTTTAAACAAAATTGCTATTTCATTTCCTTTAAAGTTCCCACAATAAAAATCAAGTGACAGAGCCTGAGCATGGAAGTCCTACTTTTTGGTGGCTGCAAGCTTTCAGCTGGATGTTATTTTTAGCTGAGTGTATTTGATGCAGTTGGACAGGACAAGGAATCAGCAATGGAGAATCAATCAAACTAACCTAATGTGACTTGATCATCCAGCGAAATGGAAGAGCGTGTACCTGTATTGCTAACCTCTCCCGTGCCAAATGGCCTCGTGCTTTACTACATTGCTCTGCAAGGAGCTTCCCTGCACTTGGCCAATGAAAGGGTTACGGCTAAGGTCCACTCGGAGGTTGCTACTCAAAAAAGGAACCCAACATCTCTAAACAGGCAACATATTTGCTTTTACTTTTTATGGTTCCTATGCAGCCCCCCCCCTTCAATTATTAACAAATACACTATTTATCTTGGTTAATCCTTTCAGTACCAGAAAAACAAAATGTTCTTTCCCGTGAGGCCCAATAAGCAATTATTTTAGCTTGATGATACTAGGAACGACTGTGTTCTCCTGAGAAAAGCCATGATCAAATTACCCCAAATAAAGAGGATTAGGAAATTCTAGGTGCACAATGTCAATGAAAGATTAAACATTTGTTACCCCTTGCTATAATATAATTGGGCTCTTTCCACTGTAAGAGAGTGGGGTGTATAAACAGTTAAAATATCAGGACTATTACTTAATATTATTTATCATAAATAAGGAAAACCCATTACATCCCATTTTCTCTAACAAGTTAACCATAGTCTGTGCTCGTCTGTCTAGATCAGGGGTCCCCAACCTTTTTTGCCCGTGAGCCATATTTAAATTTAAAAAAGAGTTGGAAAGCAACACAAGCATGAAAAAGTCCATGGGGATGTCAAATAAGAGCTCTGATTGGCTATTTGGTAGCCCCTATATGGACTGGCAGCCTACAGGAGAGAATGTTTGGCAGGACATCTGTTTTTTATGCAACCAAAACTTAAAAAATAAGCCCCTGCTTTGAGGCCACTGGGAGCAACATACAAGGGGTTGGAGAGCAGCATGTTACTCACGAGCTACTGGTTGGGGATCACTGGTCCAGATATACAGGAATGGGACCTGTTATGCAGAATGCTCAGGATCTGGGGTTTTCCGGATAACGATTTTTACTTAATTTGGATCTTCATACTCGAAGGGGCCCATTTAATAATAATCTAATTTTTTTTCCAAAAATCTCAATGAATTTGTGGTTTTCTCATTTTTTTTTAAAAAAAGATCTAAAAATGTGACATTGATGAAGTGTAAAAACCACTGAGACCTCTAATACAAAACTTTGGCAGGTAAACACTGTCAAGATCCTATACAGGTCAAGTGGAGCTGCGCTGATCCTATTGGACAGCTTTCAAGCAATTCAGACTTTTAGAGGTTTTCACATTTTTTTTCTCTAGAAATTGTGAGAAAAACCTGAATTTTTAGGTGTTTTTGGTTGTCATATGAGTGCAGTGTAATTTTCCATTTTTATTCAGATTTTTTTAATAAATCTCATAACAAGTGTGGTATTAGAGTTTGTCAGTTTAGTCGTGGTTTTAAAAACCTCTAAAAACCACAAAAATCTGAACTTTGACAAATAGGCCCCCTAGTCGCTTAGAAAATTGTGTAAACATGAAATCAACCCAATAGGCTGGTTTTGTCTCAAATAATGAAATCTTAGTTGGGCTCAAATACAAGCTCCTGTTACAGATAAAAAGCACAGATTTCCAGACTTATTTTATTTGCTGTTTCCTTCAGGCAGGAGGGAAATATTATATCCTTCCACACCTGCTGTTGTCATATCACATTACGGCACCAACTCCAGATCTACACGTTATAAGGCATCTTCCTTTATCACAGATCTCTGAAACATAATCTTGAAAAGGGTGAGTTTAAGCTGTAAATTGATTTGGGCTTATCTGAGCCTGGAATGAGATGAGCTTAGAGAATTCAATTTGCACATCGTATATCCATGTGTTTCATAAGAATTCTGCATTAATCAGAATACGTGGGCTTATCTTTAACTGGAAGCTACGGAAGTGCCCCAGATTAAAGGGCAGAGCTGGTCAATTGAGATACAGGGTTGCCCAGGTATGTACTGACATAGACCTGCTGGAAAGCTTGTCCCCCTGTTTCACTGTGGCCTTAACGATTTCCCAGAAAAAGCTCATGGAAATTGCTAGCGTTCTGTAGTAAATTGATTTCATTACAGCAATTTCAGAATACCGAGGAAAATTGTTTGAAAGTATAACCAAGATTGCGGCGGTAAGAAATCCATCTCCCCAGGTATGCGGTTCAATAAAAGAATTAATGACAGCCATTAATCCCATTATCATTTAGATAATATCACAGAGAAGGATTGTGACCCGGCTCAGCCCATCATTTTTGTTTCTATTGCAATGCCCTGTACAAGAGATAGTGAGGTTAGTGGGGTTTAGCAACTTCATTGAGATATTAACCTTTACCTGTTCTTCAGGAGGTGCAAAACTCATTTCCTGACTACAGGACAAAATGAGGAATGTGTAAGGGATGCTGTAGATCCTCGAGTGCAAGAATTCTACTATGGAGCCGGGATTAATACATTTAGATGCATCTCTGCAAGGGATTGTGGAGGTTATTTGCCCTGTAAAGAAGGGGGGTTCACTGGAGGTAATTCAATAAGTAATAAATGAGTTTTCACTGGATCCTCAGGCAGCATCATCAGGTTCAAACTGAAACATTGGGACAATTTTGGCCATGCTTCCAACAAATTGCCCCAATTCAGTCTACTTAAAGGGCAAGGAAAGACAAAGAAATAAAATCCAATTTTTACTTTCTTTACTGAAAAAGAAATCTATCTCCAATATACTTTAATTAAAAAATGTGTACCGTTTTTATAAGAAACCTGACTGTATGCAGTTAAATTCTCCCTTCATTTAGTGCTGTGGATAGGAATTGTCAGACGGTCCCTAACTTCTGGCAGGGAAACAATCATACTTATGAACAGCAGGGGGAGCCCCTGCCTTACTTACCAGCCATGCAGAACTCAAGCATCTTTGCTTTTTTCCCTGATTTGATAATTTATGACGATCCCTCAGCAGCCCAGACCACACTGAGCATGTGTATGTAGTCTAGTCTTGCAAAGATGTATAACAAAGTTACAAGATGACAGCCCCCTGTGGCCAACTTTGAAAGCATAAATCATTTGTTTGATTAGGCTTGTGGTGCAGTAAGTTCATGTTTATGTTTAGTATACAAAATACACTATTTCTACCCTTATTCTATTTTACACTTTCCTTGTCCTTTAACTCAATTAACTGGAATAGACATGGTTTTGCCCCAAGGAGACAAGCTAGAGATCATAAAAGTGTGTATGATATCACATTGACTATTTTCTCAAATCCAGGACAAGTGAGAAGCTACAGTATGTATCACTGATGCACACAATATGTTCTACTAGTACACAGCAGAGCTATAGTTGACTCCAACCCAACTGAAGTCCTTAAGCTAGAAGCCCATTCCCCCCATGGAAGTGTCTTGGCTCAATTACCCCTTTTGTATTCTCTATTTGTGGTGAGACTATTGAAAGATAAACACTAGAGTCAACCAAGAAAGTGATTAACAGATGAAGGCTGTGTAATGTAAAATGCTCTTTTGGCACCTGGCATCCATCTTGGAAAGACTTTGGTTTGCTAATTGTTTTTTGGCAAGAGCCACCAGTTATGTGACATATCTTAAACTAAACACCATGCATGTGACTATCCCCTACCAATGACTACCTTTCATATAATTATTGCAAGAACTTTTGGTTTTAAAAATTATATTACATAACCTCATGCAATGGAGGACCACTCGCCTTTTGTTAATACTCTTGTTGAGAGTGTTAAAAATAAGTCTTTTTATGCTTGGGAATGTTTCCTCTTGTTTGGGACTTGACTTATGTCCCTGATGGTGAAAGATGCCATAGGTGATCCCAACTAGGTGGCTAAAGTAGCTGGGAAGAGGCATGGCACAGATGATTATGAACAAGGTAAGATGATTTTATTCATTGGACATTTGAGAGTTAGTTCTAATTGCAACCACAGTACTGAAGCTAGAACATTTGGAAAGGGTTGGTGTTGTTTGCTGCTGTGACTCAGCCATAGACTTTTCAACTTTATGTTGGTGAGATGTATAAACCCCACACTAAGCTCTATGTTACATGGAGTGAAATTCTGTCGAGCCCACAGGTACACGTGGATTGCCTAAAATAAATGTACAGCCTCCCTTGGGTCTTGTCTCCGCCTCTTCAACAAGTATTTATGGAGAAAACACAGAATAGGTGCCTCCCTTGGGTCTTGTCTCCGCCTCTTCAACAAGCATTTATGGAGAAAACACAGAATAGGTGGAACGGCAGTGATGCAGTAAAATGATGATAAAAAATAAATAAATCCCATAACGGTTATTTTATGTTTTCTGCTGTTGTCTATTGCTGATAGCTTTTATGTACAACATAAGATATGATTGTATATTTACCATAGCATAGGCATTGTAAAGGTCCATGGATGCCTCCTAGAAAAGGAAGGGAAGTTAGTTAATATCCAGGGGTGCAGTGATTCCTGGTGGTAGCAGTAGAGCACAGGGCATCAGAGTATCATGTATATAAGACTAAGTTCAGGAGAAGGCCATCTCTTTGCTTCCACATATTTTTGGAGAGAGATCAAGAAATAGTTCATCTGAAATTAGTCAGCTCAGGACTAAAGCTGAGATGCTCTAGATGCATTACTTGAGATAGGGCAGACAGAAGGGGCAGTTGGAGTTGCGTCAAGAAATAAAAGTGCACTTTCCCAAAATTACATGAAAGTTTTGCTTATTGAATACCAATTCTGGAGGCTTATGATTGGTCCTAAATTGTGTGTGTGAAATTCATTTGACTGAGGCTTGGATTCACCGAGCAGTGTCTATGCTGTGGGATGGGAGATGGACTAAACAGAAGAATACTTCTACAGATACGAAGAATACAACTTGAAGCAATATTCTTAATCTCTATAATTTTAATTATCTCTATTATCTCATCTATCTCTCTCTCTCTCTAAATAACCATACAAGAACAGCTTGCCGAATAAAAAGAATCCTGATCAAAGAGTGCACGGAACCTACAAGGCAGTTTATCGTTTGGATTTGGTGATGAGCAGTTCCAATTCAGTGTTATCTTCAAATCCAGTCTAGTATTTATGTTGTCAAGGAGATGGCTCTATTTATAACCTGCTTGGGCTTTTCATGTACTTGTCAGTGAGATAGATTCATTTTGTAGAGCTCTTTATGAGCCTTTTATGTAGGATCCCTCTATTGCCATTTCATTTTTGTTTTTTTTTCTGATTTCAATAAGATAAACTTGACTCCAAAAAATATAATAGGAAGGCATCCAATGAACTGTGTAGCTTAACTGAAGAGGACATAGATTAGCTGTAGTAGGGTTCTTTCACAGTTTTTTCCCCTAATAGATGAATAGATCACTAAACAAGCAGACGTGGGCCAAATTTTGGCCACCAATGTGCTAAACTAAATTGGGTTAATCCAATTGTTCGCCCTAGAGCCAACGATCATCCAATTGGAGTTATGGATATCCTGTGGCTCATTTATAAACACTGGGTAAATGTGCACCTGGTAACCCATAGTAACCAATCAAAATTTACTTTCATTGTTCATCCTGAAGGTGGCTGAAAAATGCCAGTCACTGCTTGGCTGCTATGGGTAACTGCACATTTGTCAAGTGTTTATAAATGAGCCCCTGGGTTGGCAGCTCCTCATCTATTGGATATCTGTAGGTCCCCATAGATAATCTGATCATTGGCCCCAGGACAAACAATTGAGTTTACCCTACAGCACTACGAAATTTGTTGGCGCTATATAAATGTGTGTTAATAATAAATTAATAATAATATTTGGCTCAGCATATTGATGGCCAAACCAGGCCCAGGTCCACTTGTTTGCTGATCTATCAGTCTAATATGGGACACGAACGATGAAAAGACCCTACTTCTGATATACTAAACCCTCCTGGATGGTGTCTAGGTCTATAGGATCAGATCATTAATGACTTGTGACAGCAAGTAATGACACATACTCATTATATAAATCCCCCCTGGACTAAAGGGTCCAAATAAAGTATGGAATATGGCCGCCTGTAGATTATAGCATGATAGTGGCCCTGGTTTATTCATCAAGGAAAAATATTACACCATACATTTTATTACTAAAGCATTAATAGTATGGCCTGCAAATACAGGTTGATCTAAAAATGTATCATTACAAATGTAATATTTGTGAAATTATTTTTATACCCCATGAGACCAGTGTTTAGGAGAGCTTATTGTAAATGCGTCGCATTCTTCCTTATCTTGTTGTTATGTGATGCCTTGTGAAGAAGGTCTAATTTTTGTGGGCACGGCCATGGGCACTCACAAAGGCACCGTAAGCCATGCAGTAAAACCTCCATTAACTTTTATTTCCTTTTACTGTATCACACCCATTATTTATATATGTTTTTGTATTCTTGCTGTGACATTTAAAATTGAAATAACCAGCAATTTGATGTGACCATAACCAGCTAATTATCAATTATGCCATTTAGCAAAGGATTCAGCAATAATGGAAGGCTGAGATCCTGCGTGCATGACATTTTTAATGACTCACTGTGAGTATGAATTAGTATGCTTGGTCTTATGACACAATTAGCTGATAACACTCTGTGCTCTTCAGCTAAAATGGAAGCTGATTGATCAATATGCTGCAGATCTCCATTAGCGTGTGAGGGCTTCTGGCATTAGCATTTTATATGAAGAAGACATTTATGACCAGTTTAGCATGTCTTGGTATGGGATTCGTGAGAGCTGAGCCAAGACAAGTCATTCATGGGGTGCTTGGGTTTTCAAACACTGGAAGGCTTGAAGGACCATATAGCTGCATTGGAACCCCATATCTAGCATGGGCCAAAGAGGGCAAATATATTTTATTCTGTGAATACCAGAAAAAATCATAATACAATGAGCCAAGATTTCTGTTAACTGGATCATCTCTTCCTGTGCTCATGAACAGTTTCAATGTTCTACCATGTCATTTCCAGCTTGAAGGGCCAAAGAATTAAGTTGGGTGTACACAAGCAGATCAATGTTGTCCAATCTAGATGGATGCATTCTGCCAAATCACTGAAATTCATTGTCAACTCTGCACTCAGTTGCTCTCTTCTTGGCTTCTCCCACAAAAAACCTGATTTTTGTTTTAGTCGATTATATTAACTGTTTAGGGAAAAATCCTACATCCTATAGATGTTATAGCCACAAGAAATAGCTGTGAATCAGTATTTCCATACCAGGGTGTGGTGTCAGTTTGCTCAATTTAAACCTATCTGACATGCATAACTGTAACTATGGTGTAAATCATGACCTGAGTGGCCTTTAATCATGTCAAACAAACTTACCGAGACTGCAAAACAGATTTAGAATTTGCTCAAGGTAAATATTTGCATAGGAAGTGGATGTCTGGGGAAATATAAAAACATCTTAAATGACTCCCCGTTGCCTTTGTTGACGTGGGCTGTGGTCTTCTAAGGCATAACCAAAGCAAAAAAAAGTATTGCATGCAGTTTACAGAGGTGAAGATTGCACATTGGCCAATGATCACTCAGGTTTTAGTGCATTGGACGGTACATGTGGATGACCAAGCTACAGTGGAACAAGATCCAAATAGTTGTATCACTAGGTAAAAGTGATGGCCTGTGCAGTTCTGGATGGGCAATTAACCTCCACATATCTAATACATAGGGTCATTGGTCAACCATATTTATTTGTCCAATATTTGGCTGGGTCCCCTATAGACATCAGATAACCTAATACCTACTCTTACAGCAATTAGATAAACATATATTTTATAAAGCCCCATGGTAAAATGGGCTGCTGTGAGTCCTTCTAGGCTGGGGTCCAACAGGGTCTGGGCCAGCCAGGAGATACTCTGGAATCTTACCCTGTTTGCTTTGCTGTAATGGGACGTATTACAGGTATGGGACCTGTTATTAAGAATGCTCAGGACCTGGGGTTTTCTGGATAATCAATCTGAGGATCTTTATACCGTAAGTCTACTAGAAAATCATATGTATCCCTGGAGTAATCTCAACCCCCCCCCCACATAAAACTCATAATTACCAAAGATGAATCATTCTAACTACATTTCTCAAATAATTATGATTAAAAACACTCACATCCTGACCCAGACCTCATGTCTTCTTTTAATTCGAGGAAAATAAAAGCATGTAATTGAAACATTAACACCAGACATCAAACAGTATATAGCTGGGCATTGGGCAATAATAAAGCACAGCTGAGATAATATTTCAGCCAAGTAGCAATTTAAGATGTCAGAATTAAATGGTGATTAGTTTAGTTGCAGTGGGAATTTTCTGATAACAACCCTGATGTTATACATTAATGTATAGCCTTCAGGCGCAAGTTCTATATTCTAAAGATTGAACCTGCTTAAAAATCCTCCCCTTCTCACTAAATGATACCTTTATCCACTCCCATCATACATTACTTACAGTTTAGCCATTAAGCTATTATTATATTAATAATGATTTGGAAGAACGAGTAGCTGTTCTCAGTATACCCCTGGGCTTCAATATACCTGGCTGAAATCCAACAATCTAGTCAAAACAATTAGTCCACTAACAACCTCTGCATTTAAAATGGAATAGTCTATGAATATTCTGCCCATTTTGGCAATTAAAGTATATTCAGTGGAAATATTTAGCACATCCAGCCTGTAATGGCTTGGAGTGAATTGTGATTGTTTTGAAATAGATTATTTTGCTAAGACTAGGAGGGGCAATAATGGTGTGAGATGTTCATTATTCCTTCCCTGACTTTCTTTTAAGATTGGGGACTTCCTCTGCTGTTGGCTTTTTATAAGAGCTTTGAACACTGATTTAGGGACTATGTGATTTATGAGATTAGCAGTGATAGTAGCTTGAGCAGACAGACAACATAGTCCAATTCCTTTAACATGAATATGGATAAAATGTTCCTTTCCAAAGCAGCCCAGAGGTTCAGCCCTATAACTGTAATGACCCAGGTCTTCACAGTTGTCCCCAGGAGCTCCCTATCTTCTTGTCTTGTTGACCTTGCAACTACTTTCACAGTTCCCTAGCATGACGTGTTGAGTATCTGGCCTGTGAATCTTGGTGAACTCCATCATTTTGGTGTTTATTACTTGCTTAGCGGCTTGTGAGTTCCAGCCTCCGTTCTGGAGGAAGTCCAAAGATGTGAGGTGAAGCATGTGCAGTGGAATCAAGGACCAAATGTGGCTTCCCGTTCACATGTTCCTGTTCAGCGATCAGCACCAGGGAGCACAGGGAACGAGGTCTATAACCCATTCTACTTCTATAATCAGGTACAGGGGAGCAGGGTCACTCTGTGGTGTGTGTTTGGTGTGTCTTGAGAGGCAAGATGGGACGTGTAAGGAAGCCCTATGGTTAAAATATGGGCTTACTTCTCCTTTAAAGAAGAACTAAAGCCTAAATAAAGAAGTAGCTAGAAATGCTGTACATTATGTTTTGGCCTTCTGTATCAGCCCAAGGAAACCACAGCCCTTTAGCAGTAAAGATCTGTGTCTCCCCAGTAGATGCCCCAGTAGCTCCCCATCTTCTTTTCTGATTCACTGATTCACATGCTCTGTGCTGCTGTCACTTACTGAGCTTAGGGACCCACTCACAATATACACCTGATAGTGTCATAGAAATATAGTCACAATATAAGGCTGATTAGTCATTAATACACATCATTAGAAACATCACAATTTAATAATCAGCAAACCTGTAGCATCAGCTTATATTACAGCCAGGGAAGCTCATTTTCTGCTGCTGTTGCTGGATAATTAGTGATGACCCCTAAGCTTAGCTTCTCAACAGCTGCTCAGAGCCCACTGAGCATGTGAGTGTCACAGACACTTTCCAAGATGGTGACCCCCTGTGACAAGTTTCAAGTCCTGGATCATTGCTGCTATTGACAAGCTGAAACTTTAGGCTGGTGCAGTTTAGTATATAAAACTTGCCATTTTTAGCCCTATTGATTTTAGCCCTAATGGTTTGGACGTCCAAAGTTTGCAATTTGTCACGCAGAACAGAACACATGATATTATTTTTTTAATTGGTCCATAGAAATAAAAACATTAAATGCACATCACAAACCCAATGCAAAACCACCCAGATCTGCGCCAAAGGATACAATTTTTTTTCCTCTCAGTTCTTTTTAATTTTCTAGGAGAATATAACTAATTACCCAATGTCACTGCTGAATTATTACATGATGTAGATTTACATAAAGCTGCGGCGGTCCCTCGAGTCACATACGAGTTGATCTATTATTTTATATTCCTGCTAATAATGTGCTGCCAGAAGGGTAATTATACTTCGCTCTGACGATTCTGAACTTCATTTTCATTCTTAGCCAGGAATACTTTTAGAAATCTTAAAAAAAAAGTTCCAGCAAGTTTACAGATATATACATACATGTGCAAATACACAGACTCTGTCATTAGCCGATTCATCAAGGAACAATAAATAACACAGATTATGGACCAAGGTTTTTTTTTCCCATGATGCATTTTGCCACCCCTGAGTTTGGGGGTGTTCACCCCCAAAATGTAGTGCAGGACTTAAGTACAGTGCTCTTCCTGCACATGGCGCCAAATTTTGCACTTGATGTTGATTTGCAGCCTCTTAAATGCTCTAGAGAACTTGTGGCCTTGACCTAGTAAATCAGCTCTTTAGTCTTTCCTAATGTCTCATTGTTTCACGTTGGCTGAACAAAGCCTTCCTTATAACTTTTTTTATCCATTACCAGCAGAGGGTTTGGTCTAGTACCAAGGCATGGCCTGATAAACTGGACTGTAAGAGAAACGCTCCATGGCACCTCCAATCCTTTACATATGATAATAACTTTTCCAGGAGATAGATTTTTTGACCTCGTCCTAAGCATCTGCAGGAAAATATGTCCTATAATATGGCACACAGGTGTGCATTGGAAGAACAAGGTATATTGTAAACAAAAACATGGCTTCTTGTTCTTTGCCCCCCGCCCCCTTTGAAATAAAAGCCCTTGTGTCTTTTTAGCCCTTTGTAATTTTGGTCCTTGCCCCTTATCTGGAATCAGTATTGTGTGGTATCTAGTGTGGAGGCACCAGAAGCATCTTCAAGGATCTTCATGCTGTGTGCATTTCTGTGTAGTTTTTGTGTGGGTGACTAGTGGGAGGGAGTTGGGTTGGTACAGATGTAAAAATTCAAAAAGGTTTATTGCTGTACTTGTGGAGGACAGTAAAAGTTCCCACCGTCAGGATTTTAGCAGAATTAAAAGACTAGCCCACAGATCCATTTTTTTCTACTGCTCTTATGTCTAAGATCAGTGCTTCCCTTACCTGATACCCCCACACCTGGGGTCAAACCAACTGCCAAATCAGACAGCTATTTATCAGGTTAAAAAACCCAGTTGCTCCGTGGTCTGCATATGAATATTTTATGATTAGATCCTTTACCTAAATGACAAACAATCAGAGCAGCCCAATTTGGCCCATGACATGGTGGGGTCACCAAGTGAGCAGATCTTTCTATCAAAATCCGATGCTCTACTGCATAGGCATATGTGCATACTTTTATTTCTTATTAATGCAAACTCTAGTCACAGGACTAAGCCACAAATCTTTTAAGAAGCTAAGAACACCTCTGAGACAGCGAGGGAATATTACCAATATATTCCATGTCTTTCATAAACATCCATGGATACAATTACCTTTCTTTGGATCAGCAGGCTATTGATCACACCAGCAGTTATATTTCACAAGGAACTGGAAGTGACTTCACAACAATATTGCCCTCTTGATACGGAAATAAGAGGCCAATTCAGATACTTCCTACTGTGTGAAATATTCACAAGACCGGTACTGGTGGCATCTGTGGTGCTCATCTCAGACCTGCATAATAATTGTTCTGCATAGAGATAGCGGTTGTTGCATAGAGAATTATATTTCGCTAATGTTATTTATAAGAATCCTGAAACTGAAAGAAGGTAGCATCTTATAAGAGTAGAAGGAAGAATGGATAGTGCAAAATGCAGGGAAATATGTCAAAGAAACCTATTTTAGTCTTCTAAAAACCTGAAGTTTGTGAGAAACCTCGCCTATCTGCAGGACAATGAAGCCAACCACCAAATTTACATCAGAGGGGCTCAATGATGTGTAGTTGAAGAACATAATTTAAAGAGATGGTAGCATTATGCTTCAGGTCTTCTCTTCACCAGTGGGGTTTAAGCATCTTGTTAGAAAGGATGGAAGAATGGATGTTGCAAAATGCAGGGAAATAAGTCAAGGAAACCTGTTTCAGTCTGCTAAAACCTGAAGTTTGTGAGAAAGTTAATCTATAAGTAGGACAATAATCCCAAACATAAAGTAAGATTGGAGGGACTCAATGATGTAGTGTAGATACAATGTCACAGTCAAAACTCTGGAATCAGTCCAGGTGATGAACTATGACACGCACTATTCACTTATAAACAGGAGCAAATCTGCCTACAATACAGGGTCAAACAGTTCCAAACAGTATGCACAGACAGTACATATATACCCCAAAAAGTTAGTCACAAAAGGGAGACCAACAAATCCACTGTAAAAAAGTGCTTAAGACCATAACTGGCTTAAAGAAACTCCATCCTTCTTGGGCCTCCAAATGAATTGGGATATGTCCATTGTTTTCTTCTTAGATGGCCAACCCTCATTGATGGCAGACCCAGAATGTACTCAATAATACCTCGGGATGTATATATACACAAAGATCTAGCGCTATTCTTGCAATACAAACTTCATCTACTTCACCGTAAATTGAAAGACACAGTTGGGCAATGGACAAAGCTATCCCTCACACTAATAGGCAAAATGGTTTATCTCTCCAAATCTTTTTATATACTGAGTAAGATCCCTTGCCAAATTCCCAAGAAAGTCTTTCAAGATATAGACTGGAAACAGTCTGAATTTATTTTGTGAAATATAACTCCTACCCTCCAGGACCACTCTCAATGCCCCACAGGGCCAGCTAGGAAAACATCTGATGAAGAGAATCCAGCATCTATACTGGAGGCACTGTACCTTACCTCAGTATAAAGTTTATACAATGCCTTATACAGAACCCAGAAAGATTATAGCCCTTTATTATCCATTATGGATTCTACTAAGACAGCCTGGGATGCCACGGTGCACTAGACTATCACAACTGGACCAATGTCAACTGACACTTTGTTGCTGGGCAACAGTAACCTCTCATGCTTTGTGTTTCCGGAAGCTGGAACCTGGACTAAGATAGGAGTGAAATGCATGCCTCATGTCTATGCTAACTCAACTCAACACCTCTATTCACATGGAAAGGATTTTGAGAGCTGTCTCTTGGAAAAAAAAGTGTCAGTTTGATGGTTCCCACTTAATAAACAGGCACTCAACTGTTTTAGGTTTTATTAAAGAAGTTCCAAAGCACTCATGCAGTGAGTGTTGGACAAAGTAATTGATTGTACTAGGGAAAAATGAACACACCAGTCAGTGACTTCACAAATGAAGATGTAACTCACAATTTATATTTATCCTGGTTATCCCTTTTATCAGTATCAAAGCAAAATTACAATTTTCCTTTTTTCTAGGTGGTGTGTCATTTTTTTCCAGACAAGAGTTAAAACCCCAGTATCACTGTGCTGGCTGGTACATTACATGATATACAGTTTGTCTCAAGTTGGGATTCAGTCGTGCTCTTAAATAAGTTGCTTGTAGCTTTAGCTGGTAAATTGTCAGCCATTATCAAAACATTTCTCTAAACTACATGAAATATCAAATTATTCTGACAGAGAAGCAACCGAGATGTACAATTTTATAAATAGTGTCACCGTAAATACCAGCGATATGAAATGATTCAACGGGGACTGAAGAGCTACCTGGAGGGATATGCCATGCGTGAGTCATGCTAGCCAGACCATAATATGTCATCAAAGCTGCAAATATACATCCACTGTCAATAACATTTCCCAGGAGGGGCAGAGAACATTCTCAGCAAAATTTCACTATGAATGGGGTCAGTTTTATGCATAAACCATGAAGTGATAACATACACATTGACCTTTAGTTATATTTAACTGATGCAGTGGAGTTTGCTTCCGTTTCCATAATCACTGGGATACATTCATGTTAATACTTGACCTTTAAGGAGGCTGAAGCCTGCCATAACTACCTACATTATAATTCTATATTCTAGAGTTCATTAACTCAAACATCATTCCAGTACCTAGTGTGATTGCTGGTGATAAAAAACAGAAGAGAATGAATGTGAAGATCCAAGATATTCTAGACTCCAGGACTTCACTGAAGCTTCTGTCTGTCTTTGGAAATCCCTGCCAAGTCCAATCAAAATACAGCCAAGTCTTCCTTCGTTACGTGGACCATAAAAGGGTTTCACTTGGGAAGTGTTCCTGGGTTTTGAAGTGGACGAATGGCACAGAAGTATTTCATGAATCTCATAATCAGAAATCAGTTTGAAGTGTCTGCACTCACTCTGCAGTAGTGTTTTCCAAACTATGGGGCCGGCACCCTTAGTGGGTCCCAGGCTGGGGAAGGAAGCCCCAAGACCAGGAAAGGATGAGAGTTGGGGAGAGCAGCTTTAAACACCATTAATCCATAGCCATAAAGCATGGCATACATAATAGGTGTGTAGAAGTGGTATATACATTTAGCCTAGTTCTCATATGAAAAAGCTTTCTTTTCCAAGAAAGATTTTTTGTTACAATACACACTCATAGAGCTGAATCGTCAGATATATGGGTAGAATTCAACCTGTATCTGAGGATTCAGCTGTAAACAGTGGCTGATGTCCAAGGGCCTTCAAAGGCACCTGATCAAGATTTTCTGTCCAGCTCGATCGTTAATTTTCTGTCTTGAAATTGGCATTGATAATAGATATTTTGAAGTCACCCAGACTGTGGTTGGGACTATTAAAATGTTTACCTACATGTGTGTCCAATTTGTTATTGTTTATTGTGAACCGGTGGTTATTGGTCCTTTTTCCTGAGGCTTTGTCCAGTTTCTCCAATGTAAATGCACAACAAGACGACACCTTGGCTCCACTCGTGTAGGAAGGTAGAAAATGCAGGAAAGGCACCGTGTTATAAGAGAAGGCCTCAGTAGATGTTGGGACAGAGAGACCCAGTGGAAAGGAACTTGCTAATAGCTGGCTAGATCCTATATTACAGCTGAATCTCCACCGAGGAGAGTAAAGGTTAGTACCACTGGTGTGGACAGTTAATGTACAATAAGAATTGGGCTATTGGGAGAGGCCCCTAAGGAAGTTGACAGTTAGTTTGCATAATGTGTTGGATTACTGGGCCATCCACAGAGAGAATGCAGGAGCATGTTGTATTGCAGTGTCCAGATGATAAAAACAAAAGATGAACTAAGACCCAAGGAGTTTGCAGGCAGCAGTAACATTTGTGCATAGAGGTACCAGGCCCACAACTGAAAGTACAAAAAGGCACTGGAAGTCTGGTTATTAAAACATCTGGTGGTCAATATGCCTGTTGTTTCAGTAACTCACAGTGGGTGAAATGATGGGAATTTGCAACATTCAGCATTTTATAGTAAAATATCCTTTATAGTTCTTTTCACCATCTTAAAATCTCTCTGGGAAAAAGATTGTGAGGATACATGAACACATTTTACAAGTACATTGGAGGACATTGTAGACAGATGGGGGATCTTTTTTTGAACAGAACTGTCATTTGAGGCAGTGTAGGTGGTTCTTCATGGTAAGGGCAGTGATGATGTGGAATGCACTGCCAGGTGATGTTGTGAGGGCTGATTATGTTGATCTCTTTAAGAGGGGCTTGGATGATTTCTTGGACAGATATAATATCCAAGATTATTGTGATACTAAAATCTAAAGCTAGTTAATGTGTATATATACATATATATATATCTATCTCACAAACGGTGCTCACCGGTGCCTGGGTGCAGTCCACGGGAAGATCTTTATTTTCTTGTGCATATATGTGTACTGGGGTTTATTTGGAGGGGTTGAACTTGATGGACTTTGTCTTTTCTTCAACCCAACTTGACTATGTAACTATATTAGTGAGCTGTCTTATTCCCAATATAGGACTTCAGGGTCGGACTGGGGGTCCCAGGGCTCACCGGGACTACTGTCCAGGGCCCCCCTCCAAACCCCCTGGCCCCCCTAATGTGACGGCGCAAATGTGCATACTGAGTGGCACTGCATGCATGAGTGCACAGAGCCGCATAGCGCATGTACGCACAGAGCTAAACAACACCAGTCAGGAGGGGGGGGGG
>CM044439.1:10000797-10032254 GCA_024363595.1 Xenopus borealis | reverse complement strand
GGGGGGGGGGGGGGTGTCTAGACTGGTGAGGGCCCTTGCAGCCCTCTGGGTTTTTCCCCGGTGGGACCCTGTAGGACTCCCAGTAGCTCCAAATGTATCAGATTATGGCTACATGGTGTGTTGCATGGTGGACTCTTCTGTATTCTGCTGCTAGACCTTTGTGGGAAGCATCAAAACAAACATTCGTCTACACAGAGCCAAAAAATGAAGATACATTGTTCCTCCCTGTATTCAGTCATTTGTTATTCCATAAATCTAATCAAGTGGGGCACTGAGGGTGTCTAAAATGTACTTCCATAGTCTATTTTGTTGGGGGAAAAGCATAGTAGATCCTTGTGTTGTGTGTAGGTAACACATTCAGGAAGTGTTCAGAGATTCAACCGATTTAAATGTACAGCTTGGCCAACAACAGGCAAGCAGTCCATGTCTAGACAAGACAGTTGGAGTATTATAAAGTTTAAATTTCCTTCACCCTTATTATTCACACCTTCATAATGTTGCAATGCTGACATCGTATGAGCATCGAACTATAACAGAAGGAACTAGAGCTTTTCTACCCATTAATGTGCAATAACAATCCCAATCTTCACAACATGTTTGCTGCTATTCCCTTTGTCAGTGTGTTGTTATTTGCTACAAGAGCCCTGCCACCAAAATACTACAATTATTACAACTGGAGCTAAATGAGAGAACTGCAAAACGGCATAGTTAATAAAGTATTGTCTTGAAGTGCTCGCTCTCAGCTGATGATATATCTGTATATAGATATACACACAAGTTGAGGTGTTGACAGGGAGGTGATACAATTAGCACTGTCTGTGCCAGAAAGGTATGTTATTATGGAGTCTGGATAATGTCAAGTACGTCAGACTGGTCAGATGCTGGGCTCTCACTTCCTCACAGGATCAGTCAATAAGTGGGGAGAAGTTCTGAGAGTTCAGCCTGCTTAATGTCATTGCATTTGTAAGTCTGGGGGTTGAAGGTATTTTGAAACCACTGTATATGTATTTTAACACATAAGACACTTAGTGGTAAATTTATCAAAGAGTGAAATCCCGCCACTAGAGGGAAATTCATTTCTATGGGATTTTGAAAGGCCTATTTATCAATGGGTGAAGTGAAAGTTCACCCTTTGATAAATATGCCTTTAAAAATCCCATAGAAATGAATGGAGAGAGGCGGAATTTCCCTCTAGTGGCGAAACTTCACTCTTTGATAAATATACCCCTTAGATTCTCTCTGAGAAATCTCTATTTTCCACCTTCACTGAGCAGACCTCTCAAACCAAGGGCCCAGGCTATGAGTATACATATTGTTTGGGTGTATATTCATAGCCTGGGCCTTAGCTTAGGCTTTATTTTCCCACTATATTTCTCTATTGCAGAGTAGTTTCCCCCTACTTCTTGTTTTTGAAGGTTTTTCTTGCTTCTATGTGTAGTTTCATGCTTACGCAAGCTTCTATTGTTCTTACGTTGGCTGGTCATTATCTCTATCTGGGGTTTCCCTTTTTGGTTTCATTTACTTCTTATTAAAGGGATACTAAACATGATGAATGAGCAATCTGGAACTAGAATTTATGGTATCTACGCATTTATGACACTAAATGAATTCAAGAAAATTTTTTTTATTGCCAAAATGGAATAGAAAGATCGACACTTGGATAACTAAATAGATTAATGCAGTTTGGCATTTCACTGCACATTATTGCAATGATGGTCACCATTTTGATATTACTTTAGTGCTTTTATCAGCACCTGAAGAACACTCCTAAATGATTTCATAATTGGCTTTAAGAAGCCAGTGATGGATCACTGAGAAAACCTTGGTATAACTTTTCTGAAGCTGCATCAGCCATTGCTGTGACCATAAGTAAATCAGTTTCTTGGGACGGATATGATGGAGAGCTCATTCTGCTATAAAGAACACATTGGGATTTGAAATGGACGTTTTGAAGAGCAATTCGTTTTTCAGTTGACTTGAATCCACTATTTGAGGTCAAGCATTTAATTTACCCATTACCTATTAACAAGATTACAGATATAGGAAAAATAGTCAGCTCAATCAGCCATACTTCCAGGAATAGCTATGAAACCAAAAAAATTATCTCCTAAAGTTTCACCCAAATTCAGAATGGGGTATCTATGAAAGCAAATTTGCTGTTTCTCTAAAGTCAGAATAACTGGACTTCAGGCTGTCACCATCCAACCACAGCTTTCTCACTGTTTTGGAACCACGGGGTTTATTTCATTTAATACTAGTACAATATGTCCCATAAATTTCCCATTTAGTAAAGTTGGCCTTCATTATGCCATTGCCCACATCAACTGTGATTGTCCTTTCTGCTCTCCAACAAGGGCATCACATATCAACAGGATCTTGACAAACTGGCAATCTGGGCAGCTAAGTGGCAAATGAGATTCAATATTGATAAATGTAAAGTCATGCACCTGGGATGTAAAGATATCCAAGCCACTTATACCCTTAATGGGACTGCACTAGGCAAATCCATTATGGAAAAAGACCTTGGAGTCCTTGTAGATGATAAACTTGGCTGTAACAAGCAATGCCAGGCAGCAGCATCAAGGGCCAATAAGGTCTTGAGCTGTATTAAAAGGGGCATAGAGTCACGGGAGGAGGGGGTCATTATACCACTTTATAGAGCACTTGTAAGGCCACATCTAGAATATGCCGTACAGTTTTGGTCTCCCTCACTCAAACAGGACATTATTGTATTAGAGAGGGTACAGAGAAGGACAACTCAGCTGGTAAAAAGAATGGAAAATCTTAGCTATGAGGAAAGACTGGCCAAATTGGGGATGTTCACTCTGGAAAAGAGACGTTTAAGGGGTGACATGTTAACTATGTATAAATATATAAAGGAATACTTTATTTACCAGGTCTTTCCAGCTGACACATGGTCACCCATTCCAATTAGAAGAAAAGAGGTTCCAATTAATATTTGGAAGGGATTTTTACAGTGAGAGCTGTGAAGACGTGGCATTCTCTCCCTGAATGAGTGGTACAGGCTGATACATTAGATAGCTTTAAGAAGGGGTTGGACGGCTTTTTAGCAAGTGAGGGAATACAGGGTTATGGAAGATAGCTCATAGTACAAGTTGATCCAGGGACTAGTCCCATTGCCATTTTGGAGTCAGGATGGAATTTTGCCCCCCAAACTGGAGACTTCAAATGGAGTTTTTTTCCTTCCTCTGGATCAACTAGCAGTTAGCCAGGTTAAAAGGTTGAACTTGATGAACATGTGTCTTTTTTCAACCTAACTTACTTTGTTTTTTTGTCACAGCAACAATTTTGCAGCAGTTTTTCGCGGAAAAAAAAATTGCAGATGGCAAAGTGTGGAATTTAGCCAAAAATCCATGCCTAGCAAAAAAAGTGCTCATCAGTATTTGCCTCCCTTGGTAAAGTCCTAACTTGTCAGGAGCAGCACTGAAACAGCACATACCAAATGGGATATTCAGTGCTGTTTCTAATCTGGAACAAACAGAACTAGTCATTGCAGTCATTAATATTTGAATGTGTAAGCTGGTGGAGCATTTGCTAATTTGTCAACCCTTCAGTATATAAACAACACAAATGATAAAATAATTCTAGAAAAGGTATAGCTTTTATGTAGAACTCTCAAGAGAGAGACATTTGGACACTGTTCAAGCTTTTGATTAGGCCGTTTTCCCAGTGCTTTTTAATTTGACTTCAATGGGATGCTGAAAGTTATAGCCAAACAGAAACATTAGCGCATAAAAAGATTTTATATCTAGCATATTTTCTGGCCAATGCCAAGGATTCAAATAAGGGAATTTTCAGACGCAATTACATTTCGATGTGAAGGCACAAGGCTAGAAAACTAATTCATTTTCTTGACAGATTAAATTGTTGTAGCTTTGCATGCAAAGTTGAATTTCATTTACTTTCCCTGGAGAGCACACAAAAACAAAGTCACTCTCTGCAGTTTAGATCAATGGTTCTTCCCCAAGCCCTATTACAGTTGTGTTATTTCTTAAAGGAACAGTTCAGGGTAAAAATTAAAACTGGGTAAATAGATAGGCTGTGCAAAATAAAAAATGTATCTAATATAGTTAGTTAGCCAAAAATGTAATGTATAAAGGCTGGAGTGACTGGATGTCTAACATAACAGAATACAACAAAACATCCTGCTTTTCAGCTCCCTAAATCTGAGTTAGTCAGAGACTTGAGGGGGGGCCACATGGGACATAACTGTTCAGTGAGTTTGTAATTGATCCTCAGCATTCAGCTCAGATTCAAAAGCAACAGATATGGCCAATGTGGCCCTCCCTCAAGTCACTGATTGGTTACTGCCTGGTAACCAGGGTGACCAGTCAGTGTAAACAAAAGAGAGCTGAAAAGCAAGAAGTAGTGTTCTGTTCTGTTATGTTAGACTTACAGTCACTCCAGCCTTTATACATTACATTTTTGGCTAACTAACTATATTGAAAACATTTTTTATTTTGCACAGCCTATCTATTTACACAGTTTTTATTTTTATATTGAACAATTCCTTTAAAGGTTAAAGGGGTGGTTCACCTTTACGGTAACTTTTATTAAGTTATACAACGGCCAATTCTAAGCAACTTTTCAATTGGTTTTCATTATTTATTATTTATAGTTTTATAGTTATTTGTCTTTTTCTTCTGGTTCTTTGCAGCTTTCAAATGGTCGTCGCAGTCCCCTTCTAAAAAAACAAATGCTCTGTAAGGCTACAAATGTATTGTTATTGTTACTTTTTATTGCTGATCCTTCTATTCAGACTCTCTCCTATTTATATTCCAGTCTTTTATTCAAATCAGGGCATGGTTGCTAGGGTAATTTGGGCCCTAGTTACCAGATTGCTTGAAATTCAAATTGATGAGCTGCTGAATAAAAAGCTAAATATCTCAAAAACCAAGAATAATAAAAAATGAAAACCAATGGCAAATTGTCTCAGAATATCACTCTGTACATCATACTAAAGGTCATCTCAAAGGTGAACAACCCCTTTAACCAATTCCCCTTATAGCTTTTAACCTCTAGCCTATGCTCCCTCTCCAACAGTATCAAACGCACTCCCATACATTTTGCCATACCTGTCAAAAGCAGAGCTCTGCAGTGATGTTGAAGGCCACTTGGCTTGTCCATGTACATGTGATTGCAAACCAAGAGCATGTGGACTGAAGACCATGGCTTCCAAGTTGCTTTGTCAGGACAATAAATGTAAATAAAACAAACAAGAAGTGGTACAAACACATCCCAGGACAAATGCTGCTCCTGACTTAATAAAGGATGTATGCACAGAACCTGGAGT
The DNA here is from genome assembly GCA_024363595.1 of Xenopus borealis. Lineage (NCBI taxonomy): Eukaryota > Metazoa > Chordata > Amphibia > Anura > Pipidae > Xenopus > Xenopus borealis. The sequence continues at coordinate 10,026,940 of CM044439.1, read as the reverse complement.
TGGGGACCAACAACCTATCCAGTAGTAGGGTCAGTAGTAATCGTCTGTGTTGCAGCAGAACAAAGACTACACGCAGTACAGCAGTCAAAATATACATTGCTTCCAAAATCAAAAAGACAAAACAGAGTAATTACCACCCAATAGTTATTTGCCCTAAAGTATGGCACAACTGTGTCGATTATCCTTAGTCTCCCCCTTGAGTGGGTGGGAATTTCACTCGGCATCGGATAAAGTTAATCTCATTTCAATCAATACAGTGACACATACAAATTACTTAATTAATGCCTGAGCTATGAAGAACCATGGGAAGCGCATTTCCCTCATAGACTCCATAAAATATAATTAATGGAACAAGAAATGTATGGTGAAGAGTTTTGATAATATGGATACATTTACATTTCCAATGCAGTAATTGTTATTAAACCACTTAGATGTGCTAAATAATATACATACAGTATGCAGCAGTGAAGCATTTAATCAATGACTAATACACTTACAAGCAGATTTACTAAATTCATGCGAAGGATACAAAGTTCGATCAAAATTTTCAAAAAGATTCGTATTTGAATGTTTTTGAAGACCACTTCGACCAGTGAATTTTGAAAATTTAAATTCGATGGTCGAATTCAAGGGTTTCTTAACCCTCGAATTCTACCAATAGTAAATCTGCCCCATAGTATTTATAATAATGATTTGCCAGATTTTGTCAGATTAGGGATTAATCCCAACACATTGTTCTAAGGAGGTAGTTTCGCTTTGAGGTCCAACATTTGATCAACTGATTTATATCAGCAATTACATAAACTAGGATAATTTCCATTAGGGCAAGAACATGTGAAAACCACAAATTAGCATCAAATCTCTTCCAAAACAGTAGCTCTCCCACAACCATCTCTGCCTAGACACTTGTCCCTTCCCTTGGGATGCCCCTACTTGCTGCGAGTGTGAAGCTTCTAATAAATGTGACCTAGTGAACAACTATGTTCTGTTTCTAAATATTTATCGACTGTGGAAGAAGATAATTACAATGAATATTTACACAAAGTAATTTGTAGTAACAGTCAATTATGTTTGTTAATTCTGTGGTCTCCTGGAGAACAAGCATCAGTGATATTTTAGCATTAACATTTAATGCTAAGATACCACAGAGATCAGAGGTTTGAAACAAGCCAATAAAAATAATTTAACCATCACAAGGATTACCTGTTTATCAACATTCTTCTTGTTTAGGGCAACACAGCAAGCCAGGTTGGAACCAGAGTCGAAGCTGTGAGAAGATGTTCAGATGTTCAAGCTGTGGTAAGGCAGATCCAATGTTTCTCTGATCCACACATTTCCCCCCACATTTTTACTGTCTAAATCTGTGATCCCTAAGCAATGGCTTGTGGACAATATGTTGCTCACAACCCCTTGGATGTTGCTCCCAGTGGCCTCAAAGCAGGTACTTATTTTTGAATTTTGGTTGTATAATAACCAGGTTTATTGCCAAACAGAGCCTCCTGTAGGTTGCCAGTCTACATAGGGGCTACCAAATGGTCAATCATAGCCCTTATTTTGCACCACCCAGGAACATTTTGAATGCTTGTGTGTCACAAATGGCACCCTAAATCCAGAACCGATGCTAGGCTGCTTGGTCTCGGCTCTTGCTTCTGCCTCTAACAGCTGCCTTCCACCTCGGGTAATTGGATGCTGCCAGGTTTTAATAAGAGAGGAGCCAAGCAAGGGATGAGCAAAGGGGCATGATCGTTAGCAAGGTTTTGGGCAGAAAGTCGCAGTTCAAGGGGTAGGCATTAAGCGTGGTCAGACAGGCAGTGGTCGGTTCAGGCAGAGTTCAATCAAGGTCAGACAGGCCAGGTTTGTGCGGGCAGCATTCAAGGAATAGTTGGGCAGGCAAGGGTCAAAACCGGAAGATCTTCAGAAAAGTCAGGCAGGCAAAAGTCAGGTTAATGGAGTTCAGAATAGTCAGGCAAGCAAGGGTCAATATAACAGAGTACAGAATAATCAGACAGGCAGGGGTCAAAAGCAGGAATCAAACACATCAAAATCACTCCCAAATAGAACCTACAATGGGAAAAGAATACCGGCTGAAGTCCCTTTAAATATTTTTAAAACTTGTGCCAAAGCACTGTGACATCATGACACCTGCAACGATACGACGAGTAAATTTAGAAAGTGCGCGCCACATGCACCGTCGTGAAGAAGAGTGGTGGGCATCTCCACCGAAAAAATTTGAGGACCCACAGTCTAAATTACGTATGCTAGTCTCCTCATGGAAGCTATGGTAGATGATAATTAGGAGTGATGAGCAACAGACTTAGGTCAAGAGCTTCAAAGGCAGCTCAGCTCAGCTTGATCTTTCTAAACACTTTCTAATCTGTTTAGGACTAGCTGTAGAGCACATTAACCTCCCCAGGTCAACTAGAGTTTCCAGATTATACCTCACCCTACCTAAGAGGTGGTGATGAAAGTCGACCTGTACAAGGTGAAGGAGTCTAAGGAGGCTACTGTATCCTTACCAGTACAAGGGTTACAGACACTCAAGCTACACTGAACATTGGCAGAGTTGCAAGTGCTTTTAGGCTGGTGTCACATGTGGCATTTCCTCCACTGGCCATGCCAATCTTTAGGATGCACTAACAGACATGTCCACCTCTCAATGCACACACACACAGTGGATTTTGGAAAGAAGTTGCATATTTATGAGAGCCTACTAAAATTCTAAGCAGATGTTTCAGCCCCACCAAATCCACCTCCCAGAAGGCAGTAGATCAAAATAAAATCATCTGGCATCTTTAACCAGAAAATTTCTGAGCCAAGTTGTAATTTTTTAAACATAAGAATGCAAGGGCGGGGGGATGCCATGATGGGATGAGAAAGCAGTGGCCCACTTGACTTGTGAAAACCACCCTAATCCTTAGGTTACCCCTTCCCTTACCTGTGTGTATATTTAATTTCATACTAAAATCTGTGATATTTTCCCTTTTCATGCCTTTTTTTCCTAATATCAAAAATAGGACTTTGCTTTTCTCTCCATATGGTAACCACGGACATTTTGTCATGTTCTAATTTGGTATCTTCTAAGGGACAGTATGAAGTGGAATGCATAATTCATGAGCCAGTCTTGTGTTTGTTCTTGTGTAGGTAATACTATGCTCTGCAGAGTTACATGCTGGTTCAGTGCTTAAAAATCAGGCATTTCAACTCCTGCTGAAGAATTAAAGCAGATGTTTGAAAGACATTCTGGGAGTCAATACGTTACATTCATGGATCTGTAATATAATACCAGGCATTACATGTCTTAGAACGGTGTAAAATCCTATTTTTAAAATGTAATTTCTTTTTGAAGGATATATCAGTCATACATTTATATAGGAATAGATATGGACTGCAATGAATGCAATTTTAGGAGCAGTAGGTAACCTTCATGAAACTTGCACCACATACTGTATAATGATTTTTTTCCAGCTGTTTTTTATTTGTATTTTTAACCATTTCTCTAAAACTTCCATTTTAAAAATGAATAGGTTTCCAGCATGCAGTGGGCACCCTAGAGCTACTGCCACCACTGAGGTTGTTCATTAGCTGCTGTGATTTTAAATTAAAGCTTACATAAAGTCTCTTACAATTTATTACAATTTGATACATTCGTTGCTGACATTTATCAGCAGCTTCATCGTTCATAATGGTCCAGATGCAGTTGTATGAGAAAAAACTTATCTTCTAACTAACTCAATTCCAGATTTTCCAGTGAAGCCAGATGTATTCTGCCTCTGCTGAAGTCTATGGGAAAAAACTTGAAATGAATAAAGAGAACGTTTTTTTTCTACCAAAAATGAATTTTGTCCATGAGTTTTTATGTTATAAACCATAAAATAATGTTTTCTCCTTGGTTTGCATCTGGCCCAATGTATGAGACTGGTACAGATTTAGAGATTTGGTCACCAGGCTCAACTGAGCTGCTACTGGGACACATGAGAATGGGGAGGAAATAAAAAATAATTCATAAAATGTCAAATTAAAGAAAATACCTAAAAATGTTTAGAACAAAAATCAAAAGCATTTAAAAAGGTTAATGAAAAGTGAGCCTTTCTGAAAGAGAGAAAGAAGCGCAGAGATGTATAGACCTTACAAGGATTTTAATGTTAGAAGACATTATAGATGGAGGATGCTGCCAAGGTTATGTTCTCACATTAATGCAGCAATTATATTTGTCCTTTCTTTCACAATATAAGAATGTAGCATGTAGCATTGACCCCCAACTGCCCCTACACTCTAAAGAAAATCAATTGTTAGAGTTATCTGTTAGTGAGCTCTTTATTTGTCTCAATGGCTTCATCCGTTGTATTGAAACATCTCCTGCCAAGCCACATTGTGCAATATCTTCTGGAGAAGAGTCCAAAGAACTTAATTTTATACATAAAAAGCATTAACCTTCAGCTGAAGGACCTGGACCACAATCCTTGACCCAATTCTTTTCAGTGTATACACTCCCCCACCCCCCCAGAAATCTATTTTGAATACTGGATTACTCATAATTTAATATACCTCTCTCCATCTTGCCTTATAACTGGCATTACCAGTTGCCACCTGTCTATCAAGAATATATTAATGCTTGGGCTAGGTGCAAAAGAAAAGTACAAAAAATGCTGCCTGCATTTGCAGGTTGGTGGCAAAAGGGCAAGGCAAGGAGAACCTGGGTGCTCTGTGCTTTCCACCTGTCTATGACAATTAATTATAATTTGTTATATTTGATATAAATGATTAAATATTTCATGAAACATCTACCATCTCAAGTAATGGGCTGGGTAACCTAGGTTAAATTTCACTGAGGATGAGTCACTATGTTTGCTGTATAGTACACTGTTAAAACCATAAGAAAATACATGCTACCGAGGAGCACTAAGTCTACTCCAAAAGGGTTACTTGCACCTGTGAAGGTTGTCAGTGCTAACTGGGCCCTCCAATGGGCTTCCCCAATCAATTTAATAGTCCAGGTTTAGAAATTCCATTGGATCGATGGCCGCATTGGTTCGTTGATGTGATCCTCAGTTTGACCAGCTGTATTCTTGATATTGTGATCCAATCGTTGGGCCCTAGAGCTCACAAATGGATCAGCCTCATATTACCCACCAAAAGGTGGGTGCCAAATGAGTGGTTCTATGCATGTATGGCCACCTTGTCACCAAACGATTGGATCTCTGTAAGTTCAAAGAACACTGTATAATAAAAACGCTACAGCCAAGCTACTAAGGAACAACAAGCTACTCATCTTTGTTAGCAGTAGATATTTTTAGCAAACCATACAGTGTAACTAAACTGGCCAGAAGGTAATTTCCAAATGAACTGGTTAATCATTACTGTTTGAACAAAGGCTCCTCTTAAACCAGAAGGGGATGACATCACAAGTAAATGAAAATAAAGTCAACCGATCATCAAGATTAGTGCAACCAGAAGTTACAAGAAGCTGCAAGGGCAGAGACACAAGGTCAGATTTGGGGAGATTAGTCACCTGGCAACAAATCTCCTCTTCTTCAGGGCGACTAATCTCCATGAACTGCCTTCCCGCCAGGTAGAATGTAAATCGCCGGCGAAATGGCACTCAGAGTACTTCATTTTCCGAAGTTGGACAAAGTTTCCTCAGGAGACACAAACATTTCTTTAGAAACCAGTGATATCCCATATACTGTTGGTTGACATAGAGCTTATATGGTGCATCCTTCAACAGATGTAAAGCTAGGAAACCATTTAGCTATGCTGTAGCTTGCATTTTATTTTTATTGGCCCTTAGTTAATCTTATTATACTTTATTTATATAGTACCAACATATTGTGCAGCAATTTAGAGAGATTGTTCATCATTCGCATCAGTCCAAGCCCCAGTAGAGCTTACAACCTTTGGTCCCTGTCACATTAACATTATGGTCAGTTTTATCAGGAGCCAATTAACCTGTATGCATTTGGAGTGAGGTGGGAAAACAGAGTACTGGGAGGGAGGAAGCATGCACAATAGCAGATTTTGCTGTGATGTGGTTGAATGGCAAGTCTCAAATATTCCATTTATATTCAACAAATGCTCAAATATTGCCTTAAAATAGAAGAGGCATCTAAAAATTCTATAATAGAAATCTTGAAATTAAGTCTGTCATAACAACTCCTCTTAACAAAATCTGGCAAAGGAAAGCAATTAATTTCAGCTAAAAAGTTTGAAATGCCAAGAAAGTCATTATTGAAGTGTAGAAATGTGCAGTTTTTCGGCATGCTGATGCCTTTTGAATGCCAGAATTTGCTGTGCAGAATAGGAATCCCGTGTTTTTCATACATAAGTAACTTGCACAATCTTTTTTTAATTGCTGCCAGAATAGGAAGAGGGGAACACAATAGTTTCTATTTATTAACACTTATACAACCAGAAGAAACGATAGGTATTGCCAACCAACATTCTGACCTTTCTGTTCTTTAAAAGATACCATAATAATATAATGATTGTCTGTATTACAAATTTGCTTAATATAACTTTGTAAGAACCTTCACACAACCAGTCCAGGACTCTGATATCAAATGCTCTTTGATGTAAGTATCAAAGGCTACAAAGTCAAAAAGACAAGCCACTTAGACATCAATGGGCCTGTCGGACAACAAGATTGGATATGGTGTGCCTTTGTACTATACTTTTTATTGTATCATGAACCAAATCAGCTTTACAGGGGTTGAATTATAATACAAACAAAAATGAGGGTAGACCTTTCTTCTAGGTAAATAATACTCAACACAAACTAGTTTTGCTATGCATACCTTCTCCCAGAAATCCAAGACTATCTGTGTTTGTCAGTAGAGGATCAATAGGCACACAGAGGGTAGCTGGTTGAAGAACATACTTTATTAAATAGCAGAGCATGCGGGAACCAATTTCTTTATAATAGAGTAGATTGCCTCCTCTATGTCTTGTCATTCTCATTTGATAAATACTTTTGGATATGCATTGACCCTAATGCAGCAGATGTTATGGAGCATCCTACTTATCTATCTCAGGGATAGTGTAGTCAAGTTTGGGTACTTGTTCATATCGTTCAACAAAGATGCATTTTGGATTTCAAGTAGTCTTCAGTCATATTGTGTCATACCTACATCCAAATGGAAGCAGCCTGCTTCTTAAAATGATATGAAGATATATTTCAATGGGTTATTACAATATGCTGTAAGAGTAGCTTATACTAATAAGATGCTCCAATGTTCAAATGTCCACCATACATTTTCTGTATAAACAAAGAAACCAGAATTAAAATGTTTTTGAGATAATCTGCCCCAATGACATCTGTCTTTGTTAATGACATCTGTCTGCATGTTTAATGCGTTGATGGAAATGAGTTGGTTATGGTTACAGTAGTCCTGGTCTTGTGGAGTAAAGCAGACCACTCCCCCCATCGACATTGTAGTCTGTACTTAATGGGTAGACCCTCATCACCAAAATGTTCTCCGGTGTGGAGAACACATTTAGGGGGATATTAATGAAAGATCGAGTTTTGTTTTCCATGAAACAATTGTGTTATCAAGGTTATTTTTTGGTTAAAATCGATTTTTTTTCAGCTGCTGAGGCAAATGGATTAAAACATCTCGGTATGTTTCTGTTCAGTTGAACTTATGCACATTTTAAGAACCGTGGCACCTTTTTCTGTAGAAGAGGGCATATAACAACCCAATCAATATTATTTGCACCTCTCACAATAACAGATGGATAATATTGGACACCATGGAAGGAAATATGGACTACCTATTTACTTTATCTTGTAGTTGAGGAAACACCTACAGAATAAGGACCAGATTGTCAGTTATAGAAAAAACTGTAAGAGCAATCTATTGGCAGGCACTCAAATGAAGGCACTCTTCCAGCAAAGTAGTAGAAAAAGTAGAAAAGATTTATTTGTGTCCTCCACCTTACGCGTTCCGTGTTAGCAAACACTTAATCATAGGCTCAGTACATAAGGCTCAGACATAGATATTTATACAAAAGTGCACCAATCTCAACATACCAACAATTAACCAATCCATATGTTTCCCCTATCAGACCAGCCCAAATGTTCGTTTATCTCAGGTGTATCCATTGAGTGAGTAGTTAAAATCAAGCCTCATTCTGAGTACAAATCAAGCCTCTTTTCTTAGCAGTAGCCATCTTGGTACTCCGCCAAAGATGAAATTAAGAAAGGGTGTAAAGGTGGCCACACACGTAGAGATCCGCTCGTTTGGCGATGTTGCCAAACGAGTGGATCTCTCCCTGATATGCCCACCTTGAGGTGGGCGATATCGGGCTGATCCGAGTCTGATCGCGGGACCGCATCAACGAACAGATGCGGCTGCGATCCAACGGGATTTTTAATCCTGCCCGATCGACATCTGGCCGACTTTCGGCCAGATATCGATCGGGAAAGCCCGTCGGAGGGCCCCCCGCACAGGCAGATAAGCTGCCGACACAGTCTGTCGGCAGCTTTTATCTGTCCGTGTATGGCCACCTTAAGCCTTAAAGTGGTAAACATATATGGCTTAAAGTTAAGTCCATTGTATTGGGGTTGAATTAGAAGAGACTATAATAAAATTGAAAACCTAAAGGAACATTGGCTGGTATGATAAAGCGTAATACGAAAGTACACAAATATACAAAATATCTAAAACAAATGTATATATGTATGTATATGTATAATAATGTCAAATTAATGGATACTTAATGGATACACCTGAGAAAAACGAACATTTGGGCTGGTCTGATAGGGGAAACATATGGATTGGTTAATTGTTTTATTGTTGGTATGTTGGGATTGGTGCACTTTTGTATAAATATCTATGTTTGAGCCTTATGTACTGAAACGCGTAAGGCGGGGGACATAAATACATCTTTTCTAGTTTTTCTACTACTTCACTGGAAGAGTGCCTTCATTTGAGTGCCTGCCACCAGATTTCTCTTATGGTTGTCCGCTCCCTTAGCCGAGGGCTCAGGGCGGTGTACCTGGGCCACTTCCAATATGTGGTGAGTTATGGTTCTACTAAACATAATCAACCCACATTCATTTACTTTAGCTACAGAAACAACACAACGTCTTCACTATTTTATTATGTATAAGAAATCGTTTCAGCTCTCCATCGGAGGATGCTTTATATTTCACTTCCATCTGATATGATATAATGATTATTTTCATTCTTCACTGCATGCCATCTGAACCCACCATGCTCACATACTGAGAGAAAAAATTAATTACCGTTTATGTCAACTGTTTCCAGATAATGTAAAGGAAGCTTAATTGGAATATTAATTGCACATATTGGATGGCAGCTGAGCACTAGTGTTTTTCTTTTCCTTTAATGCCATGACTTTCACATGACAACTAACCAAAAGAAAGTATTTTTTTATACTGCCAAAAAAAGAAAAAGAACAACAGCATTTAGCCAAATCTAAGAAGAGGAGAGTGGGTAAAGTCTTTGGGGGGTCTTTTTATTAAAACAAAGTCAACCTAATTCTCATCCACAAATCTAACCCATTTATCAATAATGCTTTTTGAAAAAGTCGGAGTGAAAAAACGTTGCAACACCATCGAGCTTCAATTGTAATTGTACAACTTTTTAAAACTGACGCTCTGAAAATGTATTTGACTAAATCCAGTGTGGATCACACTGTAAAAAAACATCTTCAGGGACACCTGCCATTGACTTCAACATGACATTGACAGGTTTTAGATGGAGTATTTTTGGATTCGGATTTTTAACAACCAATTTTGTTTTGTTTTTTCCCTCTAAATTCCCCCCCCCTTTTTTTTTTAAAGTTTTTCCCTTTTAAAAACATGACCAGAACAATTAAAGGTTTAATAAATAGGCCCCTTTTTGTCCATGAATCAGACCCTAAACCATCAGGCTCTTGTTAGTTGTTTGGATTAAATTTGGACACCAATGAGCTAATAGTAGGTTGACTAACCCCATCCTTAGATTTATTTATTTATTTCTACCATTGCTCTGAAGTGCTGTATGTGGGCAAAAGCAAGACCCAGTCTGATATAAGTTCTGAGGAAAACAACTAGTGCAGCAAAGGAGGGGATGGTTACCCAAAGCGTTCACATCATCTAGAGTTGAGTAGCACAATGCTCTTCAGATTTACTATGGACTTACTCCGGCAGTGTTATCCCATTCTGCTTAGGAAGTATAATTGCCCCGAGGTTGATTTTATTGTATCACTCATGGCAGAATTATGAGAAGAATTAGGCATGGCATTGCCATTATGGTGCCTCTGGTAGAACCATGGAGTATGAGTCTTGATAATTTTTAAAGGCAGATATATAAAATTTTGTCAAATGTCCATATTTCTTTTAAAATCGACAAATCTCAAAAGTGTACTTATTTATGACAAAAAAAGCTTAAAAACGTTTGAAAAACTTGAACACAGTGAAATGTCATTCTACCCATCTTTTTCCATTTTTATTAATCTCGAAAACCCAAATGAAAAATTAGCTTGAATTTGGAAAATCCCATTAATTTCCAGCTTTTAGACCAGTGATCCCCAACCAGTAGCTCGTGAGCAATGTGTTGCTCTCCAACCCCTTGGATGCTGCTCCCAGTGGTCTCAAAGCAGGTGCTTCTTTTTCAATTCCAGGCTTGGAGGCAAGTTTTGGTTGTATAAAAACCAGGTGTACTGCCAAACAGAGTCTCAATGTAGGTTAACAATCCACATATGGGCTACTAAAATGGCCAAATACAGCACTTATTTGGCTCCCCAAGAACATTTTTCATGCTAGTGTAGCTCCCCAACTCCTTTTACTTCTGAATGTTGCTCACAGGTTCAAAAGGTTGGGGATCCCTGTTTTAGACAATATTTCCCAAAAAAATTTAATATTTACAGCAAATAACTCAAATTGCAGTAAAAACGTGAGATTGAATGTTCATAAATCTGCCTCATAGTGCATGATGTGCGCTAAATATTCACCATCATTTCCTCTATTAACTTTTCTAGTTTTATAATGGGAAAAAAGCTCCCCCAGAAGTCAGGTATTAAATGAAAACTTTTGATTTCTGCTTTTATAGCTGAGCACAAAGCCAGTATTGTACTAGAATAACTGGAATATCACATCAAATACAAAGGAAAATAATAATCTGACAGTTTATAGAACATTTTTTTTATCATCTATGTCCCCTCTGGAGGACCACAGCAATTAAAGAATTGTTCCCACCAAGCGGCTGTGCCCCACTGTGCTAAACAGTATACACACGTCCCTATGTCTCACTGTAGAGCAGTTCAACAAGAACCAGTTAAGCAAAACAGCTCAGGAATACTTGCTTTTGTGACCCAAGAGATGCTCTCCTCATGATGTGCCACAGGGTAGCTTGTTGCTCATCAGAACGGAAAGTAGCTGCTTGGAAGGAACAATGCTTTAATTGCTGTGGTTCTCCAGAGGAGGCATTAGATGATCAAAATGTTCTAAGAGCTGTCAGACTATTACTTTTTTGGATTTTTTAAAGAATTTTACATTTACCTCTCAATAATCTAAACTTTTTGTATACTTTCATGTAGTAATAATATAAATGAAATACTAAACACATTAATTATACTCGACATAGAATGTCACGTAAAATCAAATGTAATTACAAGCAACTTTCCAATGTACATTCATTACAATTTCTTTGTGGTTTTTAAAGTTATTTGTGATTTTTTTTTTATCTTTCCGTAATTTGGATCTTTGCACCTTAACTCTACTAGAAAATCATGTAAACATTACATAAACCCAATGGGCTGGTTTTGCTTCTAATAAGGATTAATTATATCTTAGTTGGGATCAAGTACCAGTTACTGTTTTATTATTACACAGAAAAGGAAATAATTTTTGAAAAATGTAGATTATTTGGATAAAATTAAGTCTATGGGTGATGGCCTTTCCATATTTTGTAGCTGGATAATTAATTCTGGATAATTAATTCCATACGTGTACATGTGATAGCACATTTACAAGTACAAGTGCAGCGTGCAAAGCGCAATTTAGAACTGCTCAACATTATTATTATTGTAGTTTGGGCTACCATAGTCCTTTAGCAGTAAAGATCTGTGTCTCCAACTATACAGTAGTAGCTCCATCTTATTTTCTGTTCATTCCCAGCACATGCTCTGTGCTGCTGTCACTTACCTGAGCTTAGGGACCCACTCACAATATACTCTATATATACAGATAGGGGACCAATTATCCAGAATGCTCGCAACCTGGGGCTTTTTGGATATCGGATCTTTCTGTAATTTAGTTATTCAGATCTTGTCTACTAGAAAATCATATAAACATTAATGAAATCCAATAGGCTGTTTTTGCTTCTAAACTCTTTAGAAGTAGTATATGGTAGAGTCCTGCGCGGGTCCATTTTTTGGACATTCTTACCTGCTTGGACCCGCAACCCGACCCGTACCCGCAACCCAAGATCCACAACCCAGACCCGCGACCCGCTGACCATCAAGAATCAGGAAGTGCTGCCATTGTAAACTGGAAGTGACATCATCGGAAGTAGCCGTGATCAGAAAAAAAGGAGTAAAACAGGAAGTGCTGTCAATGTAAACCGGATGTGACATCATCAGAAGTAGAAATGCTGAGAAAAAGGAGTAAAAATCGCTATAGCGAGGATCCGCGACCCGACCCTCAACCCGCCAACCTGCAGAACCACCGGCCCGCTTCTATACCCGCACCCAGAAATTCTACGAGCAACCCGCAGGGTACCGCGGGATTTTGCGGGTAACCCATGGGTACCCGACCCGCTTCAGGACTCTAGTATATGGAATTGTCAAGAATGTTATTGTAAGATGTGATGGCACCCGTGAAACAATGATGGCTGTGGCTTATATAGCCATTTTCATTAATAAGAAGAGGTGTACTTTTTGCCATATAGTAAAACCTTGTTTCCAAAAAAATTAGCCTATATAACCCTATATTTAATTGCAATTAGTACAAAGACAACAGATCAAATTTTGTTTTCAAAAAGAAGTGTTGCCACATTATTGCCTTGGTTTTTTTGCTGCTCCGCATTTAATGATCTCACTTGTGGAATTAGTTATTTTATAATGCGCCAAATGTTTTCAGTGGGCAACTGGTTGGAACTGCAGGCAGGTCAGTTTAGCACCCGGACTCTCTCAGCTTTTTTTAAAAGTGCTTCTGGCATCAAATTCAAAATTAGATTATTTTCTAGAAAATGACTCAGTTTTAACATTTTATTTCTTTGTTTTTGTACTATTTCTAATTAGATAAAGAATTAAAATTGTTTGCAAATAACTCCATTCTCTTTTTATTTACACCACACTTTTCTTAAAAGAAATGTGTATAGAACTATTGTGTTAACAAATAGATTTAAATATATTCATGAAAATCATATTCTTTTACACTTTCTGTCATTAAATCTTCTTTTTATATAAATGATACATACATTTTACAGAAACATATCTCAGCCACTCTTTCATTGAATTGGAACTGTTCAGAAATGTTTACTTTGTAGCTTTAATTTATGAGAGATTCTCTCATATGGATCGACGACTAGACAATCTAACATACAAGATAAATCTTAGATTATTTTAATCATCCGTGAAGGATTATTTCATTAAAGCAATGAAAAATGTTATGTGAATGAATATTATTTATCCAATAATGAGCTTACAGATTATGTTATTGTCTACATTCCTTTTTCAACAGGTCTCTTTTTCAGCAAAAGATTCAAATGGAAAGGAACAATTTTAAAACAAAATGGGGTAAAACCATATGTATTTTTAATACTTCAATTTACCTCTTTTTGGGTATTTACTCCTGTTATACATATTACCTCATATTATGCAACATTGCTTAATGTTTTTTTTTCTTTTGAATTAATGCCATTGATTTCTATAGAAGTTAGGTTTTGGTTGCCCAATTTTTACATAACAAATCTAGAAAAATACTTGAATTCAAATTTGCATTCATTTGCAAAATCTAAAATAAGAGAAAAAATACCAATCCAAATTTTAAACGATTTCCTCCTTGGAGGTGACATTTTAGGGCAGAGACACACGGGCAGATTCGGGGAGATTAGTTGCCGGTAACAAATCTCTTCCTCCGGGCTGCACCCAGCCTAAAGGATAGAGGCACACAATACTATTTATGGGAGAGTAGTTGCCCAGTGACAAATCTCCTCTTCTTTGGGGCAACTAATCTCCCTGAACTGCCTTCCCACTGGAAAGAATGTAAATCTCCAGCGGGATGGCACTCAGAGCGCTTCATTTCCCAAAGTTGCCTGACGAGGGAACTTCTGGCGACTTTGGAAAACAAAGCGCTCCGAGTGCCATTCCGCTGGCGATTTGCATTTTAGCTGGCGGGAAGGCAGTTCAGGGAGATAAGTCGCCCCAAAGAAGAGGAGATTTGTCACTGGGCAACTACTCTCCCATAAATAGTATTGTGTGCCTCTATCCTTTAGGCTGGGTGCAGACAGGGAGATTCGGGGATATTCTGTCGCCTGGTGATTAATCGAGGTGACAATCGCCCTGAACTGCCTTCTCCCTGTCCAGCGCCTGTTTAAATTAAAAAGCGCCAGCGCCAATGCACACGTGGCGCAGCGATTTCTGGAGTCGCACGAAGTGGCTTCGTGAGGAAACTTCGGACGATTCCGGAAATCGTCGCGCCACATGTGTATTGGCGCTTGCGCTTTTTGATTTAAACAGGCGCTGGACAGGGAGAAGGCAGTTCGGGGAGATTGTCGCCAGAGATTAATCACCAGGCAACAGAATCTCCCTGTCTGTCCCAGCCCTTAAGATTTAACTAGGAAACCCAAAAGCATTCTCAAAAGCTTTTAGGGGTTATTTGTTAAAGGTCAAATTTGTGAGGTTTGTGTACCTCAAATAAACGCGCAAGTTACAAACTCCAATGTGAGCTTATTTTTGAAAAAATCTGAATGTAAAAAAACTCGATTGAATGCAATCAGGCAAAAAAGTTGAATGCCTCAAATTTATCGAGTTCGTAGGCTAAAAAAATCTCCTCGAATTTATAGGCTAAAACACCTTGAATACCTCAAATGTATTGAGTTTTAAAAAAGAAAACCAGCGCAAAACACCCGAAAATTGTGAAGGCAAAAAAAATCTTCAAATTGTCAAATCTTCGAAGGGACCTCTGCCACTGGCTTGTACATGAATTTGACAGGTTTTAGTGGGAGTATTTTTGGATTCAGAGTTTTTGCAGCTTCGGGGCATATTAAATATTCCAAACATTTTAGTTTTTTCCCAAAAAAAAATCTGAAATTTCATCACTGTTCAAACATATTAATTTTCAGTGGTTGTCAAACCTCAGTGCTACTCTGCATCAAAAAACAAATAGAATTGCTCTGACGCCATGCTATATATAAAAAAATATATTTATTAATACATGATAAGACACATTACCCCACAAGCCTGATGCGTTTCGTGCTTCTCAGCACTTAATCATAGGCATCAAGCACTAAAACCTGTCCAAATCCTTCCTAATGCAAATTGCATTGCAGTGAGAATAAATCTGAACAATTATTTTCTGCATCATAAGTAATCAAAGCGTAACTTCTCGTAACCCTCCTTAATCATAAAATAATTAAAAGAGAACTCCTTTGTGCTTTTGTGGTGTGATCTGAAGTTATTCATTTTAGAATCTCCTGTCATTTCACTGAAACCGAGCAGATCTGTTATTACCCCAGCAAATGTTTTCATACACTGGGCAAAGTTTACATTCAGACTTTGTTCATATACTGTATAGACATCTACATAGTCCACATACTTCACAGATACAAGTATATTAGTTGGCAAGTAATACCAAAGACTACATTCCGAGATTGCTCAATATGTATAAATATATTTTTTACCTAAAGAAGGCTTTGAGTAACACTACTTCTCTTTATGCAGTCTTTAGTTGAGTTCTCCGGATGAGGTGCTATAAATGATACGACCTCTGATGAAGTGCCAAAGAGAGGCACGAAACGCGTCAGGTGACTAGACACCTCATGGTGTAGCTATGGGTTTCTAACCAGGTACCTGTTCATGCCGTTGATATTGGAAGAATAAAGTTTTTTTTTATCCAAAGTGCCCATGGTTGAAGATTCCTGTCATTGTGTAACACTATAATGATACGACCACCTTTCATTTGTTCCATTTATTTGAGCCAATAGCCTGAACAATCAACATTGCGTCATGTGTTGAGGCCCCATTCACTGGGCAAAAATGTGCATTGTTCAAAGAAATTTTATTGCGTGTGGTTGTGGATACTGGTTGGGGACCACTGGAGTAAGGTGATGATCAGCAGGTTGCAATGTTAAAGGGGTGGTTCACCTTCAAGTTAACTTTTAGTATATTGTAGAAGGGCCAATTCTAAGAAACTTTTCAATTGGTCTTCATTATTTATTTTTCATAGTTTTTTCATGATTTGCAATTTTCTTCTGTTTCTTTGCAGCTTTCAAATGGGGGTCACTGACACCATCTAAAAACAAATGCTCTGTAAGGCTACAAATATATTGTTATTGCTACTTTTTATTACTTATCATTCTATTCAGTCCCTCTCCTATTCATATTCCAGTCTCTTATTCAAATCAATGCAGGGTTGCTAGGGTAATTTGTACCCTAGAAACCAAATTGCTGACACTGCAAACTAGAGAGCTGCTGAATAAAAAGCTAAATAACTATAAAATCACAAACAATAAAAAATGAAAACCAATTGCAAATTGTCTCAGAATATCATTCTCTACATTATACTAAAAGTTCACTCAAAGGTGAACAACCCCTTTAAAAGGGTCATGGGTTGAACACTGAATATGCAAATAATTTATTTGGCTAGTACAGGAACACCAGGAGATTAAGTACAAAATCAAAGGAAGTCACAGGTCTCCAAGTAAAATTCAACTGAAAAAAGCACATTGCAGTCTCTATGACCAGAGCTAAACATGGGCTTTACTCTGATGATGGAATTCTTGTTTGTCACGAAGATCACGAAGACATTCTTCATAAACAACAGTATAAGTAAAATACAAAAGTATTTTTAAAGTTCCAACATATTGTGCATCGCTGTAATGTGGCATGTATTTATGACCGGAGATACTTCAGCTAAAACTCTCAGGGTAAATGCAAAAGTGGAGGAGCATTATGTTCACATTATAAGTAGTGATGGGCGAATCTACCCCGTTTCGCCGAAAAATTTTCCAATTTCCAGCGAAATTCGTGAATTGGCGAAAATAATTGTGAAACGAGTCGCGGCACGTTTTTGACGTGCGTCGCGTCAACTTCGACACGTCATTTTCGATGCGCGTCGCGTCATTTTAGTCGCATCAAAAATGACACGCGACTCTTTTTTTCAGCGAATTTTCGCTGGCGTTTCGTATTTATTCGCCAGCGATGAATGGCAGGAATTCGTCCCTGGCAAATAAATTCACCCATCACTAATTATAAGCTCTAGTCACTGACAATTAAGGGGAAGTAAATAGAATGGCCATTTAACCTTCTACTGCTGGCATGAAGTAAGTTCAAGCAGAACTTTGTTACTTCCCTTTAAGGGTAGGGACAGACAGGGAGATTCGGGGATCCGGAATTGCCCGAAGTTTCCTCACAAAGTATCTTCGGGCGATTCCGGAAATCGCCGTGCAGCGTGTGCACAGGCGCTTTATCACTTATACTAGCGGCAGACAGGGAGAAGGAAATTCGGGGAGATTGTCGCCTGCTAAAAACGCCAGGCGACAGAATCTCCCGAATCTCCCTGTCTGTCCCTACCCTAATTCCATGTCAGTCAGATCTCATTATGGACAAGGTTTGCCTGGGTTTGGCAGTGTGTCTACATACAGTTAGGAGTAGCAGATGAGACTGAAGAACCAATATTAAGGGGCAGATTTACTAAGGGTCGAAATTGAGGGTTAAAAAACGCTCGAATTTGACCATGGGAATAGATGGGAAATACTGTGGGAAGTAAAATCCTTCGAATTGGAAGGATTTTACTGCAATTCGATTGGTCGAACGATCGAATAGAAAAAATTGGATCGATCAATAAAATCGTTTGAATCGATCGATTCGAACGATGTTAACCATTCGTTCGAATTTTTGTATTCGATCAAAAATAATGAAACCCAGTTCGGTAGCTTTGATCTGGCGAACTAGGCAGTCAAAAAATTTAAAGGGGAAGTAATTCGACTGTCCAATATTTTAATAGATTTTTATTCGAATTATTCGATCGGATTTTCGAAATTCACTGGTCGAAGTGGTCTTCAAAACCATTCAAAAATTCCAATCTGAATCTTTTTGAAAATTCGATCAAACTTCGAATCCTTCATGTGAATTTAGTAAATCTGCCCCTAAATGTAATATCCTGGATATTATAAGACAAAGTCGTGCTACATCAGGTTTTGGTTTATCAGTACATACAGTTTGACGAGAACACGTGCAAGCCTGGGATTAGCCAGACATAAACACATTCCTTCACAATACATTTACATGACACGACTAATGCAAATATCAGAGGATAAGAAGTACGGATATTGAGGGATTTACAGTGTTCTGTTGTCTGTCTAAACACAATGTCTCAACGAAAGAGAGGACGGAGCCTTTCCGTGTTTCCAAAAAGCAAGTGATTGGACTTTTGAATTTTTGCCCTTAAAGCAAGTGTTTTTAGCCTTTTCTTCAGGGACCCCAAATTAAGCTTCACGACCCTCATCTCATTTTCTGGTTACCTTCTAGCTAAAAAATAAAACGACTGGAATATGCTTTATTAGAGTGCTCCTGTACGGCTGAAGATATTCTCGTGTGAATTAACTGTCAAGCAACTAATAGCATGCCTTCTCTTAGGGTGGCAGTTAGTATAGACAAGAATCTCAACTGCAATGTTCTATCTATTACAACAAATACAGAAGAAAAACACAACTGAGATATTTAACACTGTATCAAACACACGGTGTATCAATGATTAAAGGACATTAACAATAAGGGGGTTATTTTTGAAAGGTCGAATTTTAGAGTTATTTTTTATACGTTGAATGAACTCACAACTCAAATGGTTTCTTATTTAAGAAAAAAAATTGAATGGAAGAAGCTTGACTTCATGAGTTCTGGGTTTACAACCCGAAAACTTGAAATGATCGAGTTTTTGACAGGTTTTATTTATTGATTTTCAATAACATCATATAGAGAGAGAGAAAAAGCAGAAAGAAGAGGCAAGACAAGATGAGCTTCCCCGGTTTACATTACTGTAACTATTCTATTGGATATTACAAATTATGCCTTTGTTCACCAATACTCAAAATTACTGTATCCAGTTAAGGGACTGCTAGCCATTTGTCCCAAAGTTTCCCAACATTTTCAGGGCAGCCACAGGCTGCATAGGTCAAATTTTGTCATCCACTAGTTTTTTCCAGAAGCCCAGTGTAGGAGGCTATGGAGCTTTCCAAGTCAGTAGAAGGGCTTTCCTGGCATAATGGAGCAATGGTCTATCACTGGAGTGAGTCCTTCAAATAGTCCAAGGAGACAAAATTCCGGCGTTCTAATTATAGGTAAACCCAGAGATATATTAATGTATCCAAGTATTGTAGCCCAATATTGATGAATCTTAGGGCATCCCCAAAAAACATGCAGGTAAGTACCAACTTCTAAATTACATTTAAGACACATACCTCTGATGAAGTGCCAAATGGAGGCATGAAACGCGTCAGGTGACATGATACAAGTATGGTAGACATAGTCAGTAACCTTTGATGCCTGCTCTGTTTTAAATAATGCTTGGTAAATAAATTGTCTTTTTAATTTTTTCCCAGTTTTGGTTTTTTTGAAAGCACCCATTTATCCCCACGTATTTTTGCACAATAATTGAGGCTGGAAGCGGAGTCCAGCAAATGGGCAGCTCCAAAATGGGTTAAAGTGCAGTTTTGACTGGCATGTGATATTCTGTTGTAACATATCTGGGTAACCTTGATACATACGTGCCAGCCTTTGTGGGGTTAAATATACTCTGTTTAGGAATTTAATGTGAATAAAGCGATCTCTGATACAAACATTGGTTTCTGGAATTTGTTCAAGTATATCTGCCCACGTTTCCTCATCTACAGCTGGGAAGTCTAAGGCCCATTTCCCAGCCACCTGATGTATGGGGTCAAAATTCCCCTAAAGAATGATTGTATAGAACCAGCTGAGGGGCTTGGTTAGCTCTGGTCTGTTTAGGTAGCACTCTAGGGTTGACTCACTTATCTGCGGGGCCCCTTCTGGAAATTGAGCCTGAAACGCGTCTTCATTGTAGATATCTAAAAAACATCTTGTTGTGAAGGCCGTATTCCTCCTTCAACTGGGCAAAGTGTTTCAGCTTACCTGCCCCTATTAAATCTCCTAAGTATTTAACTTGGACATTCGCCCAGACACTGACCTCTGGCAGAGTTCCGAGTTCTCTTAGGGAATTATTGCCCCAGAGAGGGGTCCAGAAAAAACGTTAATCATTTGAACTGATCATGATTCGACCCTGATTCAAGCTATTTTTATGGAATGGGTATAATACATCTTAAATTTTTTAATTCTTGAATTTTTTACGTTTTTTTTTTAACCTAAAAAACATTTTTCACCAAAAAACCCCCCCCTAGAATCCACAAATTATTCCTGGAAAACACAACTCTACCCTTAATAAATCTACCCATAAATTGTTTAAATATGCCTTGTAAAAGCACTCCAACACCAAATGAGTAGTTTCAACAGATCTGTTCTATAGTATGAAGCCACCTCCTCCCCCCATTACAGTGGTACTAAATGCATGTTCCTTCCATTTAGAGGTAACAAATTAGAAAATCTCCTTCTGAATGATTATATTTCACAGGAATGTAATTCCATGCTGACATCTGGATGGAGAATCTCAAAGATAATCTAGATGTGTGATCAGAATAGCCTTTGAAGGCGTCATCAAAAGCAGCACTGCCAAATGAAATGAGAATATGTGGGATTGAGATCAGGGACAGGACGAAGGGGGGAGGGTTGGTAAAAACAAAGATTAAATGAAGGAAAGTAAAGAGAATCAGAATAAGAGTTTGATAGTATGAAGATCAGAGAATAAATTAGTAAGAGAATGGGCTGGGGATAAGAAAAAGTCAAGAAGGTAGAAGGAAGTGAAAGAGCAATTAAATCTGGTGACTCGATGCGTATTTATAAATTTGGGCAGGAGCCAAAGTCACTGATTGGCTGCACTAAATAATAGTAGCCATACATTGCTTTTCCCATGCGGCATCTGCAGTAGAGGGAACTTCCTTTGGTTGAAGAGGTATAAAGGGAATGATCCAATGAGAAGAACCAAGACCAACTCCTTCCATGCACAGGAATATTTTTCTTAAACACCTTCACTGAACCTAATGGCAATATTTGGGGGAAGATTGTCCTACGAGGTCTGTCTTGGCACTACTGTAACTTCCATGATCCGAGTACATTGGACCGTTGTCTCACTGAATCCATTCTCTGTAACAAGATGGAACCATCGGCTTCTAAAGACCAGGAATCACGGAGATTTTTCGGGATTTTCTTTGAAACATGCATTGAAGTGCTTCATATAAGGGTTTATTGGGTCACATTCATTTTTACTAAAGTGCATACATATCACCAGGCATTGGATAGTTCTTTATTTCTGTATTTATTACATTATAAAAATAAACGAGGTATGGCTTTTAAAGACAGCAATTTTTGGTTCAGTAAAACATGAAAACAGAACGAAGAACACAACCGGCTCAGCAGAACTCAAAACTTCTGTTTTCAACAGTGACATGTGGTACCAACACACCCAGTGGGCTGCAGACGGACTGGGCTAAACCATGGCAACCAATCAGATTGTTGGATTCATTGTTCTACTTTCAGCTGGCTTTTTAAAAAAAAAAAAAAAAAGCTAATCACTGATTGGCTGCTATGGGAAACCGCCCATGGGCAAATTTGCCCAGCGATGATAAACGAGCCCCAATGTGTCTACAAATCTTTTAATAACACTGGTATAACAGTAATTCCCAGCAGCAATCCCCCAGTCTATATATATGAGAACCAAAAGCAAAGCTTTGTATTTTACAGACCAACCTGTAAAGACCTACAAACCCCTCTAAGAACAGAACAATGATTTTGCACATACCAATTTAGAGCAAGATACATTTGTTGTGCATTTTGCAAAGACCACCCTGAATTTTAAGACCAGGGCTCCCTTAAAGAGCAATCGAAACTTGAAATCACTAGGGGGCACCAAGACTAGGATGCCTATGCGGCGGCTCCTTATGTGTGCCCCATGTGAATACAGTGCTACCAAACACAGTCTGTATTCATGGGGACAATACAGGTCCTTGATTTTGATGGCAGCGGCAGGTAGAGTCCTGCGCGGGTCTATTTTTTGCGACCCGCACCCGACCCGTACCCGCAAACTGCAACCCGGACCCGCAATCTTACCCACTTGGACCGCGACCCGAACCGTACCCGCGACTAGCTACCCGCAACCCGCTGACCATCAAGAATCAGGAAGTGCTGTCATTGTAAACCGGAAGTGACATCATCGGAAATAGCCACGATCAGGGAAAAAAGGAGTAAAACAGGAAGTGCTGTCATTGTAAACCGGAAGTGACATCATCATTATTAGAAATGCTCAGAAAAAGGAGCAAAAATCGCTATAGCGAGGATCCGCGACTCGACCCTCAACCCTCCAACCTGCAGAATCACTGGCCCGCTTCTATACCCGCACCCAGAAATTCTACGAGCAGTCCGCAGGGTACCGCGGGATTTTGCGGGTAACCCGCGGGTACCCGACCCGCTGCAGGACTCTAGCGGCAGGGAGCAAACTACAAGATGGCTTGTCCCTGTTTTTTGTACAGTGCCACCATTTTTGGCAAATGAGCCCCAAAACATAGCATTTCTAATCAAGTTCTTTACTAATCTGAGTACTGTCTATTACTTCAAATGGACACATCCATATTGCTTCCCTCAAATGATTAGTTAAATTAATTTCTTTTAATAAGGGATGCACAGAATCCAGGATTCGGTTTGGGATTTTGCATTTTTCAGCAGGATTAGGTTGAATCCTTCTGACCAGCCGAACCGAATCTGAACCTTAAGGGTAATTTGTCACCTGGCGACTAATCGCCGCAACTAATCTCCCCGAATGGCTTGCTAGTATCTTGCACTAAAGTCTCCTGCGCCTATTCTCACGAGGCAATTTCGAGTGACTTTAAAAAATGTATTATCGCGTGTGAATAGGTACTGGCGACTTTAGCACTAGCAAGATACGAGCAAGCCATTCAAGGGCATTAGTCGCCTCACAGACGGGGCGTTTTGGTGCCAGGCAACTAATCTCCTCGAATCTTCTCGTTTGGATGAGCCCTAACTTGCATATGCAGGGCATATGCAAATTAAAGGAGCATGGAAGTAAAAAATGTTTTCGAAGGGAAAACATTTTTTACTTCCCAGCCCTTAATTTGCATATGCAAATTATTGTTCAGTTTCGGTTTGGTATTGGACGAATCTTTCTCGAAGGATTCAGAGGTTCGGCCGAATCCACTTTTAATGCCATTAATATAATCTACTGAGTCAACACATGTATATACTTTTGCTATGAGCGCACGCAGAGAACAAACTCTGCAAAATAGGTATAGTATCCCTTATCCGGACACATGTTACCCAGAAAGTTCCTAATTACGGACAACCTGTCTCTCAGACACCATTTCATCCAAATTTTTATAAACTATTTCCTTTTTCTGTGTTTCTACTTGATTCCAACCAAGATATAATTAATCCTTATTGGAGGCAAAACCAGACCATTGGGTTGATTTGATGTTTATATGATTTTCCTAGTAGATTTAAGGCATGATTATCCAAATTTCGGAAAGATTCGTTACCCGAAAACCCCAGGCCCTGAGCATTCTGGATAACAGATCCTATATGTGTAATAGTGATGTTACAGAATTAATGTTGCGGAGAATGATACCAGAGGAAATACTGTACTAGATCCCACATTTATGAGAAAAGCAACCAATCATTGGAGCCCAAAGCTCGTCGGAGGTTCATGCGGTTTAAGTGCTTAGTCTGTGTTGATCGGGATCTTCAAGTAAAACATTGTGACCTGTTTTCAGCCTGATGGGTAGAAAGGACCTCTGTGTTCTGCGGTGCCATGAAAGGATCATGAAACACACGGAGCCAATTAGAAATCCTTTATCTAAAGAAAATAAAATGTATTACATGGGATAAAAATAAATACAGAAGCTGCTGATGTTCAATGTGCAGGGGCCTCACTGTGGTCATTCCTTCTTGTTTTTGGGTTGTGCGGCCATGTAGAGAGCAATAAGGCAGTAGATTGTCCCTCCCAGAGTCAGTGCCATTGTGGTCCGATACAGGAGCCGATCAGGAATCCCGCGTTTCAAATGGACAGGCAGCCCATCGCTTTTCTTTAAAGGGGTAAAACAAATGTAAATCATTTTATATCCACTGACCATATATATCCTTATCTGCTCCTGTCTGACTGGCTGTTGCACTTTCTACTTGTCTGAACAAGTTGCACCAAAAAGTAATAAACGGACAAACAAAAACTGGGGGTGCTCGGTGGGCCAGAAACCAGAGGCTG
Organism: Xenopus borealis; assembly: GCA_024363595.1. Taxonomy (NCBI): domain Eukaryota; kingdom Metazoa; phylum Chordata; class Amphibia; order Anura; family Pipidae; genus Xenopus; species Xenopus borealis. The sequence goes on along the minus strand of CM044439.1, from coordinate 10,002,378 downwards.
AATAGTGAGGAACCAGGCCATCGAAGAAAGGCCAATTGTAGTCATTTAATGGACCCTGTTCTATAAAGGCGCGGCCATATAATTTATAGCCCCTCATCAGGATAACTCAACTAAAGACAAAGATACAGTACATGGGATTTCGCCTTTAAGTTACCTTTTAATATGTTATAGAGCAACTTTCCAATTGAGCTTCATTATTTTATTTTTCATATAGTTTTAGAATGATTCGCCTTCTTCTGACTCTTTCCAGAGAGCTGCTGGATTAAAAATACACGCTAAAAGATCATTTAAAGGGGAACAAACCCTTTAAGCTGATCATACTTGGCCCCTTCCTAACAGACTTGATCAGATGTTTCGTTGGGCACTTGAGAAAAGGAACATTGTGACCCATTATCCAGAAAGCTCCAAATTACGGGATCACCTCCAATAGATTGGTTTTAATTCAAAATGTTTAAAATAATTTCCCTTTTCTGTGTTATAAAAAAACAGTAGCTTGTACTTGAGCCCAACTAAGATATAATTAATCCTTATTGGAGGCAAAACCAGCCTATTGGCTTTATTTTATGTTTATATGATATTCTAGCAGACGTAAGGTATGAATTTCCAAATTACTCAAGCTTATCTGGAAAAGGTCTAGAGTATTCTGGAGAACAGGTCCCACACATAAAAGAGAGTTATCTGCAGTGGAACGCATTATGCACTGGTGAGTGGGGGGAATATGTTGGTTTTGTATTATTCCAGTGCAATAATTGGGCAGAAAGCAGAAAAATTTTGATTACCTGAAAGAGTTTCTGCAGATCTGGCACTCGGTTGTTCCCCATGTAAGAAGTTGCTGCTGCGGATTCGGTAGCCAGCTTTGTTGGAGTAGCAAATATCGTTACTGGTGCTTCAGAGAACGTGGGCCTTAGTCCCTGCAAATAATAGTTGGAACACGGACTCTTAGGGGCAGATTTACTAAATTCACATGAAGGATTTCGAATATTCGATCAAATTTTCAAAAAGATTCGAATATGCAAATTAGGCAAATTCGACCATCGAATATTTGAATAATTTGATGGTCGAAAACTTCCCCTTTAAATATAAATTCGATCACCTACTTCACCAGATGAAACCTACCGAAATGGGCATCATTCACTAAGATCGAATAATGAAAATTCGATCGATCGTTTAAAAATCGTTCGAAAATTCGATCAAATTTACCTATTCGATCGATTGAATTGCGCTAAAAAAATTCAAAATTTTGAATTTTTTTTTTTTTTTAATTCCTCACTATTCCCCCACTATTCCCTGGTCGAATTTCTAGTAAATCTGCCCCTTAGTATAACACAATCACACACTCATTTTATCTCCTGTTCCAAGGGGAATAACAACTCGTTACAATTTCACCAATCACAGCTGGACAAAAATAATCACAGTAAGGACAGGGCACGGCCGTTTGATACCATGAACACTTGGAAGGGAGGGAGAGGGTGCTGGAAATTAATTATCCCGGTAATTGAACTGGGACTCTCACCTTTTTCTGCTAGCAACTTCAGTCACTCTTTACTGCTGTACTGCAAGTTGGAGTGATATCACCCCCCT
>CM044439.1:9986233-9996994 GCA_024363595.1 Xenopus borealis | reverse complement strand
TGGGAGCTTCCCATAGGCAAATATAGAAACTCGGTAGGTTTAATCTGGCGAAGTAGGCAAATTAAATTTTTTTTAAAGAGCAAGTACTTCAACCATCGAATGGCCGAATGATTTGCTTATTCGAATCATACGTTTATTCGAATCATTTGATTAAATTTTGCAAATTCGATGGTAGAGTTAGCCCCCCAAAAAATTAGAAAATCGAATTTTTTGCATTCAAATCCTTCACCCAAGCTTAGTAAATCTGCCCCTTAAAAAAAAAAAAAACCCTACCCCTCATCCCCACCAGGACCCAGTTCCCAACTCCCCCAGCCAGTGATACCCCGGCAAATGTCCCCAAGTCCATACTTACCCCTCAGTGCAGATTCAGGCATTGAACTTCACGAGCAACATCTTCGGTAATCTTCGTAATGAGACCGGCGTTTTGGTGCATGTGCAGAAACTCATGAAAATTGCTTAAGCACTGCTCTTATTCCGAGGATAACCGAAGTGGTTGAAGATGGCGCCCATGAAGTCCAATGGCTGAATCTGCACCGAGGGGTAAGTAAAACGTTAGGGGCATTTGCCTGGGGTAACACTTAGGCTGGGGGAGGAGGAAGGGTGTCTTGGTGGGGTTGGGGAGTAGGGTTTTTTTTTTTCAATATCGATCCCTGGTTCCAATTATGCCTTTAGTGGTGCCTCCTGCTCTGCCTCTGTCCGGGTCAAGGTGTGTAACTGTATCTTTTATGGTGGTACCCACTTATAAATGGCATTCTAGTAGTTTTAGCAGTGCCCTTTGACGCTTTTAGTAAGTGTTCTCTGGGAATCCAGAGGCATTAAATGAATACTGGAGTATTACACCCTTTCTGTGATAAGTGTGATAACTGACTGTCTATTTCCTTCCTCCACAGATTTTGAATTAATTGAATAGATTTGCTGCCCCTTTTCTAATGATTTAGGAGAATCCGCGGTGCGGTAAGATATATGTTACATTTCAATTTAACATGAATACTTTAATATAATTATGGGCAGTATGTCAGCAGATACTTGTTTAGTACATAAGCTAGACTGTGCTTGTCTGTGGTTTCTGTTACAGCAGTTGAGCCCTTTATTTGGGTAGGCCACCATCGGCAGTACCTGGGGATATGTAAATATTCTGATCAACTGAACACACAACAAATTCCACACGTGGATCTCTTTTAAATATGGACTTTATTTGGACACTTTTGCTTCAGAACGGTCTGAAGATCGGGACTGTGTAAATATACATCACTTGTATTTTCTTGTATTATGTGGACTTTTTGATGCAGCACTTTCCCATCACACTAACACGATTATTTCCCAATTTGGTGAGCTAGGCTTGTGACTCCCAAAAGCAGTGGCCACTCCCACTTAATGGGGACTAAGGGGTGTGTTTAACCTTTAAATGGGATAAACGGGTGCTTGTTTGCTATCACTTGATAAAGGGCTGTTGCCCGAAACATGTTGTGAAATAAACACATTTGCAGTTAATCTGCTTGTGCCTGGCTCTACTTTATAGATACAGTTTTTTTTTTCAATGTAGGGTTGAATTCTCCTTTAAAGGGCACCTGTAGGGGCAAAATGATACCCCCAACCAAAAGTGCGGGCTGATAGAGCCTGCATTCCGGTTGGGGGTTTCACTGTTTTTTTTAAAAAAAATATGCCCCTCGCAAGCGCTATCGGCCCCGCTCTGGGAGGGAGCTCCCGGAGCGAGCAGCCGTCTCTCCATAGGCGCGCATGCGCAGAATGAAAAAGCGGCCTCAATTCAGGCATCTTTTCATACTGCGCATGCGCGTGACATCATTAAGACACGCGCCTGTGGAGAGACGGCTGCTCGCTCCGGGAGCTCCCTCCCAGAGCGGGGCCGATAGCGCTTGCGAGGGGCATATTTTTTTTTAAAAAAACAGTGAAACCACCAACCGGAATGCGGGCTCTATCAGCCCGCACTTTTGGTTGGGGGTATCATTTTGCCCCTATAGGTGCCCTTTAATAACTGGATTTTTAGTGTATTTATCAGCGCGTGAAAGTGAATCGTTCACCATTTGAAAAATAAGCTTCAAAACATCCCAGAAGAACAAATCAAAAAGAAAACTATCAGGTGTATATTGTGAGTGGGTCCCTAAGCTCAGTAAGTGACAGCAGCACAGAGCATGTGAATCAGTGAATCAGTAGAAAAGAAGATGGGGAGCTACTGGGGCATCTACTGGGGAGACACAGATCTTTACTGCTAAAGGGCTGTGGTTGCTGCGGGCTGGTACACAAGCACAAAACATCATCTACATTTATACACACTTCTTTACTTAGGCTTTACTTCTCCTTTAAGGAGCCGCCAAAACAACTACAAATAGGCAAGATGGGTAGCAACGGGGGGGGGGAGCCTCTAATTAAATGAATGCCAGACCCAGGCCACACAGACTTATTTATACCTGCCACATACAAAGCAGAGGAAGTTACAAACCAGCTGTGCATCGCAAGCTCTAACATTTTTCTTTGGATTTGTGGAATCTGAGTATCCCTCATGTATTATAAGGGATAATGTACCCCCTACTGTAAATGATAAGGATATTAGAAGTCACTGAGGGGTGTGACCATATAAAGGCACAAGGCTGCAGACTGAGTTATACAGGGAACTCATGGTAAAGTTTTGTAGACGTAAATAAAAGCAAAAGCAGACAGACTGTTCCAATAACAATTACACTGGCGAATAAAGTAAAATGTTAAATGAATATACAGAGTAAAGCGGATTACTGAATATACTGATCAGCTACATGTATGTATGTCTGCAAATACAAAAGTTTCGGGGATGAAACAAAAAAACACGGACAAACAAACTACAACTCTCATTGGGCTGAAGTGACTATGGCAGCCAACACAGAACCATACAGAGCCCAGAGAGCTTTACCCCCTTTAAGGTCGGTCAGCCTCCCTCATACGATTAACCACAATATGACACGCCACAACACGAGCAGCCCGTTACCTGGGGGTTATAGGCCTCCGCCGGGACGGCCCCGACCAGTTTCTGCGTGAGCCCGCTGAACTTATAGTACATGGTAGCGACCTCAAGCTGGCAGAGGGTACCGGGCTGTAAGGAAAAGGAAAGAGGCGGAGACGTCGGATAGACGCAGCTTGATGACGTGCAAAGGCGTCCGTAGAAATGCCTGCAGAAACAGCACAATGTAACGCAGGTAAGACCTTGGTACAAACGCACTCAGCCGCTCATAATAATTAATAGGAGGGTAAGTGTGAGGTACAGTCTTCAAAATCTATTTCCTGCGACAATCGAAGTGGCGTTTGGAAGTTTGAGACTACGGGCGCTGCGAGGGGCAGCTAAATGTCACCTTGGGGAGGCCGCTGCGTGACAAAATCACGTACGGAAGTGTGTGTGTCTATAACACAAGTTCTGATGTGTTGCTTCAGGCGAGCTGAGAGACATTATAAATACTATTCTCCACAGCAATTATACTTTTATTAATAACTATTTAACCATTACAAGCCTACAGCTGACATACCTCCCAAGTGACCCTCTTTTGAGAGCTCAACCCTCAGTCCCTCATTTGTACTGGAAAGTCCCTCTTTTCTCTGCACTGAGCAGCCAGGAAAATAATCTAAGTTTCTAATTCAATTGTCTTTTGGCAGAGAGCCCAGAACAGCTAACAAGTGCAACTATGATACTGTATAACAAACAATTTTGAAATAAGAAAATAAGTAATTGTAACAGTTTAGAGAAGGAGAAATATTTTTCAAACTTTCATGACCTGCCAAATTTTGTATACATTAACATGGTAATTAGGGGGTGTGGCTACAAAATGGGGAGAGGTCAAAAAAATTGCTGCCTTGCGTGTAGGGTTGTGATATTTTTACACTGCACTAACGGATTTTTACTCACATCACTGCTTTCGTGGTGCTGGTAGTCCGTTGACCCGACACGGTCCCTTAGCAACAGCAATTCCCAATAATGGATCCGCACACACTTGTTTCTGCAGTGGGGGGATTCCCCTTTTTTTTCTTTTATTCAACCACCAACTTCAATATCAATTTCAACGTTTCGGGGGGTACAACCTCCCTTCATCAGGATCGATGACCTGATGAAGGGAGGTTGTACCCCCCGAAACGTTGAAATTGATATTGAAGTTGGTGGTTGAATAAAAGAAAAAAAAGGGGAATCCCCCCACTGCAGAAACAAGTGTGTGCGGATCCATTATTGGGAATTGCTGTTGCGTGTAGGGTTGCCACCTGTCCGGTTTTGAACCGGACAGCCCAGTATTTTGAAGGGCTGCCCGGTTCAATGCTTCCTGCCCGGTTTTCCAAATAAGGAAAACCGGGTGGGATTAGCTTGATTGACGCCGCGATCGGCGATCGCGGCGTCATAGCTCCGCCCCGTGACCACCCACTGACATCACGGGACCGCCCCCGTGACGTCACAGGACGACCCCCTGTCCGGCTGGAGCCACAGGGAAAGGTGGCAACCCTACTTGCGTGCGAAAAAATTTTTTGTCCTCTTTTTACTTCCAAAATGTTGGGAGATGGACTAACCTCATTCCTCTCTGACAATAATCTACTGGACCCCCTACAATCTGGTTTAAGACACAACACTCCACTGAAACTGCCCTGACCCGACTAAATAATGTCCTTTTAACAGCTAAAGCCAACAATCATTTCTCACTACTGATACTGCTTGATCTCTCAGCTGCATTTGACACTGTAGATCACCCTCTCCTCCTCCAGTCCCTCCATTCACTTGGCCTTTGTGACACAGCCCTGTCCTGGTTTTCTTCTTTCATCAACAATTCCAGTTCCTTCAGTGTCTCCTACAACAGAGTAACATCTTCTCCCATACCTCTCCTCCTGCCTGTCCGCTATCACTACCTTTAGGGCTCCTACACACAGGCGTTTTTACCTGCGCTCCCCTGCGTTGCGTTTTGCTGCATTCAAACGCAGGGGAGCGCAGGTATAGACGCACTCAATTATTTTCAATGGGGCTGTACTCACACGAACGCATGTAAGCGCCGAACGCAGGAAAAATGCAGCATGTTGCGTCTGAATCTGCGTTCGGCGCTTACACGCGTCTCGTAGGTACAACCTCATTGAACAAAATGAGGTGCGTCTATACCTGCGCTCCCCTGCGGCTGAACGCAGCCAACGCAACGCAGGGGACCGCAGGTCAAAAACGCCCGTGTGTAGGAGCCCTAAATTAAACCTCTCTGAAACGAAAATGGTTCTCTTTCCTATAACTAATACCAGTGACATCCCAGAAGTATCGATCATAGCTAACAAATCCACTATCACCCCATCTCCCCAGGCCCGATGCTTTGGGGTTATCCTAGATTCTGCCCTGTCATTCACTGCTCACATCCAATCACTTATTAAATCATGTTACTTCCACCTAAGGAACATATCCAAAATATGATCATTTATCACAGAAGATGTTGCCAAAATTCTTATTCACTCTCTAGTCATATCACATCTAGAATACTGTAACTCTCTTTTATTTGGCCTTCCCTGCCAGAGACTGTCACCTCTCCAGTCCATAATGAACACTGCTGCTAGGCTTATACACCTCATCAACCGCTCCTCCTCTGCCATACCATTCCGCCAATCCCTGCACTGGCTTCCACTGCCCTTCAGAATTAAATTCAAATTGAACCGGACATTCACAGGACTTCATAAGTCTGCCCCTCCCTACATCTCTGAACTCATCCCTATATACTAACCCAACGGCTTACCACGCTCCACTACTTACCTGCTACTCAACTCATTACCTCCTCACATGTTCACATTCAATACTTTTTAAGGCTGCACCCCTCCTCTGGTATTCACTCCCACAGTCTGTCTGACTTTCTCCTAACCTTTCTTCTTTCAAGAAATCTCTTAAAATGCACTTATTTAGAGAAAACTACCCTCACTCTGCTTAAATGCCAAATGCAATACCACATACAGTACTACATCTCTCACCCACGTAATTCTAATCTTGCCCACTCCCACACCTTCTGTCTTATTCCCTTCCCTTTTTGCATAAGGCCTTCCTCACCTTTTGTACCAGTTTTGATATGCTCTATGGATATAATTCATGTGATTTAGTTGTATAAACATATTTACTTTACAGTGCTACAAAATATGTTGGCGCTATATAAATACATGTTAATAATAACTAATGTATGTTAGAAATGTAATGTATATTAGTAATGTATATTAGAAATGAAAAGTCTTTAGGGTTGCTGGCTTTGTGGAAATAGCATTGTCCTTCCTTTATATTTATTTTTCTTCCCTGTTAATAACATTGGGACCAAGTATTATTTTTAATTGGTTGTGTGGCAACCCCATCTTCTACTTTATTACTTAGGAGAAGGCAAATCAGTGATTCCCACCTCCTGTACTGATCTCTAGTCAGAAGAGACAGAATCATTCCTGCATTTCTGCTAATTGTCTATACACGGGGCTAATTCCCTCAAACCACCATGTTTTTTTAAAAGGGGTTGCTCAACTTTAAGTTAAAGGGGTGGTTCACCTTCAAGTTAACTTTTAGTATATTGTAGAAGGGCCAATTCTAAGAAACTCTTCAATTGGTCTTCATTATTTATTTTTCATAGTTTTTTAATGATTTGCAATTTTCTTCCGTTTCTTTGCAGCTTTCAAATGGGGGTCATTGACACCATCTAAAAACAAATGCTCTGTAAGGTTACACATGTATTGTTATTGACACTTTTTATTACTTATTCTATTCAGTCCCTCTCCTATTCATATGCCAGTCTCTTATTCAAATCAATGCAGGGTTGCTAGGGTAATTTGTACCCTAGAAACCAAATTACTGACACTGCAAACTAGAGAGTTGCTGGTTTTTGCTCTCCAGTTTACAATTTCATCTATCATGTTGCTAGGGTCCAAACCCCCCTAGCAACCATGCACTGATTTGAATAAGAGACTGGAATATGAATAGGAGAGGCCTGAATAAAAGATGAATAATAAAAAGTAACAATGCCAATACAAAGAAAAAGGCAGATAATTAAAAAACTATATAAAAAATTGAAAAGTTGCTTAGAACAGTCCATTCTATATCATACTAAAAATGATCTTAAAGGTGAACCAGCCCTGAAAAAGATTCAGAGAATCCCTCTGTACACAATGGACAAGACTGGAAGCCAATATTGTATGACCTGAATAGAAAGATGAGTAATATAAAGGAGCAATACTACATTTGTAGCCTTACAGAACTTTTGGGTTTTTTTTAGATGCGGTCAGTGACCCCCATTTGAAAGATTGGAAGAGCCCAAGAAGAAGTTAAATAATTCAAATAATTCAAACTTTAAAAAATGAAGGACAATTGTAACGTTGCTTAGAGTTCGCCTTCTGTAACATACTAAAAGTTAACTTAAACAGATACTGACACCAAAAAATAACCTTTTTTTTATATCTATCATACTGTTGTCTTTGCATACTATTTATAATTTTACCTTAAAAGTATTTGCCAGATGCTTTTACGTTACATTTCTTACCCCCACATTCCTCTATGAGGAGGCTGCCATATTTGTGCAGCAGGAGTCCGGTAGCATTAGAAACTCTAACTGACAGGCTTAGATGGGACATTCAGGTTGGCAAAACAGTCAGGTTTAACAACTTCAAGTAACAATAACTTAAAAAAGCAGAACTATCAGTGAAAAACGATCAGCATGATCTATAGGTAACTTTAAGGGGCAGATTTACTATTGGTCGAATTTCGAATTGAAAACAATTCGAAATACGACCATGGGAATAGTTAAAGAATTAAAATACTTCTAATTCGAAATATTTTACCGCAATTCAATTGGTCGAACAATCGAATTATAAAAATTCTTCAAATCAAGCCATTCGATCGAATTTTTATAATTTGATCAAAATTCACCAAAGCCACTTCGGCAGATTGAAACTGCCAAACTAGGCAGTCAAATAAAAATTTAAAGGGGAAGTAATTCGATAGTTGAGTATTCGAATATTTGAATAGATTTTTATTCGAATCATTCGATTCAATCAAATTTACTGAATTCACTGGTCCAATTTACCTAATTTGCATATTCGAACTCAAATATTTTTGCAAATTCAATCGAATTTCGAATCATTCATGTGAATAGATGTGAATTTAGTAAATTTGCCCCTAAATGTAGATTAATATCCCACCCCTCTCTCCACATGCTTATTTTGACCCCACCTCTTTAAATCATAGCCACACCTTTTATTGTCCAATCCTGTCCCAGCCTCTAATAATTCATGCAGGTATTTTGTTTCCCAGTTACCCCAAAAGCGGCAACCCTATAAGTAAACTGGGATTAGGGCAGATCAGGTCTTGACTGTGCAGATCGGGATACACCATAGGCAGTTACTTTGCTGGTACTGTAAATTTGTTATACCAGTAGGGTTGCCACCTCACCCCTTTAAAACCGAACACATATGGAATACACAGCCTGCATGGCTAATTAGCAATTCATTTAGATGCATGATGCATGGCTGCACATAAATCAGTTCAGTCTGCAGCATGCATCTAAATGAATTGCTAATTAGCCATGCAGGCTGTGTATTCCATATGTGTTGGGTTTTAAAGGGGTGAGGTGGCAACCCTATATACCAGTCCAGCTTTGACTGGTATTTTATCTACTAGGTTGGTAAAATAAGTGTCAACCCTATTAAAGGGGTGGTTCAACTTTAACAGCTTTAACTTTTTCTCCAAAAGTAAAGGCCATAAAATATAGTTAAAAAATCAAATCATTATTTTGGGTTATACAAGTTACCACCTAACACTTTTTTTGTGCCTACTGGGGCACTTATTCATAGGCGAATGGTAACACCCTGGACATTTCTTTTAAATGGGTTGTGACCAATTACAAGCAGTGCATATTTTAACCAGAGTTAAAAGGCAATTAACAGCACAGGTGCAACTTTACAAGTGGAATTTATCCAATTATACAGAATGAAAGCGACAATGCCATTTGAGGTGTCTATATACAGAATTATATACCATCCATATGTACATAGACACCTCAAACAACAGAACAATGAGAAGGTAACCAGATAACGGCTCCCTAAAGGTGGCGATACACTGTCAGAACCGCTCATTTGGTGATGTCGCCAAACAAGCAAATCTCTCCCAGATACGCCCACCTCAAGGGCTGATCCTATCGTGGGCCATAGGGCCATAGGGATTGATAAAGATTTTCTAACCTGGCCGATCAATCTTCAGACCGATGTCGGATGATCAATCGTAAGATGTACGATCGTTTGTATCCCACTAACCGCACGATAATTTGACAGATTGGTCGGACTTCGCTAAAATCGGTTGTTCGGCAGAGAAAGATCTTTGCATCTATGGGGACCATAAGGCCCTTGTACATAGCAAACTGCACACTTCAGCTAGAGGCTTTTAAGCTGTTATTTCGATTATATAGTTTACTTGCATGCATTTTGCAACATTCTTTGAATTGGTTAATGATTAAGGGGCAAATTTACTATTATTCCCCAAAAATCCTACGAATTTATTCGAAATTTGATAAGCATAGGACTATCGAATGCTTATCGAATAGTTTTAGGCTATCATTTTGCTCGATATTCGATTTCTTGTTGAAATCGTACGATCGAATACCGATCGTTCGATTTCACGAAAAAATCGTGAAATTTCCTTCGAGCCTCCAAAAAATTTGTACAATTCGAACGAGCGAACGCTTCGATCGAACGGATGGTATTCGAGCAGGACTTAGCCAAAGAAGCTTATGGGGGGGGGGGGGGGGGGGGGGGGGTGTTTCCCATAGGCTTCTATTGCAATTCGGTAGGTTCAATCTGGCGAAGTAGGCAGTCGAATAATTTAAAAATTTTGATTCTTTCGATCATCGAATGATTGAATAGCCGATCATTCGATCTATTCAATCTATTCGATGATCGAAGAGGCCGAATTTGATTATTCGAATATCCGATAAAATCGTAATTCAATCATATTCGATCGAACTACGATCTATTCACGTGAATTTTGTAAATCAAGTTTGGCTGGGGACACACACGCAATTTGGACCACCAATCAAAGAATGTCCTGCTTGAATTCAACAGGTACTTCAAAAGCTTTTTAGCTCTTCTTTGCATGTGTCGGCCTCTGTATTTCAAAGAAAGTCAGTTTAAAAGAGAGCTGGTTCATTTAGATGACAAAGGGGCCGATTTACTAAGGGTCGAATTTAGAATGGCAAAAAAATTCAAAATTTGACCAGGGAATAGTGGGGGAATAGTGGGGAATAAATAAATTCGAATTCAAATTTTGTTAGCGCAATTCGACCGATCGAATGGTCGAATAGGGAAATTCGACCATTCGAATCGAGTTTTCGAACGATTTTTAAAAGATCAATCAAATTTTTCCTATTCGATCTTAGGGAATGATCCCCATTTCAGTAGGTTTAATCTGGCGAACTAGGGGATCGAATTTAAATTTAAAGGGGAAGTATTCGACCATCAAATTTCCGAATATTCAAATAAAATTACATTTGAATATTCGAATCATTTGAATTCTAATATTCGATGCTCGAATTTGCCTAATTTGCATATTCGAAATTCGAATCTTTTTGAAAATTCGATCGAATATTCGAATCCTTTGTGTGAATACATGTGAATTTTGTAAATTTGCCCTGAAGTGTCCCAATAAGTAATTTAATCCACTTTTAAATACTTCCATTTACTTATTGATCAATATACAGGTATGAAAAAAGGGGAGAATACCCTCGCACACCCTGGCCGTCCAAATAGTGGGATACCCGGTGC